>VONZ01000733.1:0-371971 GCA_012976165.1 Labeo catla
CTTTCATCTCACCTTTCTGGTTGTTCTCCATCGAGTCTGGAGGAGAAGAAGCCTTCGTTTTATCTGCGGCCCACGCAGTTACAGGGACGGGCTTGTTTTCAGATGTCATGGACATCTCGTTTGACTTTTCAAAACTTACACTGGTAAAATATTATACACAGTGTGTCCGAACTATGAAAAGTTTGTAAAGACTTGTGAATTGTGAATCTGAAGTGAATAAATCAGTGGGATCAGTCGCTGATTCGAACTCACTCAATTAGATTCGCGTCTGTTATGATTCTAATTTCGAATCTTCAGGGGTTTATATAACCGTCACACTCGGGCACGCGCTTCTCTTTCGTGCTCAGCGGAGTGGAACCGCGCGCGCCTTTCTCCTTGTTGTGGTTGTTAAATGAATAGCTATAATTAATACTAATACTGTTTGAAAACCGGAGTATCAAGAGTACTGTCAGATGTTAAATATATTTGAAAAACACGCCGCACGTACGTCCTTACGTAAACACTAGGCAGTTCTAAAAGTTTTAATGAAGAAACGCACCATTACGTGTTGTAATACGTAATATCTTGTGTTACGTCATACGTTCCTGTGTGTACCTGCGTGTACCGGAAGTTTGCCTAATTGAACATGTTGAGCACAGAGTAAAGATGTTCTTATAAAACTCGCAATGCTGTCTAGTAATACTTCATGGTGGCAGCAGTAAATACCTACAACGTCAACCGCGTGAGTGTTCGTGACCAGTGAAGCGGAAAATCATTATGCCGCGAGCCTAACTTGTGACTGATTGCTGTGCATAACGCGCGAGTCCTCTCCACAACGCGATCTCTTGTACACATTGTGGGACCGAAAAGGAGCACATTGTCTGCGTGATAACTGCTACACGGTCCAGTACAACAAAACACGGAAAGCAAAAGACGGCTTATAACGTGAGTACAAAGAACGCAATAAAATGGCATCGCATTTACCGATGATGAACTGGTCCGACCCCGATCTAAGTGAAGCAGTGTCCTTATTCAAACAAAAAATGAATCTGTACCTTGAGGATGAGGAGATAACAGATAGAGAAAAACAAGCTAGAAAAATTTGTAGAGGAATTGGAGATGAAGGATTGAAACGACTCAATGCAAGTGGGCTCAGTGATGCAGATAAGAAAAAGCCTGACACCTTGTGGAATTTTTTTGAAGGACAACTCAAATTAAATGTGAACTTCAGAATCCACAGACTCCATCTCATGCAATACAGGCAAAAGCCAAATGAGAGCATTGATGATTTTGTGACTAGAGCTAGAACTTTAGCGCTGAAGTGCCAGTTCACAGACGATGAACTTAATGAACGTCTTGTCGAGCTTATCATTGCCAGTACTCCTTTTGATGCTCTCAGAAATGATCTGTACAGCAAGCCTAAAGGCCATCCCATTGCCGATGTACTAGCAGAGGGGAGAAAGTATGAAGCCTTAGCAGCTGGAAATGAACAGATACAACAGCTTGCCAACACTGAAAAGGTCCATACTATAACAAGAGGACGAACATGTCGAAACTGTGACACAAACCACAAGCCAAGACAGTGTCCGGCGTACAATGATACATGCTCTATGTGTGGTAACAGAGGCCACTGGGCGAAATGTTGTAAAAAGAGCAAACGACAAAGACAGCTATCCAATCAGCACAGAAGGAGTAAGTCAAGAACACGCAACAGATACCAAAGCTACACCAACTCAAGAAAGGACCACAAACGTAAAGATGAGCCCAGCATCAACGTTGTAGATACTACCAAAGATGATGATGAGTATGCATACCAAAAACACTTTTACTCCATCACCATCAGTGCAAAATGCATGCACAGCATCCATGTAAAACCACCCAGGGATGAAGCATACACAACTCTGAATGTTAAACCACCCTTTCTGCAAGGACACGGTTACACGCTTCGCCTGAAAATAGATACCGGGGCATCTGGAAACACACTTCCACTGCGCACATTCAGACAGATGTATGGTACATCGACTCAAAGCATGGAACATCTAAAACCAGCATCCAATGTAAAACTAACATCATACACTGGCGATGTAATTCCCTGCTTTGGAATCATCAACATGCCATGCCAATACAAAGAATCCAGATGGACAGATGCAAAGTTTTACGTCGTTGATGTACCTGGACCAGCTGTGGTTGGCCTGCCCACATGCGAGCTCCTCAGTCTTGTGACAGTAAATGTTGATGTGATGATGGAAAAAGAAAATGCGAAGGAGGGGAAGCAAACAAAAGAGAGTACCCGACAACACATAAAAAACATCAAAGAACTGAAAGAGAAATACCCAGACCAATTCGATAAAATTGGCAGTTTCACAGGCACAGCAAAACTCATTCTAAAGGAAGGTGCCAACCCATTCATTGACCCTCCACGTAAATGCAGTATCCACATCAAGGATAAACTTCATAATGAGTTGAACAAACTTGTTAACCAAGGAGTCTTGCGAAAAGTAGAAGAGCACACGGATTGGTGTTCTAGTCTTGCCTTCAGCACAAAGAAAGACGGGTCACTACGGATCTGTTTAGACCCACAGAAACTAAATGCAAGCCTGAAGAGGTGCCCTCACAAGATTCCAACTCTGGAAGAACTAAACCCAAAGTTTGCCAATGCAAAAGTATTCAGCAAGCTAGACGCAAAAGCCGGATACTGGTCAATCCTTACCACGTTCCGCACTCCTTTTGGCAGATACTGTTGGAGACGCTTACCATTTGGTCTCAGTGTGTCCCAGGACCTCTTTCAAGCTAAGATGGACCAAATCCTTGAAGGTCTTCATGGCGTAATCAGCATAGCAGATGACGTTGCAGTATGTGGAGTCGACGAAGAGGATCATGACAGGAACCTGATTAGCCTAATGGAAAGAGCTACAGAAACAGGACTTGTGTTTAACAGCGAGAAATGTATCATCAAGCAACAGAGCATATCGTTTTTTGGCAATCTGTACACAGATAGAGGCATCAGACCAGATCCAGCCAAAGTCCAAGACATACAAAAAATGCCAACACCACAAAGCAAAGATGATCTCCATCGATTTATGGGCATGATGAACTACCTATCACCCTACATCCCAAAGTTTGCAGATAAAGCCCACAATCTGAGGGGACTGCTGAGAAACGACTCACAATGGATGTGGGACACTGATTACCAAAAGTGCTTCGAAGACCTAAAGTCAACAGTGACTGTTGATGCTTGCCTAAAATACTACAACCCAACAACCACCCTCACACTGGAAGTAGATGCATCACAGAGAGGCATCGGTGTAGCACTGGTGCAAGACAACAGACCCATTGCTTTTGGTTCGAAAACACTAACTGAATGCCAATCAAGATACAGCAACATTGAAAGAGAAATGCTTGCCATTGTGTATGGCATGCAGCGATATCACACATACCTGTATGGCAAATCATTCATTGTGGTAACTGACCACAAACCTCTTGTCACCATATGCACGAAGTCTCTACATGCTGCTCCCCCCAGGCTGCAACGAATGCTGATCAAGACGCAGGGATACAACTACAGCATCGTGTATCGCCCTGGAAACCAAATGATTCTCGCAGACACTCTCAGCCGCCTGCCAAACCCTGAAAACAATGAAGACATTGAACTTGATGAACGCATAGACGGATTGGATGCAGAATTCGAAGACCCTGAGCACCATACTGTCGCAATTATAAACTTTTCTCCAAACAAACAGGAGGCTCTTAGAACAGAGACTGCAAAAGACCCCAAGCTCAGTGCATTGAAAGAAATAATTCATCAAGGATGGCCAGATAAGATACAAGACCTGCCAAAAGATCTACGCAGCTATTGGCCTTTCCGAGATGAACTTGCCATTGAAGCAGGAGTTGTATTCAAAGGCAGACAGGTGCTAATTCCAGAATCTATGACTACCGACATTCTGATTCAACTACATGCAGGCCACCAAGGTATCGAAAAAACACGTAAGTTGGCTCGAGAGAGTGTGTATTGGACAAAGATAAATACAGACATCGAAAAAATGTGCAAGTCTTGCAGTACCTGTGCAGAACATCAAGATGCACAACCAAAAGAACCACTCATTCCGCACAAAACACCTACAAAGCCATGGCAGTACTTGTCGTCTGATCTGTTTGAGATTCATGGACATCAGTACCTACTTACTGTGGACAGGTATTCCAAATATCCATTGGTTGATAAAATGCCCATTCCAGCAAGCAGCCATGCAGTTGCACAAAAAATGCAATGCTACATGTCTCTATTTGGTCGACCAGATGAAATAATGACAGACAATGGACCACAATACACGGGACAACCCTTCAAGAAATTCATGGCTGATTGGGGAATAAAACACACCACAAGTTCACCTCACTACCCAAAAAGTAATGGATTTATTGAAAGACACGTTAGACACATCAAATCCATCATCAAAAAAACAATACAACACAAAGGAGATGTACAAGTAGCCTTGTTGCAGGTGCGCGCGACACCCATTGACAGTGATCTACCGTCCCCTGCAGAATTACTCCTTGGCAGACCTGTCACCACACTCCTACCAAGTCATGCAGATCCAGGGAAACTGGAACACAGACAATGCCTGGAAAAAAGGACAACGATAATGAAAACACATCATGATCAGTGCAGTGGTAGAAACTTACCACCACTGTTCCGCGGACAGAGTGTAAGAGTGCTGGACAAGGGAAGGAGAACATGGCACCCAGGGACTATTGTGGAAAAATGCAGAGAGCCAAAAAGCTACTTGGTTCAAACACCAAATGGAAACACAATCAGACGTACCAGGATTCATCTTCGTGAGATGTGTGCGACACAAGCACAAAACCTCCAGAAAAAAGTGCAATTTGCCGAAACACATAAGGGAGATGTGATCGAGCAAAGCCACAAGGACACAGTTGAAAATAAAATCACTCAACCTCCTGAAACAAAAATAAATGATACAGGAAATGAGACAACAATACCAACACGCACAAGGTCCGGACGAATCGTCATTAAGCCAGTGCAATACAAGGACTATGTGTAAAGATGAGTGAATAGCTAAGCAAACGAGAGAGAAAAAAAGAGAGTTCCAAATATGGACTAAATGCTTATTTCTGCATACACAACCAGTCTACCACTGTTCATTACTGTTATAATGTACACTCTATTGAAAAAAAAAAAATCTGTAATGTCTTTATGAATATTTTGTTGTGCAGTTATAAAAAAAAAAAAAGTAATGTTGTCATGGTTGTCTGAGATGTTTATACACTTATGTTAAACAGGGGGGATGTTGTAATACGTAATATCTTGTGTTACGTCATACGTTCCTGTGTGTACCTGCGTGTACCGGAAGTTTGCCTAATTGAACATGTTGAGCACAGAGTAAAGATGTTCTTATAAAACTCGCAATGCTGTCTAGTAATACTTCATTACGATGCGAATTAAAGTTGATTTTTAGTGAAATGCGGCTTTACCGAAGCTCTGTGTGACACACTGGTGAGTATTTCCGTATTATTTGAGATTTTGGAAGAGGCAGGTCGAAAAATTGTACCTCACCTTACAGAGAGTGAAACGATAATATTCATTCACTTCATAAGACCATATTAGTTTTAGTACGACATTAGTTTTATAATTTCTTCTAAACATTCGAGTAATCAAGGTACTAATTACTGCTGGTCTGGTGTGTCTGTTTACCAAAATATGAGTTATAGCATTATTACCAATGCAGTCGTGCTCCAAATTGTTATTGATCTGGTTAATAACAGAGATGTGATTTGACACCGAAATGAATCTAGCACAATAGCTTTTGTTCAGCGCTTTAATTAATGTATTATTCTATTGGAAACGACACATTCTGTCTTTATTCATGATTTACAGCTCACTGTATTGTAATTATAATTGTTGTTCAATTCATCCGTGACACTCATAATCTTCCTTCTGTAAATGTCTCAGATGTGTGTGTTTGCTGTCATGTGTCTCAACAGTCATCCTTGATGGAAACCCTTGTTTGATTGACTCAAGAAAGAAAAGAAGACATGATGAGCTGACTGATAAAGCAGAAGGAAAATTAATGTGTAAGTCAGTTTATTACAGTAATGTAAACTTGTCACTTGCTCCCATCACCCAGTCACACAAAAATGTTCATTTCTGTCAACATTTACTTCCCTCGTGTGGATCCACACCTGTATGACTGACTTTCTTCCATTGGAACAAAAAGATGATTTGATTTTGTTTATTTATTTTTGCAATGTCAAAAGTCAAGTCAAAGTATGATTTAAATTTTGGTTTAAGTTGATTTAAAGATTGGCTGTCACGTGTGAAAGGTAATTCAGGAATTAGTTACCAACATTCAAAATATTTTCTGCTGTTTTCCATGGAAGAAAGTAGTTGAGGTTTGTAATGACATGATTGTCAGTATATGATGATAGAACGATCATTTTTGGGTAAACTAACTGTTGTGCACAATATGCTCTTCACCAACCACTGCCTAATAAATACTTTTAACTGAGTTCTGGTCAGTTTTATTGAATTTTAACAAACATGACCGTATAATAAAAAAAGGGACAATGATAGTTTGTTGTTTGTAATTGGCCTAGTTAGCCACCTTCTGCCTATAAACTCATCAAATAAGCACTACAAATGAATAAAAGAACACTAATTAAATTAACACTTCAGATTTGATGGTATTTGATGATTTGTAAATAGGATTTTAGACATTACACTTACAAGAAAACATTTGCAGTTGAGTCCATATTCCAAGATAACGCTTCCTCCAGTGAAAAAGTCCATCTCCTGTTGTGTCTCATATCAAAATGCAGTCACATGTGTGTTTATAGCTGTTTATGCTTCGAAACAGTGCTTGATCTGTGCAGATTTCTCAGTTGTGGCTAGAAGGGATACAGCTACATCCGTAAGTGATGCAAAATCTCACATGACACAATACATGTAACAATAAATTACATTTGCTTTCTGTCAGGTTGTGTTTTATGAATGCCTACACCTACCCTTACAATAATGCAAATACAGTAATTAGAAGTTGTTCATATTGACAAAAATGACTGAGTATTGACGTGTGTGTAACGAGGTTAAAATGGTTTTGTTTCACTAGATTTTTCTGTTCACGAACATTTAATGCTGTTCTAAAATTGTTTAAACCAGTGTTTGTTAAAATACATTAAAAAGGGTCTGTAAGGAGGTGATTTTTTTTTAGAGACCAGGAGACGTTTTTGGATATCTTGAAGCAGAAGTTTCTCTTTATTCAGATACTCGCTGCTTGGCACTGCAGTCTTCAATATGTCGTCGTCTTCTTCTAACTAAGGCAGTGATACATTGTAGTTTATATACATTTAGGGGGCAGTGCTTAAATCTGGAGACAAAGCACCTGGGTGACAACCCCAAACAAAGCATGCAAATGAAGTGTTCAGGTATAGCAGCCTGCCCCATTTACACCAGTCCTAATCCAATCATCATAACTACTCAAAGACTGGGCAGAGGTACCAAGAGCCATTACAAACAAAAGGTGAACATCTCAGTAATCTGACTCATTTGACTTACAATAAGAGAACAGGAACTGGCAGAAACCTCTTGCTACAAACTTTGCTTGAGAGAATCATTTGTCTGATGTCATCATATTTACCTTAAATGCTAAATACAATATATTTCAACTTAGTTTATTATGTGATGCTATGTCAGAACATAAGATCAGCATATTTTAAACAGTTTCTTAAATTTGTAATCCTTCAGTCCCCCCTTTGAGAGTTCTAATAACTCTCACATAATACAAATTTAAACCTCCATAAATCCATTCTACAGCATATGTTTGTTAACATTAAGCCCCATCTTACATTCATGTAACTTGAAATAGTTACAGGCACATATATCTTATTCCGTGTCTTGTCCTAGATTTAATTAGGTGTGATAGTTCTTTTCAGAACCATAACTGTTGACACATACGACATGGATGGTAACATGTCATACAAGCTACATGTTGACACAGAAAACCATGTAGTGTAAGAGTGGAAGTCCTGACGTCCATGGCGCCTGAATAGCTGTGTAGTCTAGCTGTGTAGTTTTCTGTAGTCCATTTCCCACGTAGATTCACTTAGATGACTCTTTGTCCTCATGAAGCTTGTTCATGGATGTCTGAGGTGATGCTTTACTCCAGGATGCTGCTTTTGAAGACATCATGGCATGTACACATACCTGCAACACAAGAAAACAGAGGAACAGCAGACCAGCAGTATTCATGCATAGACATTTTAGACTTCTGTTGATCGTATAGTGGTTTTAAGTCTAGTGATCATATAGTGTTTTGTTGACCTAGTCTTAAGTCATTTGACACCTATGGACCAGTGAGGTGGGGACAAACTGATGAGGGGAAAAACCTATGAGGAAATCTTCACCACAGGGTTGGTCCCCGAGGCCTGTTGCACTTCGGTTCTTCCCTGGGCTCCTCACTGTCCTGTGTGTCCTAGTCTGTCCCTGTAGTTGGTGTGAGAACTGTATTGTGCAGTCACTCCATCCTCTAATGAAACATCAGTCATAGCAAACATCATAACCCATAGAGGAGGGGTGAGTGACTGTAGTGTGCTGTAGTATTGTTTTTGGCTGTGAGTGTACTTAACCAGAGTCCCCCAGTGGGAGGAAGTCAACTTCCTTTTGTTCTATTTACAAAGAATCTTTTCATCTTTGTTGTAGATTACTGGGGTAATTAAGAACTCACAGCCTTAACAGTTAGCACCTCAGCAAGCTGCCCCACGAGTCTGGTGTAGTGGGGAGGGTCTGCTTCAGAGTTGCAAGCAGACTGAGAAGGAGCTGATTTACACTGTTCATTTCTCTTACATACTGTTTGTTTTTCCTACACTCTTTCATCCAGTGTCCAGGTTTACCACAGTAATGACAACTGCCCTCCCTCTTAGGACATTTACGCTTCTGTTGGTTCTTTGTGTTGACCTGAAAGGATGCTGCTGCAATCTTTACTCTTGCTTTAACATCAGTGTCTCTTTCCCAAATAGCTAACATGTCTAGTTTACTTCTGAGAGTTTTGTTAGACCAAGTTAAATCCAGGAATGTCAAGGCTTTTCTGTACTCAGCTACAAGGCCATCTGACCAGATGCGGACTAAGGGTCCCTTGTCATCTAGCACACTTTCAGGATCATCAACTATTCCACTGTAAGTTACAGCTGTCTGGCAGAACCTTACAGTGTATTCATTCACAGTTTCTTCTTTCCTTTGCACACAGTTAGTGATTCTGGACCAGTCTATTTTGGGTCCCATGATATTCTTTAGAATTTTCAAAACACCTTCTCTCAAATCTGCTTTTCTGGCATGTTGTAGTTCAGAAGTAACAGCAGACTCAAAACTGTTGAATTCAGATTCAGTTAGAATTTGTGACATCAGCTGTGTGACTTCTGCTAACGACATGTCGTAGAGACGCATTTTGCTAGTCAATGCTCTTCTAAATTCAGAAAAATTTGTGTGTGCTGAGGGTAAGCTCTGAGATAGTCTCTCTATATCTTTAGGTCCTAGCGCTGTATGGACTGCATGTAACTGGAGTCTGGGGGTTCAGATGGAACAGTTCCAACACCTTCTACCCTACTCTGAGCCCTTTTTCTTGCTCCACATACTTCAACTGCATTTACATTTTTATCTCTTAATCCTGTATTGCATTTGTCCTCTAGTCTACAAAAAGACTAAGTCAGGATAGCTTTCATCTGACTGTTGGTCTTTTGAGTCACTTTTGGTTGAGGCCTTGTTATGGCCCACCTTTTTAGTGAGACAGGACACTCTAGTTTGTAGTTGTTTGTTTTGTTCTTTTAACTTATCAATACACTGAGCTTGTTCTTGTGCTAAGGATAAGGTAAATTCTCTGTGGCAGCAGATAATGCCGTTAATGTTTTTCTTTCTGATACATGCCCCAAGTACCTTTTTGCATTCTTCAATTGACCATACTTTTTCTGGATCAATACTAAATTTCTTTGTCAAATCCAATCTGACTGACTCTGTCACTATTGAGTCCATGTGCTCTCCTAACAATGATTTGAACTCATTGTCTGTCCATAAAGGGGTAGCTAGTCCACCTTTCTCAGTTGTGGGAATCAACCTAGCATTCCTTCTCAACATTTTGTAATGTTTTTCTGACACAACAATACACTTCTAACACCTCCCTGGCAAGCAGAGGATAAATTTGTTAACACAGAACAACTGTTGTTAACCTTCTCTGGCAAAGCAGAGGAAAACCTAGTTAATACACATTATGTATTCAAACTTCTCTGGCAAAGCAGAGGATTCCTGAACATAAACTACTATCACTTTACGCTAATCTTCTCTGCCTAAAACAGAGGATAACAGATATTAGCACGTAATGCTAATCTTCTCTCCCTGAATAGAGGAAAACTAGTCTGTTAACCAAACCCTGCAGCTGTTTGTTAACACTTCTCTGGCGGCGCAGAGGCTAACCACATGTACTGGTCTTGAATAGAGTAACACTCACCAAATCGTTGTTGAGCTAAAAAAAAATTCTGGAATTCAGTCTGGAACGATGTCTGGCGAGAAGCTCTATCCGGGTCACGGCACCAAAACTGTTGTGAATTTTTTTCTTAGAGACCAGGAGACGTTTTTGGATATCTTGAAGCAGAAGTTTCTCTTTATTTAGATACTCGCTGCTCTGCACTGCAGTCTTCAATATGTCGTCTTCTTCTAACTAAGGCAGTGATACATTGTAGTTTATATACATTTAGGGGGCAGTGCTTAAATCTGGAGACAAAGCACCTGGGTGACAACCCCAAACAAAGCATGCAAATGAAGTGTTCAGGTATAGCAGCCTGCCCCATTTACACCAGTCCTAATCCAATCATCATAACTACTCAAAGACTGGGGCAGAGGTACCAAGAGCCATTACAAACAAAAGGTGAACATCTCAGTAATCTGACTCATTTGACTTACAATAAGAGAACAGGAACTGGCAGAAACCTCTTGCTACAAACTTTGCTTGAGAGAATCATTTGTCTGATAACATCATATTTACCTTAAATGCTAAATACAATATATTTCAACTTAGTTTATTATGTGATGCTATGTCAGAACATAAGATCAGCATATTTTAAACAGTTTCTTAAATTTGTAATCCTTCAATACGCTAGTACACTCAACGAATCAGTTGAGTGAATGACTCATAAATCAGTGACTTGCCGCCACCTACTGGTAATTTTAGCTTCATTTTGTGAATACTGATTTCATTGATTGATAACTTATTCTTATTAAAAAAAATGGAAAAATCTTATAAATATACATTTTTGAATTTGACGTAAGATAACATGCTTTTTAATTAAGTTTTTAATACAGAAAAACATCTGTAAATCACTGGAGTCAAGTATCACCTCATAATTTTTGTTATTGATCAGAAGGTGCTCCTAAATTTTTAAATGAAACCTTCTTCTATTATTCACTAGAGAATACTAAAGCCCACGTTTAATTAGCAGTGTTGGAATTGCTTGATTTGCAATTAGAGCAGCCCATTATAGCATGGATTCACCTGCAGCACATTTGTCAGCTAAACATTCATTTTTGCATTGTTGATGTACTATTTCCTATTTAATACTGTACAACCGCTTTGTCACAACTCTGTATTGTTAAAGGCGGCATATAAATAAAGATGACTTGACTTGACTATATGGACTTCACTCCAACTCCAACAAAAATTATTTTTACGATTAGTAGCTATTTACACCAAATTCCTACCCTAGCTTATGTAACTTTAAAATAGTTAGCTACATCAGACAAATTTTGCCTCTTTTTAGGTGGCAGGTGTGAATGCCTGCCATGTGTTGCATTGCAGTTTCAGAATGATGAAGATTTAGAACAATTAGATTTGGAAAAAGAAGTTGTCAGGATTGTGTTTGGTTTTGTCTGGTTTTTCCTTGTGTTTTTCCCCTGTGTTTCTAGTTCTTTTGGTTTGTTCCGTTTGCTCCCCCCTTTGTTTTAGCGTATTGGTTTAGTCTTGCCCATATTTGTACTTCCCCTCGTTATCTCGTTTGTAACCACTCCCCTGTTTCCGTGTATATAATGTTCTTTGTGCCTCACTCCCCTGGTTGGTGATTGTATTGTCTTCAGTGTTTTTCCGGTCGTCGTGGTTGCTGGTTCCTTGAGTTTCCTTGAGTTTCCTTGAGTTTCCTTGAGTTTCCTTGAGTTTCCTTGAGTTTCCTTGAGTTTCCTTGAGTTTCCTTGAGTTTGGTTTCATGTTGGATTATTCATTAATCCATTCATGAATGTATAATCCAATAGCATAAATAGCCGCATTTATTGGATCTCCGCTCTCCTCCTGCTCCTTCCACGCACACGCACGACGTACACACCGTGACAGAAGTAATGGGCAAACAATAAGAAATAAATTAATAAATAAATAATAATAAAAAAGTTCTTATTAAGTGAGGTGAAAAAAGCTACTTGAAGGAGAATACACCCAGACCAACTAGATCTGTGCTAAGCCTCTAATGTTTGCGATATCTGACTCCACTTCGGCTAGAAGTACCAAACCTGTGGAAAGTAAAAATTAGGGTTGAGTATCATTTGAATTTTATCGGTTCTGATTCCGATTCCGATTTTGCTTATTGGTTCCTAGTTTTGAATAAGATTTTACAAATAATCCAATAAAACCAGTCGAACATTTAGATGTCAAACATATTTATTACAAAATGTTTTGTTGCAGCTAAATAACATGAGCAAAAAGCAGCAGCCTACAGAACACTTAGGCCTACAACAGGAATCAATATGCTTGTGTCTTATCAAATACCTGGTTCTTGGAAATTTAAAACCGGTTCTCGATTCCCAACCCTAGTAAAAATTCCTAACCATAATGAGCCATAAGAGCAGGATTCAAAAGAATTTTTGTACTATAACCCAATTGTATCAAGCAAGGCCTAAAATTAACACTCGCCAAGCGCCAAATGCCAGTAAAAATTGGCGTTGGCAAGTAAATGTAACGGTGTCAGTCGCTAGTTGGCGGGTGAAACTTTTATGAAATATAACAATGCAATGTAGTGATAACAGCAGCCAGTTTTTCAAGAGATTCATCGTATTTAGCTGTTCTGTCATAAGAGATAAGAGCGAATCACATCATTGGATACAAACGGGCTGGTAAGGTCAGAGCAGTGTGATGGCCAGCTTGTCTCTAGACACGGTTCTAATAACTTTTTCCTAAGAAGATACTGCTGCTGTGCGCATACGCTGAGCCACTTCAGACAGCGCACCACTAGCGCTTCAACGGACGAAAACACACACATAAATATATCAAAATGTGTGGTTTTGGCGAGTTACCTCGTAAATGTATTCTTAAATGAGTTATAAAGTCTTAAATGAGCGTAAAGAGTTGGGAGAATATCAGATATGTGTCAGATCCGTGTCATGTTTATCAGAGTTTATTTTAAAATAAAACCTGGTAAAGTCTGTCTTTCATGGAAATCAAAAAACAAAAGAAAAACAGAAATTACTCGACTGCTCTAGACTGAACTTTTGTAACCTGAATAAAGACTAATTTGTATAGTTTATGCATATACAATTTATAGTTTATGTAAAGATTGTTTTAACATAAATTAAAAGTTGTTATATATTTCAGAGTCTATTAAATGTTACAAATAATGGCTTTCAATTATACTGTAATGTTGAATGGCTATAATTAATAGGTGAAACTGAATGAAAATGCATTTAATACAGACATCAGTAGTAGGACAAATTAAAACCATTATAAATAGGGCTGAAACGATTCCTCGAGTAACAAATACAAAAAAATCTTTGTTTAGTCTATTTACCGTAACTACACACGGAACACTGTGTTTCCCTTCATTACTGACGCATAAACCGATAAACGCTGGACATATTTAAGACTGTAAATGAATGGTGGTTAGTTCTGATGTCCCTGAGTTAGCTATGTTTTGTGAAAGACTATGTGCCATTTCTGTTGATTGTCTCATTCTCTCTCTCTGACACACAGAAAGTTAGTGAATATCAAACGAAGAGTGCCCCAGCATGATTACAAATGTGATACTGATTTTATGCAACAGTGCATCAATTAACAAGAAGTTAATATTAAGAGACTTACATTTTAGACAGCATATTGCCTATTTTTGCTCTATTTTACCAACAAATAACCATTCCAAACACAGCCACAGCTGTGTACCTACTGGTAGGCCTGCACGATTAATCATTTTTAAACCGAAATCACGATTTGAAAGGGTGCGATTTTCAAATCGCAAGAGCTGCAATTATTTTGATGGACTATCAAATATGTTAACAAGCATATACGTAGTTTTTGACAGTTCGCTTCATGTGCATCTTATGACTTCATGCGTATATTACGTTTGATGCAGAGTTTAACCAGTAGGGGGCATTTTAACACCGCATGTACTGACTGAACGCGCAAATGACGTTAACGCCATTTAGAAAAGATGAGTGAGATCTGCGGCTCAACTTCCAAACAAAGTGTGTCTGCAGACGACTTGGTACCTAAACTAAAAAAAACACCTCATATGTTTGGAATTATTTTGAAATTCGAAGTTCTGATGTACTTCAAAGGCAAGTACTTTGTTAAACGTGCCGAACGTCTGTGTCGACCTCGCGAGGCAACACAACCTGTATCAGCACTAGGGTTGGGTACCGAACCCGGTGCTAATACGGCACCGGTACCCATGTGACCGGTATGTACCGGACCGAATCAGAACGCGAATTTCGGTGCCTCATTTCGGTGCTACTTAAATGCCTGAACTGTTGACTGACATAATTTTTCTTCTGGTGCTGTGACACAGACGTCAGAAGCTTTGATTCATCAACATGCATGATCCCTAGTTAAATTTAAATACTGCATTCATGGGTGTCAGAATGATCCGAACATTTATTTCCTGAATGAGAAAAGCTTTGATGATACAAATCCAAGACATCTTTGTAGTTACTGTCCATTTTCACATTTCGAGTTAAAAGCACAGATCGTCAGGAAATGAGACCATCCGAGAAGCGCGTGAATGCTTCTGAATTGTTACACTTGCTCTGACCGCAGCAGGTGGTTTGCCGTTAGCTTAGCAAGCTACGTTAAACGCGTCTAACTTAAAATGCCAAAAACTAAACGTTCTGAAGTGTTGCTATATTTCACGAGAAATGATTCAGACACTGCGACGTGCAGCAAATGTTTTACAACAGTTGCGTGTAAAGGGGAAAACACGTCAAATCTAATGAAACATTTGGTGGTACATCGAATAAACTATAATAAATAAAGCAAAGGGATGCACCGTGTTTGAGAGTTTGCAGACATCAGCTGCCACTATCAGGAGAGGTGTCGTAATAACAGACGCTATAGCAAGTTACCTGGCTACAGGTTACCTGGCTTACAGTGTGTTTGGATTCTTAAAAGTTTAAGATTTTATATTTAATTGTTAATTTAATTTTATTTAAGATACTGTAGTTATTTTCTTAATTTGTCATGACAACTGACAACTTTATGTAAAAAATGTTAAATAAACAGTAGCACAGTGTAGCATACTTTGTGATTATGCTTGGTCTTTCTTTGGTGCTGTTAAATCTACCACATCAAACCTGTAGCTCTTTTATAAAATAGTGGTAAATCGCAATTTTGATCAGAAAAATCGCAATTAGATTTTTTTCTCCAAATCGTGCAGCCCCTACCTACTGGTGGTTTTGATTTCACATTTAAAGTATCTTCATTTTAAAAATACATGTAAATATCAGTATTCAGTGTTTTGTTTAAAATAACAAAATATTATTTATGCATTTGTAACTGCCAGTTAAATGCATTCATGTCCCTCTGAGCCGAATTAAATAGTGTGTAAATAGGCCTACATCTAAATGCCTCAATTTCTTGATTTGTGCCTTTGTTTTAGGTTGTAATGTTTTCCTTTTTCTAAAGTAATGTGAAATTGATTTTTGTATTTTTATTCATTTATTTTATACACACACACACACACACATATATACATATATATATATATATATATATAAACTAAACCCATGAAAACTACACCCATTTAATGCTTTTTTTTGGCAAATTAGCTTTAAAATGCAAATGTATATATGTATTTATATATATATATATATATATATATAAAAAAATATATATCCTTTTTCTAAAAAGGAAACAAATTAGTTGTGTATTTTAAGAAGCCCATCTTATTTTCTCATGTATATTTAGTATTGCTCTTTAATAAAGAAAAATGACTTCTTATCCAATTACTCGATCAATCGATAGAATAATCTGTAGAATACTCGATTACTAATATAATTGATAGCTACAGCCCTAATCGCAAATATGTTTAGTCATTGTAGTAGTAATAACTACCTGTTTTTGCAAAAAGTGTTTCATGGCCGGTAAAAAAAGTTATAATAAATTGCCGGGTATCAAGGCTGTACAGAAAATGTAAAAAATGCATTTGAAATTTAAAGTGAAGTCCTAAAACATATATTGTCACAGTACTAAAACATATATTACCACAACACATTACCTGCTTATCATCTTCAGCTTCTTTTCATCATTTAGCATGATGCTATTTCTGCTGATAATCATTATTCTGGGAAGGCTTTCTGGGAATTTTTGCCTTCACTGTGTGATTTTATACATTTGTGGCATTCGGTCTGATTGAAACACCTGAATTCAGTAATTAATGGGTGTGTCCCAATCACTGTTGGGGAAAGTTACTTAAGAAATTAATGCATTAAAATATTGCATTACATCCTAAACAATTGACAAGTTGTGTTACTTTGTGGAAATTAATGCATTACTTTTTCTAATTTGGACTGAGCTTGTTTTTATAAGCCTCAGGCTGAAGGAAATGATGTAAATTCATGTCTGTCCAGTAGAGGGCGCAGATTAAACAAACCATTCATCTGTGCTGCCATTCTGGATTGTATGAAGGATAGAATGCAGGAGAAGAAACTTCCCTTCGGCAGTCATTTTTTTTTGCCTGTTAGTATGATTGAATTGGATTTATTCCAATAAAATGGAATAAACAAAAGCACAAACATCACTGGTTCAAGCCAATAAATGAACAGTATGATGTATTGTGAAAATTATGTGTGCACGAAAGTGTACTTGTTTAATGAGAAGGAGGCAGATCAGGGAGCTCCATACACAGGCATTCTCTGTGTTTCAGGACAAAAAGCTTCTATTTGGTGTAAGCTTTTATTTGAGTTACATTAATAGGTATCAGGGCTCTAGAGTGTGACCAATTTGGTCACACATGTGACCTAATTTCTCAATGGTGCGACTAAAAAAAATCTGAGGTCGCACCGGTGCGACCAGCCGTTCAAGGGCAAAAAAAAGTCTCTGCGACTGTGGTTCAACAGACACACATTAGGCCCGTATCATGGTCTAAACCAGTCAGAGATAGTGAAGAGCGGACCCCCCGCTGATGGTCGTGGTCCAGATATTCCTGTACGTGTGCGTACGTTTGAAAATGCGCGTGCTGCGGTCGGACAGAGAGAGGTGAGTAGTCTAGGCCCGTCAGATGTAGCCGCGGATGATAAGAGAAGATGAAAAGAACGATTGACAACTTTTTCGTTAAGAATGTTAAGTTAAGGCCTGATCTGTCGAAAAATCATAACCAATACTCTGACACGGAGCCATCAACCTCCCAGGTTATGTCAAGGAGACGGCATTAGATAATTAGCCACATACGATCGAGTCCGAGCCAGAGCCCACTGAAATTAAAAGTGGGAAAGTGTATACATTTCGAAGAGAGTGGCTTGACCAGTTTCCCTTGACAGTAAAGCCCATAATATAATGCACTGCATTTACTGTAAAGAGCGTGGGAAGACCATGGCGGCAATTAGTGATGCACGGTTATATCCGTGGGCGCTGTGGGTAATCTGCGGGTCGAGTGATAAAAAAATGCATGTCTGTGTTAATGCTGTCGAGTAGGGTAATATGCAGTGGTGTAGTGCAGAACCTGCGTATACCCATTTTTTTAATCCGTCAGCTTTGCGTATGCCCACTTCTAAATCCCCTCTGATGCGCATCATTCAGTAGTGTCCTGCATTAGCCAAAGTCGCGACAGGCCACCATTTCTAATTAAATCGCATGTGAATAAATACAAATATTTGCTCAAATTACCCAGTATAGACGGTAAGGACCGTGGCGCCGGCTTCCTTTGAAATATGTTTGATGATTGCGCCCGCTCCGTCGGCGCCAGCACCACATTTGCTGCCTGTTCATACGCGAGAGCATGTCAAGAGAGGCACGGCGAGTATTAAAATAAAAATGATTATTGATTACTAATTTGAATCAGTACATTATAATGAAAACAATACATTAAAAATGTAAATAATTCGATTTTTACAATCAGAAATTTCTTAAACTAGGTGCACCCCTGTAATCTTTTGTCCAAGGATCCAGTAGACGTTCAAACACCCAACTCACTTCATCAGAGATTGCAGAGAGTCACGTCCAGATGTCAGTTAACGTTATTCTTTTTAGCGTGAATTTGGCTTAAAAGCACGAGTGATTAATCTTATATAAGTGTGCAGCGATGTGCAGATCAGCTGAATCTGCTGTTAAAAATGAACCATCCATTCATCATATCATCATCCAAAACTAAGAATTAGAATAACTGTAAATGACGATTAAATGAAAATTTGGGTGCACCTAACTTTTGTGGCGCACCGGTGCAACCAGTGCAAAAAGTTAATCTAGAGCCCTGGGTATGCTTACAAAATTGTGAAAATGTAAAGTTATGTCTTAATAACTGATTCGGTTGTTGCACTTGGTGTCTGATCTTTACTGCTTCGGCTCTCTTAAAGGACAAGTCCACTTCCAAAACAAAGATTCACATATAATGTACTCACCCCCTTGTCATCCAAGATGTTCATGTCTTTCTTTCTTCAATTGTAAAGAAATTTTCTTTTATGTTTAATGTTTTTTGAGGAAAACATTTCTGCATTTTTCTCCATATAATGGACTGATATGGTGCCCCGATTTTGATCTTCCAAAATTCAGTTTAAATGCAGCTTCAAACGATCACAAATGCAGTTGTATATGATCCCAGCTGAGGAAGAAGGGTCTTATCTAGTTAAACAATCGGTAGTTTTCATTAAAAAAAAAAAAAATTAAATAGTTTTTAATCTCAAATGAGATGGGAGTTTTTCCACATACACTAACCAGGATGAGGCAGGGGTGCTGGTACCCAAAGGTACTCTTTTCCAGTACTTTACTCTCTGTATAATAACAAAAACGTATATTTCAGGGAAAAAATGAAAGAGTAATTAAGCATTTACTTCTTTTTAATGAAATGAAAATAAATTAAAACAAACAAAAAAACAGAGGTTGACTGTTACATGGAAGAAAATTTGTATTAATATACTGTTAAAAAAAGTTTTAATAATAATTGTAGATTTTTTTTTCTACAATTAGGTGGTTAATCTGGTTGTAATATTTATTTTTATCATTTGTTTTATTTAAATTGGCCAAAAATATAAACTTGATAAGATGTACATTATACTGCACAAAAGTAATACAAGAGTAATATATTTCTGTCACACGTTAATCCGTACTTTTATTTTGACAGGTTGCTGTGAAGTTTCTGTGTGTAGACAGTATGATATGATGCTAGTTCACATTCACATGAAGTGACTCTCACAGCAGCTCTGGAGATGAAGTTCATGTCGTCATATAATGAGACGCAGAGGCCGAAAATCACCGCGAGCCTCACGTGTGCTTCAGTATTTGTGTAGTAAACAAACTGTGTTTACGTCATTCATACATACAGAGCCAAGTGGAACATGCAGGATTTATAAACCTAAAAAAAGCATAATTTCTTTACGACTGAAGAAAGAAAGACATGAACATCTTGGATGACAAGGGGGAGAGTACAGTATCTGTTAATTGTTGTTCCGGAAGTTCTGGGAGTTCTCCTTTAATATAAATGAGGTCAAGAGGTCCAACTAAAAGAGCATTATTGGAATTAGAAATGCTGATAATGATGTTTAAAGAAAGCCATTCTGATCAATGAAACAGAGTGGTGATTATGGTGGGAGGGAGAAAATGCTCTTAATCATGGTTCAAATGTGAGTGCTGGAGTCACTGCTTATTTTTTAATAATAATAAGGTGGGAGAAGGTTTGAGTGCACCAGTTCCTGTAAATATAATTGCTATCAAGACATTACTGAAGAGAAGCCTTATGGGATACACAACACCCGATCAAGTCAGATGCAGTATAATTGTACTATCGGCATATGCATATAACGGTGTTTTTATATAGACAAGAGAATGTAAATAGCCTTACAAATAGTTTGGAAACATGAAAAGGCATCTACATGAATATGAGAATAGTTGGAGATCAGTACATAACAAAATGCCATACTTTAAAAGACATGCATTATCGCATTCACAAGTTAACTAACCAAAATGAACTAATGTTGTATCAGATCTTACTGTTAGTTCATGTTATGTAATGAACTAATGTTAAAAATTGCAACCTTAGTGTAAGGCGTTACCACATTTCATGTCCTTTCCAGTGAAAACAGACTCTCTAAAGAGGACAGAAGTCCATCGGAGTCAAATTAAGAGTAGCTGCAATCCCGCCGCTCACCCGGGAGTGTCACTGTGCCGCTGGCTGTTGTGTGAGAGACTGCTGGTACTTTACATCAAAATAAGCAATTCTATAGGGGAATCTATGTGAGCCTTCAAAACAGAGATATTCTCCTGCTGTGGGATCAAGTGTCATCCATTACAAACAGTGCAGATATCACATTCCACACTTGATCTTATAGCATGAGGATATCTCTGTGCATCCAGGTGTTTAACACTCACTATTGCAGGTAGGCCTACGCCTGTTAACACACACACCAGATGGCTCAGACTTGTTTTGCTAGATCAACAGATACATCATAAAATATAATACAGATAAAACTGGAGAGGTACCCAAAAACTGGATTTAACCCATTGATTGCCCACCCTGAGCTATGCATAAATCCGGCCCAGACCCCTTGTTTTGGACTTGAACTACAGTCCAGACACAAACCCAAATGTGAACAAATGGACTTGACAGTGACTCAATCTTTTTGGATTCACTGTGGACTAGACTTGAGGCACTAAAAGACACAATATAGTGATATTCAGAATGAAAGTATTAAACCACATTTTATAATAATGTGCTTTTGCAAAGCATTGTAGCAAATCACAGTCTGTTGAGAGCATGAAAACAATAGCCGATGCAGATGTGCAAGACTATTAAACACATCTGTACAAATGTGGCCCTGGACCCTGGATTTATACATCATCTGAAAGCTGAATAAATAAGCTTTTCATTGATGTATTGGTTTGCTGTAATACAACAATATTTGGCTGAAATACAACTATTTGAAAATCTGGAATCTGAGGGTGCAAAAAAATCTTGAGAAAGTCACCTTTAAAGTTGTCCAAATGAAGTTCTTAACAATGCATATTACTAAACTAATTACAGTAGGAATTGTACAAAATATCTTCATGGAACATGATCTTTAATTAATATCCGAATGATTTTTGGCATAAAAGAAAAAGCAGTAATTTTGACCCATACAATGTATTTTTGGCTATTGCTACAAATATACCTGTGATACTTAAGACTGGTTTTGTGCTCCAGTGTCACAAATAGACATACAGTTCATACAATTTGGGCGTGTAACCTCAGTTAACCAAACTTACACTCGCAATGAACACCGAGCATGACTGTTCGATTAGGTTTAGTAATGCTACCTTCAGTGCAAACCCCAATGACATCAGGACATCAGGACTTTATCTCATCTGTTTTTGATTATTTAACAACCTGATATGGATTTAATTGCAGGTCAAACGAAGCTTTGATTTATTTTAATGAGTATGAGTGACAACTCAACATCTCTGCTGTAGTGATAAAACAACCCAAGATTATTCACGGCACAGCCAAAAATATGAGTTTAACAAACAGCTTCATCCAGGGCTATAGATGTTAGTACAGAACCAAGTGTCTGTAGAAAGGTTGTTTTTTTATGACTATTATTATTGAATATAACAAGCCCTTTCACATTTTCAGATATTTGAAAATGTCTTTCTGCTTACGAATCATTATGAGTCTGCAAGTATCTGACTTTGTTCATGTGTTGAGTGAATGTCTAGACATGTTCTGCATTGAGATATCATTCTGAAACTGACTAGTTTCTAACTGACTAGCAGTGCTGGGTAGTAACTGATTACATGTAATCTGGATTACGTATCAGATTCAGTATCTGTAATTAGAATTTATTACATTTTAAAATGCTCATAATCAGATTACAGTTACTTTGTTGGATTACATGATCACATATTTACAGAATGGCAGTAAATTGTTCATCATTTATTGATTCTCCCTTATTCTTTTTTCTTTAAAATACTCCTTTTTAAAAACCCTGCTGTGTCATTTCATTTAGCTTGGACTGTACACAAAGGTGTAAATAAATGTGCAAACCATGCTTCTGAATTTGGCACCATGTATGAATTAGAGTATGTATGAAACAAATAAATATATAAATATGTATATTACAAATAAATATGTACGTTATTAAACACTGGTGATGTATTGTGGCCTTCACTAACTGTCTGGACAAAAATATTTCAGACCTGGAAAGCTTTGGGCGTGTAATGTTATTCTTGTTTTCATGTTTATTAATGTTTGTTTATGTAATGCAGGGATTCCCACATGTTTTTGTCAGCCAAACACCTTTGACATCTCTGAGGAAGTTCATGTTTCAAATATTTTAATGACACAGTCGCATATTTACAGTCCTCTGATGCTGGTTAATGGTCACATTGACATGAAGACAAACATAATATTTCAGTTTTTAGTGCTCAAGTGTTCAAATTAAATTAATTGTTAGCTTTGCATTAAACCCAGCTTGGTGTAGTATTTAATATTTATTTATGATCTTGTTGCTATCCAAAAAAGGAATATACTTTGCTTTTTATATCAAAATGGTACATTTAATCTAATAATCTAAAAAGTAGTCAGATTAGGTTACCTAAAAGGAGTAGGCTAAATGACCTTCCAAACTACAGCATTCATCATGTAATCTGTAGTCAGTACCGGACTACAATTTGTCAGTAATTTAGCTAGTGTTTTCTTCTGGTTACAGACATCAACTACAATCAAACACAACACGTCACGACGTTGTGCACTTGTTTTCATTGGGAGTCTGTGTGTGAGTCATGACAATGCATGTCTAATGCTGGAGGTGCAGACTGACTGTCAGATGCAATGTAATACAAACAAACAGAATAGTACCTTTACATTATTCACTGTAAAGATGACTCAACCGCCAGCACAGCACTGAACCGTCACCTTTAGCCTAGTCTATGACTCATACACACACACACACACACACACACACACACACACATCCCATTGATGCGTACAGGGCATTTATGGTTTACACTTGGCCATTATGTGTGTTGCTTGGAAATCAGTTTCACAATTGCTAGCTCAGTGCTCTACTATTTTAGCTACAGGAACCAGAAAGCATTTGAATGTGGCAGCTCTGTGTCTGCTGATTCAAGACGTTAAACAGTCATAAAAAAATAAAAATAAAAATCAAAGGATTTTCTTTCAAAAGAGTAGGGATATAACCTTGACATCCTGGCCTAATATGTCAAGGCCCACTCATCATCATGGCCTCCCAGTCATCCCTACATCTACTGATTGGCTTTATCAACCTGGCTCCTCTCCTAAATCTGACCAGTTATTGTTATTAATTGTAATAGCTTTTCCCCTAAAGGTGATGAAGTTTAATTTATTTAATAATCTATAGTCTTCGATGTGTAAGGTTGCACATATAACGTTATCTGAGAAAAAACGTCCCAGGTTACGAATGTAACCATGGTTCCCCGAGGGAACGAGACGCTGCGTCCGAAAACGCTAGGGGAACGCCTCCAGCGTGACCATGCTCTGAAACACGTGTGCAAACAGTCCAATGGAGAAGCGAGACGTCACAGGCGGGGTGACGTAGAGACCAGAGAGCTTAAAGCACGTGCGGTGCATGCAGCCGGCAGCTTCTAAATAGAGAAGCAAGCGCTGCAGGGATGCCGGAAGTATGGCTCGAGACGCAGCGTCTCGTTCCCTCGGGGAACCATGGTTACATACGTAACCTGGGACGTTCCCCTTCGGGAACTCGAGCTGCGTCCGAAAACGCTAGGGGAACGATATGCCCACGCTGCCAGACTTTCAAATCCCTGCCTAGTGTGTATCACTGAGCACAGCTAGGACGAGAAAAAAAAGGAGCCCAGAGTGGCATAAATAAGACCGAGAATCTCATGAAAGTGAGAGGCATGGAACAACCCCCAGCGTTGAAATGTCAGAGAGGGAAATCCTGACGAGAAGGCCATACTTCGAGAGGAGTGAGCCTTGACCCCCAAATAGAGAGGGGGGAACAGAGGACTCAAAGTTATGGAATAGCAACCAAATCACCACACAGCAAAGCTACACCTGGTCAGAGGCCTTAGCCTCAGCGCACCGTGGAGGAAACCTGTAACCAGGGGTTCCTACCCACTGAGGGGCCACCCAGAAGGGTGTGGTAGGCCGCAATAGCCGCCACGTATACCTTCAGGGTGGAGTGGGCTAACCCTGCAGAGAACCGATCCTGCAGAAACTCCAGCACTGTACCAACTGGGCAGTTAACTGGGTCTTGCTGGTGGTCTCCACACCATGAAGTGAAAAAGTTTCCACTTCAGGGTGTACAGTTTCCTCGTGGAGGGAGCTCTGGATTGGAGGATGGTCTCAACAACCTCGGTTGAGAGACCGGAGGCTACGAGGTGTGCCCCCTCAGAGGCCACACCCATAACTTCCACAACTCCGGGCGAGGGTGAAAGATGGTGCCTCCCGCTTGCGAGAGGAGATCCCTCTTGACGGGAATCTCCCAGGGAGAGCCGTCGAGGAGGGAATCAGGTCCGAGAACCATGCTCGGGCCGGCCAGTACGGGGCTACTAAAAGAAGATGGTCCCCATCCCGGCACACCCTCTCCAGAACTCCCGGGAGCAGAGCGATCAGGGGAAAGGCATACAGACAAAGCCTCTGCCACGTCTGTACCATGGCATCCAGCCCCAGTGGATCTGGATGAGTCAGAGAGAACCAGTGGGGACATTGCGCATTCTCCTGAGTCGCGAAGAGGTCCACCTGAGCCTGGCCAAAAACTCTCCAAATCTGCTTAACCACCTCGGGGTGAAGCATCCATTCCCCGGGCCTCAGCCCCTGCCTCGACAGGATGTCTGCTCCCATATTGAGATGCCCAGGAACATGAACCGCTCTCAGCGAGAGGAGTTTGTCCTGGGACCACACAAGGATCTGGTGCGTCAGCTTGTATAAGGGGCGCGAACACAGACCTTCTTGGTGGTTGAAGTAATAGACCACCGCTGTGTTGTCGGTGCGAACCAACACATGGTGGCCTATTAGGTCCGGGAGAAAGTGTTTCAACGCTCGAAACATGGCCAGCATCTCCAGGCAGTTGATGTGCCAAGTGAGATGGCGACTGCTCCACAGACCGCGGGCGGGGTGGCCACTCATGACTGCACCCCAACCGGTGAGAGACGCATCCGTCGCTAGCGTTACGCGGCGACAAGGAGCTCCTAACACCGGGCCCTGAGACAGGAACCAAGGCTTCTTCCACATGTCTAAGGCACGTAGGCATTGCCGCGTGACCTTGATCATGCGGAATGGGTTTCCCCTCGGGGAGAACCCCTCGGTCCTGAGCCACCACTGTAGGGGTCTCATGTACAGCAGGCCAAAAGGTATCACGTTGGACGCAGCTGCCATCAGACCCAGCAGTCGCTGGAACTGCTTTACAGTGAGTGACCGGCCTTCTGTCACTCTCATGACTGCAGTGAGGATGGACTCGATCCGAGCAGGTGACAAACGTGCCTGCATCGTGGTTGAATCCCACACCTTGCCTAGATAAGTGGTTCTCTGTAATGGAGACAGCACACTCTTCTTGGCGTTCAGTCTCAACCCCAGCTCTTTCAAATGAGCGAGAACATCATCTCGATGTTGAACCGCCATGTGCTCTGATTGAGCCAGAATCAACCAATCGTCGATGTAATTGAGTGTGCGGATGCCCCAGAGTCGCAGCGGAGCCAGAGCAGCATCCACACACTTCGTGAAAGTGCGGGGGGAGAGTGCTAGGCCGAACGGAAGAACCCGATATTGGTATGCTTCGCCCCTGAAAGCAAACCTCAGGAACTTCCTGTGTTGAGGAAGGATGGAGACATGGAAGAAAGCGTCTTTTAGATCTATCGTCACAAACCAGTCCTCGGACCTGATTTGTGACACCACTTGATTGATAGTCAGCATTTTGAACTTCAACCTCATAACTGAACGATTCAGTAGTCTCAGATCTAAAATGGGACGCAGGCCCCCATCCTTCTTCGGAACAATGAAGTACCGGCTGTAGAACCCGGACTCCCCGTCTTGAGGAGGGACCACCTCGATGGCCTCCTTCCTCAACAGAGTTTCTACTTCCTGTTCCATTACCAGACCCTGCTCGGGGCTCACCACAGTGGAAAGACCCCGTTGAAAGGTGGCGGTGCGCCGAATTGGATGCAATAACCTCGCTCTACGGTGCGCAGGACCCATGCAGACACATTTGGCAGTAGTTTCCACGCTGCCAAATAATCTACTAAAGGAACCAGTCTCTCGAGACTGGCCTCTGGTGTTGTTTGAGCTGCTAGTTCGGTGTCCTGTAACGGATGACTGGCAGGAGACAGCCGAACTAGCTGCTGTAGAGACCCCCGCAGAGGTGGCGAGCTCCCCAGCTCCGCTACGTTTCCGGGTGGAAGACTGAGGTGTGGGCTCGCTGGAGACCGCTGCGCCCTGAAGCCCGGCAGGGTTGGCAGGCTAATCTCCCGAGGGCACAGAGGAGAGACGGGCACCGAAGAATGCGGTGGACCACGCCCTTCCCCAGTAGGGCCTGCCCTCAGAGGTCCTGGACCATAGGAGTCAGGACCATAGTCTCATAGATCTGGGTGAAGCGTTTCAGTACCTGAAACGCGGCCAGCATCTCCAGGCAACTGAAGTGCCAAACTGGATGGTGACCGCTCCACAGACCATGGGCGGGGTGGCCACTCATGACCACTCCCCAACCGGTGAGGGACGCATCCGTCGCTAGCATCCCAGCAGCACCGGGCCCTGAGACAAGAACCAAGGTCTCCTCCACATGTCCAAGGCACGTAGGCATCGCCGCGTGACCTTGATCATGCAAAGCAGGTTTCCCCTCAGGGAGAACCCCCTTGGTCTTGAGACACCACTGCAGGGGTCTCATGAACAGCAGGCCAAAAGGTATCACGTTGGACACAGCTGCCATCAGACCCAGCAGTTATGAAACTGCTTCACAGTGAGTGCCTATTTTCACTCTCTTGACTGCCGCGAGGATGACTTGATCCGAGCAGGAAATATACATGCCTGCATCGTGGTCGATCCCACACCACGCCTAGATAAGTGGTTCTCTGTAATGGAGAAAGCACACTTTTCTCTGCGTTCAGTCACAACCCCAGTTCTTTCATATGGGTGATGACGACATCTCGATGCCGAACCGCTCATACCGACAAAAATGTCAATAAGGATCAGTATGCAGATGACCTGGGAGCCACTTTTTTTTTTTTTTAGCTAAGCCACAGCAGCGTCCACACACTTAGCGAAAGTACAGGGTGAGAGTGCAATAAATTTAATTCCTCAGAATTAAATGACAATGGGAGAAGAGCTAAACATTCAAAATGCACGTCGTTTGTTTTGTTTTTTTTTTTGAATGAACACATTTATGAATGAATACAGCCCGCCCCCTCAAGGGCAGACTGTACATGCTCAGCTCCAAACAAACCACACATAAATCGCTTGAATCCCCGTTCCTGAATTTATTTATTTTTTAGAAGCGAGGGCAGGTAGAAACGAGCGATCTAATATGCAGTCAGCTCATATGCGGACAGCATCAATCTCCTCGGAGAAAGATAGCCGCAGCAGCGCAAGCTCTCACTCAGAGGGGGAAGAACCGCAGCGCGGGCTTCCGAGCCCCGAGAGAGAGCGCTAGATCTAAGTAGAAAGGCAGAGAGATGGCGGACCCGTCTCTAACCCGTTCACAGATCTATGCTGCGATCCCTACGGCCGCAGTCGCCGCTCTGCCTCGGCAAAATCGGGACCCGAGCCGCGGGGAAGCTCACGAAGACTCCCTCCTCGAAGAGAGTCCTCCAAGAGCGAGCGTGCGCAGCGAGAGCGCGGGCCGTCAACTCCCTCGGGAGCTGACACAGCCTGCTTCGCCGCGAGCTCTCACTCAAAGGGGGAAGAACCGCAGCGCGGGCTTCCGACCCAGAGAGAGAGCGCTAGATCTAGGGAGAAAGGCAGAGATAGAGCGGACCCGTCTCTAACCCGTCCGTAGATCTAAATGCGATCCCCACGATCACAGCCGCCGCCCTGCCTCGGCAGAAGCGGGAGCTGAGCGCGGGGAACGCAAACGCGGGCAGTCAGCTCCCTCGAGAACTGACTCCCATGCTTCGCTCCCAGACAGACAACAAATAGATTGTGTGTATCGCCACCCGAAATAGCGCAGGTAGAGAGGAACACACAGTCTAAATGCCGCTGCTTATATTCGTAAGAATGCTTTGTAGGACATAGTGACACTCTCAAATAAAAGCTGTGCGAACTAGCACAAAAAACAGAGTGACACACACACACAGAGCGCTTGCTGAAAGACAGAAGCTGCCGGCTGCATGCACCGCACGTGCTTTAAGCTCTCTGGTCTCTACGTCACCCCGCCTGTGACGTCTCGCTTCTCCATTGGACTGTTTGCACACGTGTTTCAGAGCGTGGTCACGCTGGAGGCGTTCCCCTAGCGTTTTCGAACGCAGCTCGAGTTCCCGAAGGGGAACATGTTTTTCCATTCAAATGCGCAACTTTTCCATTGTTGTTCTGGGTAAACACACGCTAGATGAATGTGTATGACCACTGCGGTCACGTCTCACATACGAGTGAAGAGTGTTTAAGATGCCGTGTCAAGTTAAAGGTGCCGTGTGTTTTTTTGTGACTGCACTAAAGCATAAAAACACCACAATACATTTGCAGATATTTACAAAACATGAAAGTCTCTTTTAAGGAAAGTCTGTTCACTCTGCAGCCATATTTGCAACGCCTCCGAGCAGCTCATCCAAGACCAAGTCCTACCTAAGTGAATGGGGAATCCTGAAATCTCAAAAACGGCTCGCTGAAGTTGCAATTAAATTACATATTTTAATTCAGCAACAAAATCTGAAATCAACTGACATATGAATGTTGTTTCGGAGCTTCTTACGGCCGCTGCAGTGACGCAATGACTTTACCAATCAACGACTGGCTGTTTCGTTTAGAAGGCAGAACTGTTCTGCTATATTGCGTGTTGCAATTTCTCCCATTCATAAGTATAGGAGTGAACCGTCTTTGTATTTCTATAACTTAACATTTTAAGATTGAAGAGAATATGTTAAGTTCACATATTTGTTTCTCTGAAAAACAATGCTACAGCCAGTTGTTCTACTTTGAAAATGTGTTTCAGAATGTCTGTTTTGGTCCGCGTGACTCCGCCCACTGATCGTTCACCCAACAGTGTTTCTAGAGTCCGGGTTGACAGTTAGCGGGAAACACATTAGTTATGTTTCCGTCACCCTGCTTTTATGCACATTTTGATGTATCGCATCAAAAAACGAGTGATGGAAATATTTCGGGGAAAAAAAACTTGAATTCGCAAGTTTTAACACTCGCTTGAGGTCGTTTTTGACTTATGCGAAAAAGAGGGAGATGGAGATGCATTTTGCAAATTAATTCCTTTGCAAATTAAGTATTTCTGTATAATTACCTCCCAGAAACGAACAAATGAACTCCTCCGAAAGCAAGGACCGCATTTATTGTGTATCGTCTGTGAAAATGATCATATTCAGTGGCTTCATCTACTTTTCTTAGACATATTTAGTGGCAGTTTATCAGGAAGTGACAGTTATATTTTGTTGGACTCGCTGGATAGTATCGGTGCTTATTAACGAATGTTTTATGCAATATTCCAATTTTGTGTATAATTTAAATTCGCAACTTTGGATGGAAACCTGGCTAGTGTAATGTAGCCATTGAAGCAAGCAAACGAACTGGCTCACAGATCACACATTCTACCTGATCTAAAAAGCCCCAGCATATCAAAACAGATAAATCGACTCATCAGCCTACATCTTCCATTGTCAGTTGCGCTCGTTCCTGTTGCGCGTCCTCAACCTGACAACCCACGTGGAGCTGGAAGAGGAGGCGGCCGTGGGAGAAAACAATATTTAGAATTTGGACCGCAGTACCCATTTTAACCACTAGCTGTCAATATTATACACTGCACCTTTAAACACACAGCGCCCTTCATCAATGTCAGTTCTGAAACAGGGGACCAATCAGAAGACCCTGGAGGTGGGCCAAGCATCGTCAGCATTTGTTTCCAGTAGCAAGTTGGTGTGGAAATTGCTTTATTTGATAGCAACAAGAAGTACACTTCAAATCTAGTGCCATCTAGCTTTATGATCCATATTTATGTCTGCGCTGGAGGATGGAGTGGAACAATAAATCAATTCGTGGATCGATTCTATGGTTTTCCGAATGCATTACGATTCTTTCTGGAATCGATTCTGAGCTTATTTTTTAACAGCAGATGGCGCTCTAGGCTAGTTTTTTACTGCACACAGAAATGCTCACCAAGAAGAGCACTTGTGTGTTCAACTGAATAATTTAAGTGTTTAAATGTACTTGCACCTCGGCTTGTATGCTTTTATGACATGAGCTTAAACTAGGATAAATCGTTTAATGATACTTATTGCGCAATGTAAATTTCCTTGATAAACGATAACAAGAGTTTTCTATAATGTTTATGCGGCAAAGGCGGAACGAAAGAGCGCTAGTCATTTAAAGCGCGTCACTCGGACCGTTTATCCGCTCGGATCAAAGTTCAAACGGCGGCACGGCGTGAACTTATTAGAGCAGATGAGTTCATTCACTGATGAGTCTTGGTCACTAAACAGCGCCAGTGTGAAGCGCTTGAATTCAGTGAAGAACACAAATGACTCGGTTTATAGTCAGATGAAACAGCGCTGACAAACAGGAGAAACACTATGTGCAACGATACAGTCAGGAGGCTTTTTAATCTACAAATCGCCATCATTCACCATAGATTGCACAGTGGTGTTGTGTCAGAAATGTTGGTATTTGTGTCGAATTTTGTTATATTATTAATGTAGACATGTATTAAATATATTGAAGGAGAAGTAATGGAATATATGGAATAGTATTTTTTGTGATTAATCTATAGTGTATATGCATTTAAAATAAAAGTGTTTAGACTAATGTTTTTCATATAAATACCTAGAAACCATGTTACATTTTTACCATGGTATTTAAGTGCTATATTTGTATATTTGATTTTACTGTTATTATCATGATCTAAATGTGTGGTACTATGGAAGTGCATTGATTAATATATATATATATATATATATATATATATGTGTATGTATGTATATATATATATATATATATATATATATGCACACACACTATATTGCCAAAAGTATTCGCTCACCTGCCTTGACTCGCATATGAACTTAAGTGACATCCCATTCCTAATCGATAGGGTTCAATATGACGTCGGTCCACCCTTTGCAGCTATAACAGCTTCAACTCTTCTGGGAAGGCTGTCCACAAGGTTTAGGAGTGTGTTTATGGGAATTTTTGACCATTCTTCCAGAAGCGCATTTGTGAGGTCACACGCTGATGTTGGACGAGAAGGCCTGGCTCTCAGTCTCCGCTCTAATTCATCCCAAAGGTGTTCTGTCGGGTTGAGGTCAGGACTCTGTGCAGGCCAGTCAAGTTTTTATGGATCTTGCTTTGTGCACTGGTGCACAGTCATGTTGGAAGAGGAAGGGGCCAGCTCCAAACTGTTCCCACAAAGTTGGGAGCATGGAATTGTCCAAAATGTCTTGGTATGCTGAAGCATTCAGATTTCCTTTCACTGGAACTAAGGGGCCAAGCCCAGCTCCTGAAAAACAACCCCACACCATAATCCCCCCTCCACCAATCTTTACACTTGGCGCAATGCAGTCAGACAAGTACCGTTCTCCTGGCAACCGCCAAACCCAGACTCGTCCGTCAGATTGCCGGATGGAGAAGCGCGATTCGTCGCTCCAGAGAACGCGTCTCCACCGCTCTAGAGTCCGGTGGCGGCGTGCTTTACACCACTGCATCCGACGCTTTGCATTGCACTTGGTGATGTTTGGCTTGGATGCAGCTGCTCGGCCATGGAAACCCATTCCATGAAGCTCTCTGCGCACTGTTCTTGAGCTAATCTGAAAGCCACATGAAGTTTGGAGGTCTGTAGCGATTGACTCAGCAGAAAGTTGGCGACCTCTTCGCACTATGCGCCTCAGCATCCGCTGACCCCGCTCCGTCGGTTTACATGAGTTGCTGCCGTTCCCAAACACTTCCACGTTCTTATAATACAGCTGACAGTTGACTGTGGAATATTTAGGAGCGAGGAAATTTCACGACTGTACTTGTTGCACAGGTGGCATCCTATCACAGTTCCACGCTGGAATTCACTGAGCCCCTGAGAGCGACCCATTCTTTCACAAATGTTTGTAAAAACAGTCTGCATGACTGGGTGCTTGATTTTATACACCTGTGGCCATGGAAGTGATTGGAACACCTGATTCCGATTATTTGGATGGGTGAGTGAATACTTTTGGCAATATAGTGTATATATATATATATATATATATATATTTATTTCACTATATAAAAATGAGGTTGCTGCAATTTTTACAGATATTCCAGATTATTACTGAACATAAATCTACATCTGCATCCTAACTCAAGCTACTATCGAACGTGTATTTCTAAGAGATAAAAAAAATGTTATATTATTATTAATATTAATATTATCAGGCAGCACAAACCTGTTTCTTAATTTGAAACAATATTGCTTATTAAAACATGCAGAACTAAAAAAAATACTTTTATATTAAGATATTTTGTTAAGGAAAGATGAAGCGTAAAGAATTTAAAAACATGAAGCGTTTGTCATGTTCTGACCATAAAGAATAGTTTAAAGCTGCAGTTAACGGTCTACTTTGACAACTTTCACACTGTAACAAAAATCTGCCTTTAAACTCAAAAGGAATAAAAATGTAACATTTGTCGTTATAATTACTGTTATTGACTGGGATAAAAGTATTATCGTGATCATTTTTTGGCCTAGCCCTAATGTAAACACAGCCCACTGTGAACACTCTTGTAATTCGCTTCAACCTTTTCAAACTTTATGAATGATTATTTTAGGTTTGAGTGGGGTGTGTGTAAGGAACTGGTAGCAAGCAGAGTACGGCTGTTTCTGAAGCATAAAGTGCCATCTGCTGTTCAAGACTAAGCTTAGAATCGTTTAAAGAGAGAATTGCAATCCATTCGGAAAATTGCATAATTGATCCACGAATCGATTTATCGTTCCACCCCTATTGGAGGATGGAGTGAACCCAAAAAGATCTGTGTCCTGTCATTCAGTGACACAGGTCAAATGCCATATTTTCTTTTTTCCGTGTCAAAAATAGCAATTATATTCTGCTGTTTGGCTATTTTCTGATCAAGTCTTAAAAATGTGTGGCATAACTTTGAAGTAAATTTGACTCACAGTGTTTTTATAACTTTACATAACTCTTAAGTAAATTTGACTCACAGTATCTTATACAGTTCAGCACTAGTGTTGTGCACCTTTCCTCTCTCTCTCTCTCTCTCTCTCTCTCCGAGTGCGTCTGTTCTTTCCGTGACTAACCGTCATTAATCTACTCTCTAGGGGCAGGATCTTGACAGCATGCCAGTGAGAACTCTGGGAAAGCCAAAAGAACTGTCCAAAAACAGAGCAGCTTTTCTTGTTTGGGAGCCGCACGACACACAAACACAGATGAACGGATGTGGACTGGGACTGTGGTCTCACTATTACGATTCAATAGGGACATTATCAACATATAGAATGACTTGCAGTCACTATAATACCTTCCTCTAAAGCTGCTTTGAAACATACTATACTCTGTATTGGGAAACATCCTATACAAATATGACAAGACTATTGTTCATTGTTCATTTGAGTGGATTGGTGCTTTGGCATGTGTGTAGAAACACTGCACAAATGGTGAAATCATGACTTTTCTGGGTCTGTGAGTTTAAATTGCGCAGCGATTTCTAGAAGAAACATCTGTGGCTAAATCTTTTGGTTCGTCTGTACAGAACCTGGGGTCAAATAGCTGAAATTCTCTGTTTTATGGGCCATATGGTTTAGTCTCCCAGGATCGCACACACCTGGAAAGCATGATCCCGCATAAAGGGAGTTTTATAGAGGTTTTGTTGTGCTCAAATTTCAGTCTGATTGGTCCTTTAAGCAAAACATCCATGAGCATTTTCTTCATGGCAAGTTTTATTATATTCTGTATTGACTGAGCTGAAGTTGTTCGGGAAGGAAATCTTTAACGGATTGGCGAGGTCACGCTCCAGTTCTGCGTTGTTGTATCTTGTCCTGTTGTCTGGCCCTGTCACCTCTCTCTTGTTGGCAGTAGACTCTGGACTCTGGGTCCAACTTGACAGCGAGGAGCTCTCAGGAACAATGGGGCCTCATAAACTCCTCTATCCTCCGTGCTCATAAAAGTCGACTGTGTGCTTTAGTAGCAGCTGTAAATCAATCTTTCTGCCGTTACAGCCTACGCTGCGCAGTTTATCGTGTTGAATTCTAGTGACAACTGATGGAAACGTTCACACTTTGATCATTGTGCTGCTTTTTTATTGTCATTCTAGCTCAATGACCTCATGTTTGGAACGAGCGTCAGCTGAGTGGATGGGCGTCTCTGTGCTCTTATCACGGCTCTGAACTTGTATTCTTCTGGTCTCACACTCTCCTGTTTGCTCTGATTTTGAGTTCAAGAGTGGGTTTTGCATTGAAAAATCCAATCTGGTTTAGATCAGGTTCAGCGGGCTCGATATAAAGCTCGGAAATGATGTGCTAATTCTGTCTGTTTTATGTAATGCAAGTAACACACGTGAAGATCTGGCCTTTCTTGGCGTTTCTTCACATAGGTTAGGTACTTATTTTTACTGGAGTCCTATAAAGTTTAAGGATAAGCATCAGGGAGAAAATCTGTTTCTGTAACTGGGGGTTAATGATAACCCACCTATTCTCCCCATGACGTGTTTGTAGAAAGGCATCTTCTGTTTATGTTGTGCATAGAAATCCATCACAGTGAAGTCAGGCTTTTCCACGCCATTGTTTAGGAGGTTAGAAGGTTGCCTCCTCCACCTCTGTTTTATGTATCACAGGTATATTTGCAGCAATAGTCAACAATACATTGTATGGGTCAAAATTATAGATTTTTCTTTTATGCCAAAAATCATTAGGATATTACATAAAGATCATGTTCCATGAAGATATTTTGTAAATTTCCTACTGTAAATATATCAAACCTTAATTTTTAAGAACTTCATTTGGACCACTTTAAAGGTGATTTTCTCAATATTTTAATTTTTTTGCACCCTCGGACTCCTGATTTTGACTATATCCTAACAAAACATACTTCAGTGGAAAGCTTTTTATTTATTAATTCAGATGAAGTATAAATCTCAATTTCAAAAAAGTGACCCTTATGACTGATTTTGTGGTCCAGGGACACATTTTGTCATATTGTGATTTAATCTGCAGTGTTTAAAAATGTCTCAAGTTTTTCTGCTGCTGATATAAAGAGAACCCACTACTGTTTTTAAGGGTGCTCATGCTTGACTTCTATCTTTGCAAAAACCAAATAAAACCTATTTCAATCAGCATGGAAAAAAAAGAAAAAAAAAAATCTTTGAATTGACTTAAAGTGGACTCATTATTGTTGTGTAATAGCGTCTCAGTTGACATCACGGTCACAGTTCATTGAAGCAGAGTCGATTTTCTGAGTCCAAATGCAATTCATTCCATAATTTAAAGTGTATAAACAAAACAATAAATTGAAAATAAACATAACTTAAACTAGATAAAGCATGGCATTGACATGAAACTCACAACAATGGACTACAGCATCAAAAAATGACAAAGCTAGACAAACACACCTAGTAAAGTCAGGGTTATACAGACTACTAAAGAGAAAATGTGGAACACCTGATTTTAATGAAACCGATAAACCAATGTGAATTAAACAACTGAAAACATGACATATGAAAACAAGCAGCCCAACCAAACACCATCCTTGCATTCACATTCACACTGCTGATAATAATAATAATAATATTAATAATAAGTAGAGATGAGGTGGGGGATTAGCCTAACTTTAGCAATGCAGCGCGGAGAACCGCTTCAGTGAGGTGCAGCGCGGCGGGTATAATAAACACCAGCATTGACTAGAGCGGCCGCTTCAGAGCTGTAACGCACCGCAGACGTGTGCGATGTGTGGTGAGAGATTTATTCATCCTACAGTGTAGATAGAGTCACTTATAACACGAGTGTTTTTTAAAATGCATAAACTTGCACTGGAATAGTCTAGGCTGATCAGTGATGATGTTCTTTGATAATGTTAGGCCGCTTTTAGCCTTATGCTGGAGCTGGTTTCGGACAATGAAACGAAGTATGTAAATAATTAAAAACATTAGCACGATAATATCATGTATCTGCAATCTGACAGGCTGATGATAGGACCCAACACTACTGTAGTGTATTATTTACTCACCCTCCATGCATCCTAGGTGTATATGACTTCCTTCTTTCAGACGAATGTAATCGGCATTATATTAAAATTTATCCTGGCACTCCCGAGCTTTAGAACGGCATAGACGGGTGTTTCTCTTCATCAGTCCAAAACAAGTCTAATAATATGCATCCATCCATAATAAAAAGTGCCTCACATGGCTCCGGGGGGGTCCATAAAGGCTTCCTGTAGCGAATCAATTCGTTTTTGTAAGAAAAATATCCATATTTAAAACATAAGAATCATTTTCATCTAGCTTGCGCTAACTGTCAGTCACAACGCAGTGGGACAGCTAACCAATCACAAGACATTTAGTTTTTCAGAAGGCGGGCTTTCATTAAACCCGGAACTAATCGTGCCATGTGTGCCAGGCTGGGGAGAAAGGTATTGTTAATGTAATGTAAGTTATGTGAAAAACAGTGCGTTTTTTTTTTTTTTTACCACCAAGTATGAAAGCCTGTTCTAGTAAACCCTCAAAACAAAATCAAGACTTTGTGAAAGAGCATAATAGAACCCTTTTAATTATTTTATTTAATAGGTCACAATACTAATATGTTTTATTTTATTAGAAAACTGCCAAGATTTCTAACCGCCACTGACTTTAAGTCAGTGTTTAATTGACCACAGATTCATAAATCTGGTAAAATGCTGACATCTTATGTTGGAAATTGTGCAGATTGTAAAATAAAGTGATCCCGGTGCATGCAGAGATGGGGTTTGGGGTATCATGAAGTTGCTGTGGTTTGTTTGCACGTTACTTGACTGGGGCTCACACATTACACGTTATTTCACTAGGAAGACTCCCTGACAGCTCTGTCTCATTTGGAAAATGCATACACAAGAAATGATACAGAAAATGTCATTGTAGATGACTACAACTCCTTTTCCTGTGTTTTGCTCTCTCATCGGCTGTAGGTCGTCTTTGTTGGTTACCTCAGTTACTGATTAGTTTCACCTGTATGTTGTTTAGTTTCTTGTTGTCCCTTTGTGTATTCAAGCTGTCTTTAGCATGTCGTTGGTTGTTGCTCATTGTTTATGCAAAAATGCTAGCTGTTGTTGAGCTTTAGCTTTTATATAATGCCCCGTTTTTGTTGTATGTCCTTTTGTATTAAATGAAGAAGCAGGACAGAGATCTGTCTCAACACCGCATTGGGGTCATCTGGTGGTCATTGGTTGATTAGGCCCATGACACCTCCAAAGGGCTCAACAGCAACACCTGGTGTACGACTTGCCAGGAGGCCTGTCCTAGGCTGTCTAGGTTGTATTTGTAGGCTGCGTACGTCATCAATCCTAATTTATTTCGGTTAACTGAACATTACATTCGCAAGTCATAGCATATCACAACGATTTACGCTTCACTGAGAATAATGCTCAAATTTGTGACTGTTATTATTATAAAATAAGATCTTCTTTATGATGTATATAGCCTACAAATGCGACCTCTGGAGGATGCAGCCTTCCGTTTGAGGAACGGCCCTAGTCTCAGAAGGTCTGGGAACCTTTAAATGGCCAAGGACTGCCCAAAAGGCCATATGACTGACAGGTAAACCAACCAATCACGCTTCATTTTGTGCCATGTCATGTTTAAGGGCGTGGAGACTCTTGGGCGTATTTTAAAGAGTCTATGATACAAACTTTAAATATTTGACATACTTTTGAAAATCCAGCAATCCGTTGGTCCTGATAAGTCTTTCTTCTTCCGTGTGGAGGTTTGGCATTACGGCATCTTTGTTTTCGGGGACGCGACACGTCTCCTGGAAATCGCGTATAATTTAACCAATACGATGATGACTTTGAACCTCCTAAAGTGTTTCTGCTTTTGTGCGCCGTATGCGTCAGACGTTCAGCCAACGGTCCGTGACGTCTGAGGCTGAGACTGTCTGAGGCAGTAGCCTGGTTGTTGTTGTGGCTGCAAAACCTCTGCAACCAACCTCTACAGGAAGCACCTGGCTTTGACCGGCGCGTTGTACTGCTTTGGCTGCTAGATCTGAAAACTTCAGCCTTTTACGTTCATCCGCTTCACCAACTGTATCCTTCCATGGCGCGGTTAGTCCTTCTACGAACAGGGACTTCTGCGAGGTTGGCCACAGGGTTAGGTCCAGCCTGAGGTTAGTTCCCTGGTGAAAGAACCAGCATATGCTGCTTAGGCATGTTTTGATGCTGGTTTATGCTAGTCCTTAGCTGGTCATGTTGAAGGTCAAGGAGCAGCATAAACCAGCTGAGGTTGCTGGTTTTTCACCAGGGTTGTAATTCTGTCATGCAGAACGCTGTTCTTCAGGTCTAAATCAACCTCCAAGTCAGTGGTGGGCGTGGACGCCGGCTCTGGATCCTGGGCGGGCGTGGCGGTCACGATCTGTGTCAGACTGGCCAATGAAATCAAATGTTCTCCATCGCTTCCTTTGTCTTGTTACTCGGTCATCTTCATTATCGTGTAACTGATGAGCACGATTTTCTCCCAGCAATGCTGACTCAGCTGTCCCGCTCCCATTCCATCTTTGATCTTCAATATGTAGAGCTGATGATGGATTTGCTGCCGCCTCTTAATTGTTTTCTTTTTTTCGTAATCATAACGAATAGGGATGTGGTAAAACAGGCATCTGCACACATTTATAGTATTTCAGCAGCCTGGCTTGTGCCACTAACTGATGCATTTCAAAGGGCCGTTGGCAGCCTGGACAATGCCCATTGTTCTTGCCCGTCTTTGATTTAACAAAATCGGAAAGAGAGAGAGAGAGAGAAATAACGAGGGCTGCCATTCGTATTAAAGAGCAAGATTGTTTGTCCCTGAGCACATACAGCAGGGGAAGAACTATTCCTTTATTCTCTGCCTTCAATCACTTCATATGCTTAATCAAATGGGCCCATTGTCTCAGGCCCCGGTCAGAGCGCGAGGAACACTACGGTGCATTGACGAGCCGCAGACAGATTATCTGGTTTGAATGGCTTTTCCAGACCAGCGAGAGGCTAACCAAACAATAGTCAACTTGTTGTAAGTGAAACAAATCCAATATTCATTGTGCTCAGCTTCACAGCAAAGAATTCATGAGGAAACTCGTGTTTGTAATTGTAGAAATAGGTATGCGTTGACTACCGGCCTCTATTGTATCCAGCCGTAGCAACTGTTCTCTGCTGGCTGTGCTGTCGAAATCCGATTTTATTTATGACAGGACCGGATGAGCACCTACAACGGCATATTAATGGGGGTAAAAAGTATGTGAAACAAAAAATATGGTAAACATTTCAAAAATGTTGTTGCATTCTGTTTTGAAATAAGTCTCTTCTGCTCACCAAGACTGCATTTATTAGATCAAAAACAAAGTAAAAACAGTAATGGAATGTTGCAATTTAAATAGCTGTTTTCTGTGTGATTGATTGCTGTGATTAAAAAGCTGAATTTTCAGCATCATTACTCCAGTCTTCAGTGTCACATGATCCTTCAGAAATCATTCTAATATGCTGATTTATTATCAGTTTTAGAAACAATTGTGCTGTGCAGGGTTTTTTTTTTTGGAACCTTTTTTATAAGATTTTTTGATGAATACAAATATTCTCTAACAATAAAGTAGTTTGCTATCACTTTTTACCAATTTCACACCTCCCTGCTAAATTAAAAAAAATATATTTTAAAGAATAAAAAAAAATGAAAACTGTATTGACCCCAAACCTTTGAATAGTTGTTATTATTACAGAAACGTCTGTTTTAAATAAATGCTGGGGTTTTTTTTTTCACTTTTAATTCTTTGAAAAATCGTTTAAAAGGAAAATAAAACAGGTTCCAAAAAATTCTCAAACAGAACAATTGTTTCCAACACTGATTATAATTCAGCATATTAGCATGATTTCTGATGATCATGTGACACTGAAGACTGGAGTAATGATGCTGAAAATTCAACTGCGCATCACAGAAATAAATTACATTCAACAGTGTATTCAAATAGAAGACCATTATTTTAAATTGCAGTAACATTTCACAATATTACTGTTTTTTTTCCCTGTAGTTTAGATCAGATAAATGCAGCCTTGATAAGCAGGAAGAGATCCGTTTAAAAACATAAAAAATCTTACGAAACCCAAACTATAAAAGTTTTCATAGGTTGTTTTATTAGGTTTAGTGTAAAACTGTATTTTGTAACTTTTGACGAACTCAGTTTAAATAAAATTCTTCATATTCTGTTATCATCACACTAGAAATGGAAGTCAGAGTGTATTGTGATTTATTCTTTCTACAATTTTACACATGTCCTTGTCATTTGAGGTGTAACAAAAGGCTCATTTAAATAAGAAAAATTATTTTATTCCAGTTCTGATCAGTACAGGACTCAGTCCTGACAGGGTCTGAAATGCAGTGTACCTATAGTGAAAGAGCAGTCGAAACTGTGACCGTAAGGCCAGACGTCATGTGGAAAGTTCTGGTGGGAAAGTTGTAGTCACTGCATCTACTAAATCCAACTCTAAAACCACAAAGCTCTTATCACGGTTCCCTATGGAGCTGCCAAATGTCTTGATTGGGCTAACACCAGCCAGTCATAAAGACAATTCAAATTCAGTTGCCTTTCATGAATTCAAAGTCATCAGCATTGCATCCACGCATTCTGTAAATGTGCAAAAAGCTAGAGACAGCTTGAATTGAATGGCACAAAATTGACACGATTGCCTGCGAAAGTGAAAGCACATGTGTTTCTGCAAGAAAATAGGTATTGTCAATTTCTGTGGTCATGAACCAGTCACTGTTGTTTGAATTTGCAACATTTATTTCTGTATGAGGATCTTGAAAGGACGTTTTGTCAGTGTGTACTTGTACACTTTGTATGTGTATGTGAGGTTTCTCCTCTTTTTCTATTGTAGCATGGTTGAACTGTGTTTATTTGTAGGTTAGTTTTAAGGGTAGTGGTTTGCGGTTGGGTTTCTGTTGAACTCCCATTACAATAAACGCACACAAACACATAATACAATCACAGCCTATATCAGTGGCTGCCATTCTGCATTTTCACTCCAACTCCAATCAAACACACCTGATCCAGGCAAGCCTGCAATATTTAATGCGCCCATATTCACTTTTACATGCAGTTTGAACATAAATGTGTTGGCAGTGTGTTTACACAACCACCCTATAATGATAAAAAATCCCCATAAATCACAAGCCGTTCGCAAAATCAGTAAAATGTGACATCACTTTGCGCAAGCCCCGCCTACAACTGTTGACTGACACTGCCGTATTAGCCGAGACCCCGCCCTGATTGAGCCGCACACAATCCGCCATGTTTATCTTCACGCCAGAGCATTTAAGTAAGAAATGTCATCTTATTACAGCTATAGATGTTATTCAGCCCACAGCAGTGAGTGATTTTCAACTTTAATTTTATTTTATTGGGTCATATTAATAGTGTAGGTAGGAATATGGGTACTGTACATTATGCTGCTGTCACTTAAAACACCGATCTAATATAAATGTTTAACTTCACAGACATAACCGACTGTGTTTTTGTATTGTGTGTATTTGACAGCTTAAGTGCAATAAGACATGAAAAAGAACTTAGTACTTGCATGCCCCATATCGAAAGTTTAAACTAATATGGTTTAAACAGAGTATCTTTGTTACGAGCTGTAAAGGTTCTAGAGAAGGGGGCGGGGAGCAGCAGCTCATTTGCATTTAAAGAGACATGCATGAAAACGGTTTCTGCTTCCACTCAAAATAGGCATTTTCAGAATGATGTAATAAATGATCTGTGGGTTTTTAATATGCTGAAACTTTGCAGACACATTCTGTGGACACCAGAGACTTATATCACATCTTGTAAAAAGGCGCATAACAGGTCTCCTTTAAGTGTTGATTGTTTTGTGAGAGCGGTCGTGGTTGCGATTCAGTAATGTTAGAGACGGCCTGCCTAACTGGCCGTATAGCTTTCACAAATGTGACCACAATTGAGGTCACAGTATTTTGTGCGTGTCCAATAAACAAGCCATAAAGTGAGATGAGCAGAGAGCAGGTGCTGAGTCAGAGAGCGCAGGAATGCCAGTGGAATGGGGAAGAAGCGTGAGAGCGAGCGTGTGTGAGTACGGCCGAGAGCGATCCGGGGAAGGAGGGGTGGAGATTCTCCAGGGATTGCGTGCGGACATCAAATGTTTACCTGTAACAAAGACAGAGGGGGAGGAGAGGAGAAATGGCTGTGGTTTACAGGAGTGGGCGGAGAAACAGAGCCTCCAGCATGAGCTTCGCACGCAACTTAACAATACTACCTTTATGAAGACCGCACACACACACCCACACACAGACGCACGCAAACACACACTCCTGCAGGAAGACTTCCAGGGTTTCATGTCGGTGGAATTTCAGTGGTAGTATTCTCTTATCACAAACCACAGCTCTCACAGCCAAATCACTGCACGAGTCAATGGACCCGGGGGTTTCGGGGTGACAGTCATGCTCATGTAAAACTGTTGAGATAGAAAGGAGAATTTTAGTACCACATTTCTTCTTATTTATTTCCCATATATATATAAATATATATATATTCAACTGTTATATACAAAGATATATATCAAAATGTATTAAAACAAACACAGTTTGACTTTTTTTATTTTCTTGGACTGAATTTTACATTTATTTTCTTCAACATGGTTTATGGAGGGCAATATATGTATATATACATGTACATATATATATTTTATACAAAAATATGTTTCAAAATGTATTTCAGGGGGAAAAATTAATTTAGGTTTTATTCATGACTTCTATTTATTCAAATTTGTTACATGTTCACACGTTACAGACAAGTGTTGTACTTTAAATGTGACATATGTAAACATATTTTCTTGCCTGAAGTATATGGAGGGCAAAATATATATTTTAAATTACAGTACATTTTTTAAAACATATGTTCAAACATATGCAACAATATTCTTATTTTCAGAGGTTTTTTATATTTAAAAAAAGATAATATATATATATATATATATATAGAAATGTTTTAATCTTACAGTAGCTTACATTTAGGTTTTATTCATTACTTATTTTTATTCAAATGCGTTATGTATATGGAGGCCAAAATATATTTTTTAAATAGTTTTTTAAATAATACTTTAAAACAATGTTTTCCAAACTATTTTGGTAGAATATATATATATATATATATATAGTAACTGGATAATAAGTGTTTACTATCAGATTCCATTAATTAAGTACTTGTCATTAGATTAAATTACATTTTAAAGTACTTGTAATCAGACTACAGTTACTTTTTTATGATTACATATTATTTACACAATAGCTATAAACTAGCAGCAATCAAATTAAATATTTCATTTTTAAGTGTTTAATGTTATTTTAAAATGCCTTAATAAATCTTAATTTTACACTTTTATGATTTAATTAATTATTATCGTTTCCAAGCCTTTGCAGTTCCTTTATGACCCCAGTTTGGCAAACCGGGATCATGTAATGTTCAACGCACTTCTTGTTGTTAATAAAAAAAGAATAAAATATATTTTCTCTTTTCTCATTGTATTTTTATACCAATATGGTACAAGATTATCCTATTTAAATCAATGTGATAAAACAGGTAGGTCAAAAGTAATCTAAAAGTAATCTGATTACAGTACCTAAATTGTGTAATGTAATGGATTACGTTACTAACTTTGTCATATAATTTTGAATTAGTAAAAAACTACATATTTAGCAAAAATAGTTTTTGTATATTTTGAAATATATTTATACTATATATTGGATTTTTTATTTTTTTTGCCGTATACGAATATTTATTATCAGAAGAGTTAAGGTGACATTTTCCCTGATTCAAGTGTCGGAATAACATCCAGTCACTCCATTTACACTTGGCCACATAAATCTGATCACCTATTCCCACACTGTATGCAAATATCACTCAGTGACCCTACATGGTGATGCTAATGCTAGTTCCATATGGCGGCTGTTTCGGTGGTATCCTTGATTGTTTGAGACAGTTGAGAGAATAAGTTTTAAGCATGTCGCGTCAGCAGCCCAAAGTGCTATAAATCTCGAATGGATCTGTTCACACTTGGTCTTTCCATGATCAGTAAGCTGACAGTACAGTGACCAAACAAAAGAAAGTCACAAACAGTCCTGTCAGATGTTGACGCTACAGTTGAACCGACTGCCACTTTGCGCTGTAAGAGCATTTTTCTTCCATTGAATCTGAGGTGAACGCAGCACTATAAATAAAGCGCGTGTGTGTGTGCTGACGGGGTGTGTGAGTGTGTACACACGTGTGCGTGCGAGTGTGTGCCTGAGCCGGGCCGGGCTGGGCTCTCCTCCTCTCGGTGAGTTGCGCGTCTGCAGCGGGAGCTCGTCACAATGGCAGTCATTGTTCTGAAGGCAGGCCCCTGCGTGCTCACACCCTCCCCGACCTGAGCGGCAGACAGGTGTATCTCTGCTAGTCACGCACAGCCACGCTGCCAAACGCCGCTCCTCCGCGCAACGCGCCGCCGGACGCTCCTCGCTACAATCTCCCGCTTCTGCTATCACGGCCAATAACCCTAAACAATCATACTGTGAAAACAGCCCTATTATGAAATATTAGTCAGTTGCGTTAGGTTGGCTGCAGGTTTTTATTTTGCATTACTTTTGGTTTCATTATTATTGTTTGACCTGTCAGAAAATTGAGTTTCAGCAGCAAGCTTTTCAGAGACTTTTTTTTTTAACCTGACGAACAGGTAAATAACAGAATCAGTTGTGGAAACAATTCAGATTCTGCTCTAGAATCATTGTTCAGCTCCAGTCGGTTCAGTTCAGATCAGTAACAGCGTGTGACGTTCACCCGTTTGAATCGAGTTCAGCTCAGCCGAATACAGTTCCACAGAAGGCGTCAGTGCTGTTGGTTATTCCGCTTGAGTCAGTTCAGTTCAGTAGCAGTTTCGGTGTTGCAAGATGTGATTCAGCTGTAAAGCAGCTCGATAAAACACAGTAGTGCCATCACCCACTTTAATTCAGTTCAAGTTTTGTTCTCAAGCGATGACTTGAATCAATGCAGTCATATCCAGTGATGGATAAATAAACGGCATTTGTTTTTTCAGTAACGAGTAATCAAATGAATTACTGTTTCTCCCGTTACAACGCCATTATCGTTACTGACAATACAATTCGGCATTACTATAATTTATTATAATATTACTATCACTGTATTTTTTAGTTCATCCAAACGGATGCGCAGCGTACCTGTTGTTGACGAACCGTAAACTCTAGTGTGAAGGCACACGACTAGCCGTCACTTTGTCTCACACACACGCAAAGAAAGAAACAGAGCGAGAGAGACTTACAAACCATGCAGAATTGACACGCTACATGTAAACAATATTCTTTGCTGTATTTTCCTGTCAAAATAATGGAGCCCCTCTGGATTTCTTGAGATTTTAAGAGCTGCTGGTTTCTCCGGTAGCAGGCGGGACTAATGCGCAGACGCCCATCTCATCGGCTGGTGCTCACCTATTATCGTCCACGTTTTGATTTCAGCAAATCAGTTCGAGCGAACGCAGACAACGTGATTAATATTCATGAACCCAGCGGCTCATTAATCCTTAGTGCGTTTTATATTGTTATTAGTAGTACAATTCAGGGTAGTTTTGTTATCTGTCAAAACTATTATAACATATTATAATGCTTGACTGACTGATGCTAAGTGTACTTTCAGATATTTAAAAAACTTTTTATATATGTATAGATTAAAGTAGATTAAAACCTTTAATCAAAGGTGTCTTAAAGACAAAACAATACCCATTCTCGTCTTAGGACAACTTAGATGAACTGTTTTGATCCGCTTCAAATGTTGACAGCTATATAATAGTATATCAGATATTTAATATTAGTCCGGTGAGTAAACTCAAAATGTCATTCATTTCATTTCAATTTCATTCATTCAAAATATGTAATATTGGGGACATCTAAGTTAATTGACATATTTGAACTTTTTTTAAAAAGTAACACAGTAGTTACTTTCCCTGGTAATTAGTTACTTTTATAATGATGTAACTATTTGTGAGTATACTAATTACTTTTCTAAAGTAACATGCCCAACACTGGTCATATCCAAACATTTCTGAAAGTGAAGTGTCTTTTAGTCCCCAAATAAGCATCTTAGAAGAAACCAGAGATTCGGGAGACTAGCCCTGCATCCCAATGTGCAGAATGTCCACCCTGTCTGCCCTGAAAAGTACTGAAAATGACTACCGTCACATAGAAATTTAGGATGGGTAGTATGCACATTGGATCTCCTCTGGTCTGAGCGAATGCACACAGTGTGCTATTGAATGAGGTAAATCACAGCGGCATTAGGTGGGAAAGAACAGTTGGTTGGAAAACATGAACGCAGGGTTGATGTGTCGCCAGCAGTAGATGACTGGTTCATCAAAGGCTTTAAGCACGATGAACATCCTTCTTAATAAAACTGCGTTTGTTTATGTATTGCTTTATTACCACCTTTACTATACAAGCAGCTAGTAATTTACAACCACTGTTTGTCTGAGCGTCCCGGTCTGGGTCGTATTCTCGATACAGGATGTTGTTACTGAGCAAATTATTTCTTCACAGCATAAGCTGGAATTATCTGATGATTCAAACACATTGTTTTCTATGTGTGAACACCCACATTTGCTCAACATTATGACACACCGCTCACATAGACTTCCGTTAAATTACAGTGTACAGTATTTGTGTCAGGTCATTGTTAATGTATTGACTTCAGCCTAGCACGTGATGTTTTTGTGCTTTGACAGTTTGTATAAACTTTGTGCTATATATATATATATATATATATGAAATATGCATATAAATAAAGTTTGATAAAGTTGGCATGTTACTAAGCTAATGACTTACTCTTATAAAGACAAATACTCTGTGAACTACTGAGCAAGCACAGGTCAATTTGTTCCCATAACATTCATGTGCTGCCTAACTAAAGATCTGAGCTCTTGTATCTTTGCTCTCTTGTACTTTAGCAGAAAAAAAATACACTTTAAAAGAATATGTTAAAGTGTGAACCGAGTGTAATGTTTTCAGACACTCTAACTGCATGGTAATTGTAATGTAATGAAAACCTACTGTAAATGACATCTATATTACATGTAATTAGATGAACTACAGAGTGCATCTACAAAGTACATCGTTACGTATCCACCTTATTTTTCAATGCGGAAGTGAGCTGTTTTCTGGTGATGTGTTAGACGTCCGCCACAGGGAAATAACGAGAAGAATATTAAAGTGCTGTAAATGGTAAAACGGTTTGCGCTACAAACCAGTGTGTTCATAATTAAGATAATACATTAAAATAATATGGTAAAACACACCAGTTTGCGATATCAAGCAGCAAAACCAGCTTTTTGTGCTGTTTTTTTTTTGAAGTGGATGAGACCGGAAGCCAGACACAAAAAATGTACAAATGGCTGCACCCGCTCTTACGGGGAAAATAAGGTGGATAATTTTACAGTCTCTTATATTGTCTTCTGGTGCACCGCTGAAAGTACTGACATTTAGTGTTTATGATAAACTAAAATATACTTTGTCATTTCTACCGTAACTTGTGTGACACTTATTTCAATATATTGCAATTACACATCTGTAATGATGAAGCTGTATTTCAGTAAGTTAAAAATTTCAAACCTCAAAATGCAATCTCAAATAACACACTACAGTTAAAATCTAAAATTCTAAGTACTTTACATGTGCTTTAGTATTTAGATGCATTAGTCAACACATCTAAATAAGCGTACTTCTTTGAAACATGACAATAATTTAAAATGTATTTGAAACTTTTTATTTGACATTATTACAAACTGCACTTTTTAAAGTCAACTTAAGTATGTTAAGAAACAGTCATGAAAGTGTCTCTATTTAAGTACACTTTAGTGGCCTTTTATTTGATTCATCTTCTCTGCAAGTGCAGTTTTTATTTAGTTATTTATTTTTTTATTTTTACTTGGGGAGTAACTAGTTACATGTAACGGAATTACGTAATTTAATTACAAAATAAATGTAATTGTAATTAGTTACAGTTACTGAGAAAAAATGTGTAATTAAATTACAGTTACTTTTGAAAAATGCCAGTGATTACAAAGGGGATTACATCTGAATTTTTTCACACACCCACACACACTTATAGATTTAATTGACTTCTTTCATAAATTGCATTGACTGCTCTAAAATGAGACGCCAATGTTTCAGGAGTTTAGGACACAGAATAGGACACATGCTTATTCCATAACTGTTTTATTTCCTATTTGGGTTTATGCAAAAAAACTTTATTTTTTAAGATTGTTTTTTCCAAGGCATTGTTAGATGCTAGTGTTTTCTGTCATAACTATGCAAACATTTGATTTCAAACCCAGTATCATAGCTATTAAACTATTCCTTGTTATGATGTTATGATTTTGTTATGACATATAGCGTGTTTGATTCCCGTCTCGAGGTCCTTTGCCGATCCCGCTCCCCTCTCTCTCCTCCAGCTCTTTCCTGTCGTCTCTCTACTGTCCTGTCACAATAAAAGGCATAAAAAGCCCAACAAAATAAGTAAAAATAAGTGTGGTGGCTGTGCTTTAAATTAAATGATTACACAACTCAGACTCATTCGGGGCAACTTAAGTCAGCGCTATATGCTTGATAGTTTTTTTTGCCGGAAGCTTTGCGTTTGGTTAGCTAATAAAATATTAAAGCTTAATTCAATATTATGTGGACAATTTCTTAATTCTGTCATCCTGGTATCGTGGACTTGCTCTATTGTTTCATACAAATGCAGCTGATGCCTTTTTTTTTGGTACATTGTAATGGATTATAAGATAACTAACAAACTAGTACTACTACTTAATTATTTATGTGGTGAAATGTTGTGTAAAAAAAAGTGGTATCCCTAAAATGTCTTGTTTGAACTTACCATTTGCTAGCAACTGATTTCTTCATGGAAGCTTTGCGTTCAAATATTTCAGCTCAGATCAGTGTTTCCTGTCTAATAATTTTGACACGAAACATCTAAATAATCTATCAAGCAGCTGTGTAATAAGTGGGATAATGTACATTCACCCAGTTGTTATCGCAGAGTAAAAATGTATATTATCCCTTACTTATTATAATCTTAATTCAAGTGATAAAGGATTTTGAAAGTCTGACAGTAATCAGTGTTGAGTGCTACTGTAAGGTTCACTCTGCCTGGTTTAAATGTTTCAAAATAATTAACAGTTGAAAATATTAGAAATTTAAAAAAGTAATCAAAAAGTAATTAAAAGTAATGTTACATTACTTTAATAAAGTAATTGAAATGTTACACTACTTATTACATTTTAAATCAAGTAACTTGTAATCTGTAACCTATTACATTTCCAAAGTAACCTTCCCAACACTGCCTGCCAGCACGGCAGAACAAATGCAAGCTTTCTGACTGATGTTTAGACAATGAATTCCAGATGAATTAAAGAAGCTGAGAGAAAATCCTGGCTCATCATTGGGAAGAATGCACATATTTAGTGTATTTCTCTCTTGGATGTCCGTAGGAAACATGTTTAGATTGTCTCTGCCTTTGGTTTCCATTTCCTCACAACCCTGTAAATATACCAGAGTCTGATCAGTACACACTGATGAACTTTCCAGTGATACAGGTCTATATAAAGGAAAGCTATTTCTTCATATAGAATATAGAATATTTCCCAATTTTATAGATTAGATTAAATACAGTTAATTTTATAGATAAGAATGTCACTGTGCAAAGCACAGCAAATTATAGCAGCCTCCCTATGATCACTGTAATGCAGAAGACAGTGGATAGTTCACATAACGTCAATGACTTCTTACAAAATCAGGAGCATGATTTTAGGTCCAGATGTGAATTATTGTGCATATGTGACCCTGGACCAGATTTAGAGGTTTATACATCATCTGAAAGCTTTCCATTGATGTATGGTTTGTTAGGATAGGACAGTATCTGGTGAGGGTGCAAAAAAATCGAAATACTGAGAAAATCACCTTTAAAGTTGTCCAGATGAAGTTCTTAGCAATGCATATTACTAATCGAAAATTACGTTTTGATATATTTACAGTAGGAAATGTACAAAATATCTTCATGGAACATGATCTTTACTTAATTTCCAAATGATTTTTGGCATAAAAAAAAAAATCTATAATTTTGACCCATACAGTGTATTGTTGGTTATTGCTACAAATATACCCGTGACACTTAAGACTGGTTTTGTGGATCAGTTTCACAAATATATTTGCTGCCTACATAACACCCAGTTTAATGACACACACATTGGAAGGTAACCAGGGCTTTAAGAAAGTGCGGTTTAAAAAAGTGTGGTGATTTTAACTAGTTTTGTGGTACAGGGTCACATATTTAAGTGCTGCTGCTGAAAACATTAGAAAGTTCGTTAACTTGCTGAAAGTTCGTTAAAGATGGGTGCATAATAATCATAAAACTAATATAATATGTCACAAAGTATGTCGGTTTCCACACAGTATTTCACGTCCATGACATTTTTGCCAGCAATGCAGAAAATGTCTAGAAAACAAGACATCCAAAATGAATGCCTCAGCTAAACATCTATCTCACTAACTATTAATAATCAGCAAATTAGACATTTATTAAGGCAAAAGTCATAGCTGATAGAGAGAATTGTTCCCCAAACTAAAGTGTGACCAAATATTTGTTTTCCACGTGTCATGTACAGGCAGTGTACAACTAACGCAGGTTATGTAATCAGATTACTTTTTCAAGTAACTAGTATAATATAAGTCACACATTACTACATTAATCAACTTTATTTTAAGCTCCAATTCTATTTTAAGGTCCATTAACTGTGACTTTTGCTTAATTACTGCTTGTTAATAGTTAGTAAGGTAGTTGTTAAGTTCAGTGATCGGGCAGGATTGGGGGATGTAGAATATGGTCATGCAGAACATGTGCTTTATAAGTACTAATGAACAGCCAATATGTTAATAATAGACATGCTAATAAGCAACTAGTTCATAGTGAGAATTGTTCCCTATACTAAAGTGTTTTTTTCTTCGAATAAGCAAGCCCAGCCAAGGTGACAAAAAGTGATAATGCATTACTAAGTAACAAAATAACACAATCTCGTAATGTAACGTAAAGTAACTTTCCCCCCACACTGTGTCCAGGACGACATAAGAAAGACAAAAAAGTACTGTGAAAGTAGTCTTTTTGCTGTATTTCAAGTCTTCTGAAGTCATACAATAACCGGTAGATCAATTTATATGCGGCTGTTTTTACAAATGATCTTCCCTTTCGTCGCATCTCTCAAGAAAGACCGATCACAACCTCTCCAAGTATGAAAACACCACTTCTAATAAGACTTAAGATCTACACCAGAGGAGAAGATTTAAAACGATTAAAAATTAAGGCACGTTTTTGTCCTTTCTGCAGCTTGTCAGAATAAAACACTTTTATTAGACGGCAAACAGAGGCGTATCTGCTGGGAATATTTGTTGGCTAGATGAGTATAAAACATGTTATACTTCTGTACTTTGTTAAATCATCTGTAACTGATAACAGTGTCCACCAGTGACAATAACAGCATATGACAGTCCTTTTATTAAAACAATTAACGTATTTATATATTCACTGATAATTATGTGTGTATTTGTTGTCCTGCTGCAGGTTTGAGGGCTATTGAATGTCATGTAGTGTGCATCACTCTCCTTTACAGAAAAGCCGAGGGAAAAAAAGAGAAACTTCAGAGCGCCGGTGACTCAGGAATGCGAGACAGGAATGCCGTCGAGTTACCATAAAGGGGGTTTGACTGAACACAATGTCTTTGTGTTTTCGTTCAGGGCTCTAGTCACGCAAACCTGCAGCGGCTCCTCCAGAAAGAGCGCGCCTGCCTGTAATTGACGCGCGGCTCAGGTACCGCCGGCTGCAGCTGGACGCCCGCCAGAAGACGTGTCGCTATTAAAGCGGGTAGTGGATCGGGGAACCGATTCACCTTCAGCTGGTTGCACAGCACCACTACTAGTCGTTTAGCCTTTATCCAGTGCAACATTGCGATTATGGACACAGTGACTCTAAAATCATCCCAGCTTATGTGTCTTATTTATGGACAAAGTGCACTTAATAAATCACATTTTTAGCATTATTAGCATTGTCTGACAACTGCCTTATTGGGCACTTAACAGAAGATCTCATTTATCCTACTGTAGTGATCTGAAATGTACAGTCTTGTCAATAAATGCACGTTCAGTATAAATAATTGGAGTGCATTTTAAGTAGGCACTTTCGGTAGTGAATGATTTTCATAAGTGATCGATTCTTATTCCTAAATCCACTCCTCGGTTTAGCGTTTGATTGTGGAGGTGGGAGGGAAATGAAAGCATGTCTGGAGCTGACGGAAGAACATGAAAGCATGATTCACTGTTTGTGCGGTGTGACGACAGCAGATCTTATCTTACTCACGCTCGGCTGCTCACACGCGATGCTGTCATTAACACATTCTCCAGAAACTGAACAAGCATCCCAGAAGATGCTCAAGCGGACGCCTTTGCACAATTCACAGTAACGGGGGCGCGCGCATATTGCGAGGTTCTTATTCTGGTGAGCTGCTGCTCACGTTAAACGCGACGGAATACACCGTACAGTCTTCAGCGCAGGTGGAGTTGTGATGTCTGAACGGGTGTGCCGAGGTTCAACAAGTCTGTCGTGATCGGCAGTAAATAAGTAAAACATATTATGGCACGTGACGTGTCCTGAAAACAAATGCCCAAGTCTCAGTGCAGCTTTAAAGCAATATCATATTCATGCTCAGAAGCAGTTTGGATGGACTTTCATACTGTCATTTTGAATATGCACGTTTGCTTGTGTGATAGCGCTCATATTTAAGCTTTGCAAAACAAATAAATGTGCAACTACTATGTACTTACATCAATAATAATAATAAGGCAAAGCAAGTGCACATTTCATACACAGTGGTAATTCAAAGGGCAAATACAGAAAAAATCTAAATAAAACAGCTTTAAAGTTGTCCAAATGAAGTTCTTAGCAATGCATATTACTAATCAAACATTACGTTTTGATATATTTACAGTAGGAAATTTACCAAATATCTTCTTGCAACCTGATCTTTACTTCATTTCCTAATGATTTTTGGCATAAAAGAAAAATCAAACATTTTGACCCATATATATTGTTTTGCCAACAATGTACCCATGCTACTCATGACTGGTGTTGTGGAGTACAAAGGGTTAGGAGCAGGTCCGGCAATCTGGTTTGGTTTCCATTTTTTTTTTTCAATTTGCAAATCAAACAGCAAAATAAGCTGGACATGGATGGACGACACATTTAGTGCCACATAAAAAAAAAAATCTAGATTACGAGATTAAGGTCATAATATTTTGAGAATAAAGCCAAAATTACAAGAATAAAGTTGAAATATTTCGACAGTAAAGTCAAAATCATGAGAATAAAGTAATATTTTGAAAATAAAGTTAAAATTACAAGAATAAAGAAATTACAAGCATAAAGTCAAAATACTATGAAAATAAAGTCGAAATATGTCAAAAATAAAGTCAAAATTATGAGAATAAAGTTGAAATATTTTGAGAATAAAGACTAAATATTTTAACAAAGTTAAAATTATGAGAATAAAGTTTTATTTTGAGAATAAAGTTGAAATTATGAGAATAAAGAAATTACATGCTGATGACACGCAGCTCTTTCTTTCATTTCAACCAGATGATCCAACAGTAGCTGCACGGATCTCAGGCTGCTTGGCGGACATCTCGGAGTGGATGAAAGAACATCATCTACAGCTCAACTTGGCAAAGACTGAGCTCCTTATTTTCCCTGCCACTCCGACTCTAAAGCATGATTTTACCATCAACTTAGGTACTTTAACAATTACCCCATCAAGTTCTGCCAGAAATCTTGGTGTTATCTTTGATGACCAGCTGACTTTCAAAGACCATATAGCTAAAACTGCTCGATCTTGCAGGTTTGCCCTACACAACATTAGAAAGATCAGGCCCTTTCTAACAGAGCAGGCCACACAACTTCTTGTCCAGGCCCTGGTCATCTCCAGGCTGGACTACTGCAATGCTCTTCTAGCCGGTCTTCCCTCATGCACAATCAAACCTTTACAAATGATTCAGAATGCAGCAGCACGACTGGTCTTCAACGAGCCCAAAAGGGCCCATGTCACACCTCTCTTTATTACCCTGCACTGGCTCCCAATTGCAGCTCGCATCAAATTTAAGACACTGATGCTTGCTTATAGAACAACCACAGGCTCAGCGCCCGCCTACCTCCACTCACTGCTACCAATCTACACTCCCTCCAGAACTCTGAGATCCACCAGTGAGCGACGCCTCATTGTACCATCACAAAGAGGCACAAAATCACTTTCCAGAACATTCTCTTACACCGTTCCTGGCTGGTGGAATGATCTTCCCACCGCTATCCGGAATGCCAACTCCCTAACAACTTTCAAGCAACTGCTGAAAACCCATCTCTTTCGACACTACTTGACTTAAAAAAAAAAAAATTCCTTTTCTACTCTTTTCCCTTTCTAGCTTGTAGTTATTTGAACAATGCCTGTTATATGGTATTTTGAGCACCTCGTAGGTCGTTTTGCCTCTTTAGGACAAATCGCTTGATGTATTCCCCACCTGTAAGTCGCTTTGGATAAAAGCGTCTGCTAAATGAATAAATGTAAATGTAATGTAAATGTACAAGAATGAAGTCAAAATACTATGAGAATAAAGTCGAAATATTACAAGAATAAAGTTGAAATATTAGGAAAAAAGTCACAATATTTTGAGAATAAAGACTAAACATTTTGACAAATAAAGATTTATAAAAATATTTTAAATTGAAATTTCAATAATAAAGTCAGAATATAAGAATAAAATCTAAATATTTTGAGAATAAATTAAAAATTACAAAAATAAAGTCTAAATATTTTGAGAATAAAGACGAAATATTTCAACTAAGTCAAAATAATGAGAATTAAGTTGTAATATTTTGAGAAATTATGATAATATAAAGTTGATAGTACAAGAATAAAGTCAAAATGTTTCCAGAATAAAGTCAAAATTTTAAAAATAAAGTGTTTTAAGAATAAAGTCAAAATATTTTGAGACTAAAGTTGAAATTATGAGAATTGATTTGTAGCAATTATGAGATTAAAGTTAAAATATTTTGAGAGTATATTCTATAGCACATGCAAATTAGACTAGGCTATACTGTTTTTAAATGTGTTCAGATATTCCTTTATATGGCGCTATAAACTTAACATTAAGAGGAAACCCATTTATAATTAGTGTTTTGTGATAAAACTGACAGATTTGAGCTGTGTTACATTAAAAGCAGCACAGCACAAATGAGTGTGATTACTGCACTACAACTTCACATTATATTCCTCAGAAAAGACAACAGTATAACTTAAGTTATCCAGTTGTAGTCAACTTCAGCTTTTAGAACGTTTAATTGCTGTTTTAAATTAAAAACGGGAGAAGGACGCCACAGACGTTTTTGTGCAGTAGGTGGTGGAATTTTCACAAAGAAAACAGTATAATTTAATGGAGTAAACGTCTCATTGTAATCAAAAAGACGACTGATTCACATGAATACAGCACTCGGTACGTAAAAAAATAGAAGTTTGGATACAGCGGATCCGTCCAAACTAAACGGACTACATTTCCCAGAGTGCAGCGCGGCGCGTGTGTGTCATGTGATGTTTGTGTGTGTGAGAGCGAGCGCTGCGGTCCGCCGCTGACAGTCAGTCACACTCTCACTGCTCACACACACAGCACAGTCAGCGCGAGCGTGTGTTCAGTCGAGTCTCTCGCCTCAGCAGCAGGTGTGTGTGTGTGTGTGCGTGTGTGCGTGTGTGCGTGTGTGTGTGTCTTTGTACAGCCTGACACGAGGAGATCGACCGGATGACTTTGTGGATTCATGTGGATGTGGACTGATCTTGCCTCAGTCTGTGTGGATGCTAACGGCTCCAAATCGTGCGGGATACTGCGCTTCGATCCAGTGGATCTGTTACTGTATGTGACTTCTGGAGTTACTTAACTTGTGGAATAAACTCGCTTTCAAGGATGAAGGATTGACAGAAGAAGCAGAAACTCCTCAGCAGACACAAATTACGCTGTGGTAAAGTTAACTTTACTTTTTCACTCACTGTATTCACATGTAACGTAATATTGACAGTGGCGATCTTCAATCGCAGATCTCTCCAGTAAAAACCAACATGATTTTGTAGTACACGTTCGTTAAAAATGATGGGTATTCACATCTGGACGTATATGGTTTGTTGACCATTTCTCATAGTTATTAATGCAAGTAATTATAAGCTGTTGAAGTCATTCGTGTGCACTTGTCATTCATAGTTTTTCTGATTCATATTATTATATCTGTTTGTTTATTTATATGTGTTGATATACAGGGGTTGAACAGCTCTACTGTGTGCTTGACTTGTTTTAAAGTAGCAAAGTGTTTCGAACATGTTATACAGGCAGTGACAGCTCTCATCATACTGATGCTGTTATTGAAATAGATGTAATTAGACACAGAATCAGCTCTGGGTTGAATATGTGACCCGTCTTTGGGCTCCTCTAGATGTCACGCAGCATCTCGTCGTTTCTCCGTTACGTTGAGCGTGAGTGTGTTTCTGGGTTTAGACACGGTGGACGTGTTTTAAAGCAGCTCTCGGTCCCGAGCAGAATCGCCTCTATTGTTGAGCCCCGGACAGAGATCCACTATACCCGGCGTCCCCCCCTCTCTCCAACACATCCTCCCCAAACAAGACCTCCTTTCTCCTCTGGAGAGGGTCCCTATGTCCAACAGCAAGTGACTCTCATGGCCAGCATTGACGGCGGGACGCTCCCCGCACAAAAGAGGCTGAAGTGTCAATAAAGTCGGTCGAGCCCCCGATGCACAGGAATGCCTCTCGGTCCCGTCCCGAGAAGGACAAAGAAACACTTTGTGTCGGCCGGGGGCCCTTGACTAAACACCAGGGTCTTCTCTTCACCCCAGACCTCTCTCCTCTTCCTCATCCTGTTATCTTAAACGAGGAGAGGGAAGCACGTGTTTGTGTTGTGCTCAGAAGCGCTCGACCCTTCTCACAAATTTTCAACTGTCGACCCTTGAACCGGCTAGTTTGACCTGTCTGTCACCCCGGTGTTGACTATCCAGTTGTGTTCTTGTCGTAAACAGGGCTGAGCGGAGGTGCGCTTGTTCGCCGGTAGCGCTGCAGGTGTTTACTGCGCTGTCATCTAACACATCTGTGGTAAACCACAAGAGAAACGTACATGTGCGGTCAGACGGCCTGCAGTCTGTGTGTGTGCGCGCCGTGTGCCGCAGTCTGCATCTGTCAGGAAATATATAAACGTTCATGCTCAGTTAAAATCACCACACTTTTTTAAACCACACTTTCTTAAAGCACTGGTTACATTTCAGTGTGTGAGCTGTCAAACTGGGTGTTAGTTAGCCAGAAAATATATATGCGATCCTGGAGCACAAAACCTCAAGTAAGTCTTGAGTATCACGGGTATATTTGTAGCAATAGCCAACAATACAAATCAAATCAAAATCATTGATTTTTCTTTTATGCCAAAAATCATTAAGATATTAAGTAAAGATCATGTTTCATGAAGATATTTTGTACATTTCCTACTGTAAATATATCAAAACTTAATTTTTGATTAGTAATATACATTGCTAAGAACTTCATCTGGACAACTTTAAAGGTGATTTTCTCAATATTTTGATCTTTTTGCACCCTCAGATTGCAGATTTTCAAATAGTTGTATCTCAGCCAAATATTGTCCTATCCCAACAAACCATACATCAATGAAAACCTTATTTATTCATGATGCATAAATCTTAATTTTGAAAATTTGACCCTTATAACTTGTTTTTGGTCCAGGGTCACATATATGTTTGTGTTGATTTTTCATTATTTAGTTATGGAAAAAATAACATGTTAAAATTGGTTAAGGCACTAAATGATGAATCTGTATTTTGAATGAATCGGGCGAGTCAATGATTCAGTGATTATAAAGACAGTTGTTTACTTCATTCCTGAATGAATCAGATGTTGAATGAATCAAATGAATGAGTCATTATTGAATGAATGAATGACATTTACTGCCTCCTCATGGCAGTTTAAGTTTCTTGTTCAGAGAACAGTTTAATTTAAAGAAATCATGTTTCTATGTAAATTAAAAAAAAAAGTATGTATTCGTGATGCATTTCTCATTTAACAAAAAACATTTCTTCAAATGCTTTTGGGGTGATTTCTCAACCAAATTTAATGTGCAGTTATTTTAGATTAGATTAGTTAATTGCCACATAGTGTAATGCCTTGACAGCACTAATACATATTTATAATCTGGCCTCACAAAACCAGTCATAAGGGTACATTTTTTGAAAATGAGATTTATATATCATCTGAAAGCTAAAAAATAAGTTTTTCATTGATGTATGGTTTGTTAGGATAGGACAATATTTGGCCGAGATACAACTATTTGAAAATCTGGAATAAAAAAAAAAATATTGAGAAAATTGTATTTAAAGTTGTCCAAGTGAAGTTCTTAGCAATGCATATTACTAATCAAAAATTAAGTTTTAATCAATTTATGGTAGGAAATGTACAAAATATCTTCATGGAACATGATCTTTACTTAATATCCTGATGATTTTTGGCATAAAATCAATAATTTTGATCCATACAATGTATTGTTTGCTACTGCTACAAATATACCCGAGATACTTACGACAGATTGTGTGGTTCAGGGTCACATATGCTGAAAGTTTAATTAACTAGATTAGCAACATTCTCTTCAAACCATTCCTCCATGACACTAGGTTGATAAGAAAGAGAAAACTGACCATAACACAAAAACAAACAACTATATAAGGCAGGGTTGCCTGGTTTTCATAAAAACCCACCCAATTGCTACTCAAAAGTAGCCGAATCACTTTTTTTTTTAAATTTGCATTCCAGGGGCATCCCACATTACTGGGGTCGCTTCAACCTGCGGACGTGAGAAACAACCCGTGGCAATAGTGTTGAAGTAGCCCAATTGCGTGGGAAAGCCGCAGACTTGGCAACGCTGGCTTTGAGTCAAGTGCTGCAGTGCATGACTTTATTAATGCATTTGGAAATGTAAAGCAACCAAAATAGCAGTGGCTAGTTAGCAGCTTCTACACATTTTTATTTGATATTTCATTTTCTTAAAGCCAGTGTCGCCCACTGCTCTTTCTTCGCTCTTCAGTGGCGTACAGAATTGAATTAAATGGGTGATGATTGTGTGAGTTGTCATCAACAGCAGGATCCTGAAGTTGTCCTCACCTGTGTGTTTCAGGTGTAAATAAGCGCTGACGGGTTCAGTAATCCGCCACATGACGTGAGGGCGTGTGAACGGCGGCGGTGGGAACCTAACGCAGGTGACTGGAGAGTGTGTTTACAGGCCCCGATCTCACGTCTGTGTTGTGCATCTGCACTGTTTTACACAAGAACCTGATTGAAGCACACGTGAGAACGATCATCTAGTTAGCACGTAAGGCCGTCTAAGAGCTTTCTACTGTACGTGTGTGCGACGGTGCAGCGAACGATCCAGTTGTGTGCGGCGTACGCTCGCCGCGTCTCTCCGTGTGTGTGTTTAGCGCGGCTCTAGAGTCGGTCTGTCATTTGTTAGCGCCGCGGGAACAATGGGCAGCTTGTCTCTGGGGTGGCGATGCCGGAGAGAGGGGGTCTGGGATCGGCCCGCCGCAGACCAAGAACAAGCGTCTGTCTGATGGAAGGACCTGCTGACCCTTCCTTAGGAAAATGGAAGCTTTGTTCAGAGAGGTGTGTGTGTGTGTGTGCTGCTGTGTGTGGGAATGTGTCTACGAGTGGAAGAGGCTGAGAAAACCAAATGGCCAGATGAAAGGTCAGAGAACTCCAAAACACCAAAACCGTTTCTGTGTAGCACGAACCGCCTGGATTCCTGCACTGAAAGACAGCAGCTTTTGTAGAGGACTGATAGAGACTAGTGAATGTGAATGTGTCTCTGAAGTGAGATTTTCTCTGTCCGGACGTGTTAAGTGATCTGTTATCGGTTTAAGAACTGCTGACAGTCTTGTCAAACACTTTCTGATTCAGGTTCACTGGCTCTCAGCCCTGTTCCTGGAGCCTCAGCACTGCTCGTCTTTTATGAGAAACACACTTCAGGTCTGAGTCTGTATTAATGAGGCGTCTCAAGTCAGTGTTGCGGCGTCCGTCGTACGCATCAGGCTCACCGTCTGGTTTGTGATTGTGGTTTTCGGAGATGTAGGTCCCTGTGTCATTATGTGAAGTGTGGTTTAGCTGATTTCTAAACATCCATTTGAGCTGAAGTGTGCGGTCGTCTCTGTGCTGCTCTTGATCACACCTGTCAGTCTGTAGTGAATCAGACAGCAGCCTAGACGCGTGCCTCTCTGTTTAAATGAAGTCATGTGAAAAATAAAAGCAATTTTCTCACTATTCTGAAACTATTCAGTTTGTATTTTTCTGCTCTGAATCAGTCACTGTCTGTTTTCAGCACAGTTGTTTGTTTCAGTGTTTTTCTGCAGTCTGGCAGGAATATGACAGTAATGAGCAGAGTTGGTGAAGAGTGTGCTGCGCCGATCGGAAGCGCTTCAATTATTTAGTGGTTTTTTGGCGCCACCTGGTGGCCGTTGAGAGTATCTTCAGTGTCAGATCAGTGATTCTCAACTAAGGAGCCTCTGAAAAGTATTTAAATGCATAATTTAATTATTAATATGTTTTAAAATAATCAAACTCTAATTGTAACTGTAGAACTGTTTTTTTCTTGTTACCTTTAGTAGTGTTTTTGTATGTAATTGTAAATGTTTATGTGTGATAACTTACTGTGTTTCAGATTTTAGTTTGCCTTGTTAAAATCTGGCAAGGGGCAACAGATGAAAATTAGCCATTGGGGCTAAACTCTGGATTATTTACAGTATTGTACTGTTGATTAATGAGCACTGAAATGAAACTAAATTAAAATGCTAAGAAAAACTGAATCAAGATGTAAACTGAAATCATTTCTTTTATTAGTCCCTCAGTAACTGTACTTTGGTAAAAAAAAGTTTTTTTTTTTAATCAAAGCACAGTTCTTGAAACGTCTAGAATCACAAAATAAATCCTGTGAAATGATTTAATCTATCAGTGCTCTCAGTTTCTGGACAGCAAAAGACCACAGGAATATGTCTGAAATGTAGGAGGATACAGTGTCAGTATTTGGGAATATCTGTCATTTAGTTTTGTTCTAACAGCCAACTGTGTGTAAGTGTTCTCCAAATTATTAGTACTTTTAACAATTTGTGCAAAAATAATTGAAAATTGTTTATTTTTTTGTTTTAATAACGTGCATCAGTGTTTTTGCTGTAAATATCTGTAATTTTCCCACACGATGGGCCTAAAATGCGGTCTAGCTCGCTAGGTTTTGAAACAGACTCGATGTCGGTGTGTTTGCATTAGACAGATCTGTGCTGGATAGTGAGTGTAAATGTATTTTTTGGATATGGCGCGCCCTCTACTGGTGAGTCATGAACAGCACATTTGAGCTGAAATAAATCTCTACAAAAGTAATATTACACAAAAGCAGTGCCAAAAAGCAGTGCTGATGTGCTGTATGAATGTGCCGTGGTTGGTTTTCGACTGATGCACATAGACAGACAGAACAAGAACACATCGGCAAACTCAACACAGAGATCCTGATTAATGCTGTAATTACACTACCAGTCAAAAGGTTTTAAACAGTAAGATTTTTAATGGTTTTGTTTTTTTAAAGAAGTCTCTTCTGCTCACCAAGCTTGGATTTGTTTGATCTAGAGTACAGCAAAAGCAGTAATATTGTGGAATATTTGTACTATTTAAAATAACTGCTTTCTGTTTGAATATATTGTAAAATATAATTTATTTCTAAGAGCAAAGCTGAATTTTCAACATCATTACTCCAGTCTTCAGTGTCACATGATCCTTCACAAATCATTCTAATATGATGATTTGAATAACATTAATTAATATTATTTATTATTATTATTATTATGTTGTAAACAGCGGAATTGTGGAAAGTGGAATTTTTCAGGTTTTTTTGATAAATAGAAAGTTTATTTCTTTGATAAACAGCATTTATCTGAAACAGAAATCTTTTGTAACATTATAAATGTCTTCATCGTCACTTTGGATCATTTTAAAGCATCCTTGCTTAATAAGAGTATTCATTTCTATGATTTATTAAAATAATAATAATACAAATAATAATAATACTGACTCCAAGCTTTTGAATGGTATAGTGTGTAATGTTACAAAAGCTTTTAATTTCAGATAAATACTGTTTTTTGGATCTTTCTGTTCATCAAAGAATCCTGAATGAAAGTGTACTCAACTGTTTTCAACATTGCTAATAATCTGAAATGTTTGTTGAGCAGTAAATCAGTATATTAGAATGATTTCTGAAGGATCATGTGACACTGAAGACTGGAGTAATGATGCTGAAAATTCAGCTGCACATCACAGAAATCAATTACAGTTGAACAGATATTCACTTAGAAAACTGCTATTTTAAATAGTGAAAATTCTAGTGAAAGAAAAGGGGACTTGTTTAAAAAACATTACAGTTCTTTCGACTGCTAGTGTAACTGTCACTGACTCACTTTCCCTTGAACTTCTTCAGACCGGAGCTCAGGAATGGGTTGTGATTTGATTTCTGTCTCGCCTGTTTCCCTTTTGGTTTCTCTCTGCCGCCTCCCAGAAACATCTGCCTTGCAAACTCTAGTCCACTGAGCATGTTTGAGTATCAGATCAGAGAGAGAGAGAGAGAGAGAGAGAGAGGCCTTCTCTGTGCTGCCGCCTGCTGGAGACATAGCAGCAGTGCAGGTGAATCAACACCCCTGAACTAACTGAAGATAACTTTAGTTATTCATGTAATTAACTGATTGTTAACTAACAACCCTGATTGTCCAGCTGTGTGTGCCAGTACATCACTCATGCTAATGATGTGACTTTGAGCTGATATTTCATAGCATGTGGTGACAGTGAAATGCTTCAAGTGATTGGCTGCTGTGTGGGTCACGTGTCGTGGTTGGTCAGCGCTGTTTCGTTCGGGTTTGATTTCAGTATGTTGGCCTTCAGTCAGCTCAGCTCAGCTGAGATCCACTGCTCTAGCTGAATAAAACTGAAGAAAAATAGCTTTGAATTCAGATTTGTGAGGCTTTATTTGATATGGAGGAGCACTTTATTTGGAGAGCCGGTGCTCACTATTAACTAGTTGCTTAACACAGGCTGATATTTTCGGTATCAGGTGCGTGTGTGTTCACTTCTGTCTCTCCGTCGGCACGAGCGCACAGTCAACCTAGTCTAGTTTATTTGACGTCTTCTGACCGGTGTTCATTGGATTTGATTTTTCTCGGGCCCGAGTGTGTGTGTGTGTTTTGGATTGTATTTGTGTGTGATGTGAGGTGTTGATGTGTGTCTGTCAGATCCGTAATGAGCTGCTGCTGCTGCACATCAGGATTATACATTGAGCTTGACAATCTACTATAATTTCCAAATAAACCAGGTTTTTATATGAAAGTAAAAACAAATAAACAAAACGTCTGAAGCATCACATTGCGCACTATGACACTGTTTGCCCGTGCTGTTGACAAACACAACCATTTTTTTCTTATTTCCAAATTGATTCATAATATAATACCCAATTCCCATGGATTTAATGCAGATATAAAAGCTATTTCATTTTCTCAGTAGTTTTGTCTCATGTCACAAAAAATGATTTGGAATAATCTGTTAACCATGCTTAGATGTATTCACTGAACTTTTGATCCTTGTGCCCTTTTCCTCATAAATGTGTTTGCACTTGTACACTTGCTCATCTGACAGTACAAGTCAACACCATCACATAGATGCAAATTATTTTCATGTCCAAAATAAATAAATTAATATATATATATATATATATATAAAGAATAAAAAATATATAATGCTGTATTTTTTCAGATGCAAAAGCCTCCAAGTGCTTTTTCTTCAAAAATGAGCATTTTTATCAGGCTCCTCTATTTATGTTTAGTTATTTCACTTTAATTGCATAGAACAGGACCTGTAGATTGGCGTTAGAGGAAAATTACTGAATCTACACATAGGAACCTGATAAAAACCCTCATTTTAGATGAAAATTTCAGATGGCACTTTCAGAGTTTCATATGAACTCTTTATATATCTGTGTGTATATCTATCTGTCTGTATATGTGTGTGTGTATATATATATATATATATATATAAACATGTATATGAAGAGTTCAGATGCAAAAGCCTCTAAATCCACCTGATGTATTTCTTTAAAATGAGCATTTATTTCTGGCTGTTTTGTATAGGTTTCTATGTAAGTACTGGCACTTCTGATTGGGCTGAGACTGGAATTTTGTGTGTTTGAAGTAAAAGTATTTGATGTTTGTATACTATGTGTCAGGAGCATTCACTCAGTATCATTATCTCATTTTTGACCCAGATGGCTTTAGCTGGTTTTGCATATATATATACACTGCCCTCCAAAAGTTTGGAAACGCCCTAGAAAAGTGGGGTTTTGGACAGTATTGGCCTGAATCATTTTAAATTTGTGATAATTTTGCACTGATAAAGGAGAACACAAACTACGAAAACATATTTTATTACAAAAACAGTTTATACATTTTCAACTCATCGAAATATCCAGCATTAGCAGCTATTACAGCTCTGCATAATCTGGGCCTAAATTCACTGTATTCTAAACTTAGTTGTCAATCAATTGTTGAAGCTGTTAAGGTGTGCTGACCCAAAAATCTTTTAAAAACCTGGGCCAAGTTTTAACCAGTAATTAGGCATCACAGCTGCCAAAAGGGGCATGTCTGACTTTGACATGTGTATATATTGCCATTATTATGTCATCAAAATGAAAATTATTATTGCTGCTCTTCAATGATAATGTCAACTTACTTTAATGTATTTGCACCAAAAAATGATAAAGATTTCTGCTGATATTGTCTAAAACCACACTTTGCCAGGGGTGTTTCCAAACTATTTATATATATATATATATATAAATTTCCCCCCCTAAAGTACAGCATTAAACTTAGAGTTGACTGAGAATATTTGTTAAATTGTCAGCACTGCAGTCTGACTGTATTGTGTCTAATCCAAATGTTGATTAAGTTCAGATGCAGTTCTGCTGAAAACAGTGCTGTTATGTTTTGTCCAGTATCGCATGAATCCTAATGCTGTCCAAATGTAGTTTGTTGTAAGTGCAGTGGTTCTCAGCTGGTTTTCCAGATGATTTTACACTGGACATTAAATGGTGACAAGAATCCTTAAAATCACACTAAAATAAACTGCACAGGCCACACTACAGAAAACTACTGGCATATGGCTAGAGCGTTTGGTTTCTACATGTCTTGTACTCCAAACATATTCAGACCTGATTTGATATTAGTCCAGATTTATGTATTTGCATACTATGAAATGAATATGATGCATACAAAGAAGTCTTTTAGAATGAGACTTCTGTGACAGTAATAATAACCTGAGTGCACAATTTTAAATGCACAGTAACCAAGTGTATATATTTATAATCAGTGTTCTAGTTTGTTTCAAGCTTGTACATTTGAACTAATCGCATCTTGAATGTTATCCAACGTGTTAATGCATTTAAACTCATTCAGTTCAATAAATGCATTGCTTCTTGAAATACAGTAAAAACTTTGCCATGACGTGTTATTTTGAGTGCATGTATTCAGATTTTCCTTGTTGAAAGTGAACTCATATTTAGTGCTATCTAGGTCATGTTCTTGTGTTTCACGGCATGTGAGGGCTTGTCATCGTTCACGTTGGCATCCGTTTCATTTCTTACTGCTTTCTAGCAAGTGACAAATGAGTGTGATTGGACGCACAGCCTGTCACATCAAAGGTTATGGGAATGTTTTCTCATCTCTTTCAGTAGTTAATCATTTAGTTTTCTATTGTGGCTATTATATTTATCACAGTTTTTCCCCAGTGACCCAGTTTTGATTGCAGTCCTCTGTTGTGGGTGTAATCCCAGCGCTGAGCACTAGATGGCACTGTGACTCCGCTGAGATGACACACGTGTGTGATCCTGCGTGGACTTCAGTGTCATTACAGAGTCAGATTTCTCTGTTCTCTTATTGACCGTCATATTAGAAACCGTCCGCCTTTGAAGATCAAAGCCCCGGCGCGCTCGGAGATAACGTCCACCTCCGCCTCAATAAAGACCACCTTCTGCCGGGCCAAACGAGAGCCGCCGCTAACTTCTGCAGGAATCTTTTCAAGTCATGTGAACTTGGGTTAGTCGTGTCGGTGCGAAAGGTTACAACTTCACAGTTTGTACAATGCACAGTTAATCATTCGGACATGCGTTTGTTTGGCTTGACAGGCGGCTGGAACGGCCGGTTTGGTGAAATCCAGGAGACACAGAAACTCAGCCCGAGCCAAACTCTCGGTTGGTCCGCGGCCAGATCTCTGTGAAGCGACGCGCTCGTCACGCAGGTGGGCCGGACCGTGATTGGGTGACAGTAATAGCAGCGCTATAAAAGCCTGGGCTGTTTCTCACACTGTCAGTGTGATCAGTGCCCTGCGCCGTACCGATGAGTGTAGATTCAGGAGCGCTTTCTCACATTCGTCCGAACGCTGCAGAAGCAGTGAGACTGATACTTTAATCCTGACTATCATATGAGTTTCTCTGAGCTCTGTTCAGGAGGCCCTTGTAAGAAAATACGAAAAGAAGCTCGGAGCGCCGCATACTTGAACCTTGCCCAAATTTGCTTTCAACAAATCAGATTTGGTGTGATTTAAAATGCTTCGTTACGCAGGTTCCAGCCTTCAGGGATTACGAGAAACCCAAACGAGCGGGCTGAAGTTCTCAGCAGACTTTGCTGTGTCCGTGTGTGTGTGTGTGTGTGTGTGTGTGTGTGTCCCAGCAACCAAACGGCCCACGTCAGCCAATCGCGGCGCAGAATCTAGTGGCCGAATGGCCGGCTGCCAATCAGAGTGGGTTGAGGGCGGTCAGTGCGCCAGCGCGTTTGCACCGCTCAGTCAAAGCTTATCGCGTATCCGAAGGCAAATACTATACTGTCAGATTATTGACTTTGTTCCTCATGCAGTGCTTCTCTAGACTGGGCTCTTTGGTTTCTCAGTGACGAGCAAAAACAAAACAATACAGCTTCAGTAGTCGTTACGTGTGAGTGAAGCTTCTGCCGTATCAAACTGCTGTGACTGTGTGTGTGTGTGTGTGTGTTGAGGTGTGGTTCAGTTACTGTAGGTCAAAGCTCAAAGCCTCCATACTGTTAGCTAATGTTTAAGACGGTTGTATTTTAGACCGTATGTCTTAAACCTAAAGATTAAAGCTTTTTTTTCTTAATTGGTCTGTGTTTTAAGGGGAGACACTGCAGGCAAATTTAGAAAAACAAATTTCATGCACCTATCAAGTTTGAGATTTTGAGCTTTTTGGTTTTTCATGAAGTGTTTTTTTCAGACTAGTAGAAAGAAAACATCCAAAAGACACTGTTCAGTGTTTCTTTTGTAGCACTTTATCTATTTGTGCCAACAGATTTTAATTACAGTCCATATTTTTAAAGGTTGTTTTCTCCTATGTTGATCCATAAATCTCCATTTCAGCAGCACTTACACACAGCAAACTTGACATTATTATTCCTGTCAATATCCTGAAGGTTTTCACAGAGGGATTTGTTCATATATGATTAGCTTGACAATTCCCAAAAATTGTGAAAATGTATTGTTTTCTGTCTGTTCTAAGTATTTTCTAAATTGTGGAGTGACAAAAACGAGATGCCCAATATTCCCTCGGGAAAAAACATTTGACTCTAATATGTCAAAAATTAAACAAGACCTTTGAAACTGATTCATCCAGTGTTTAGATTTTTGTACTAGAAGTGTATGCAAATTATAACATATTTTACTAAATAATGCCTCATTTGCATATTTAAACCTAACATTTTAGAAAACTTGTAATGCAAAACATGTTTTCAATTATCAGTATAATCAATCAGCTGGGTAAGTAAAGTGATAACTGTTTTTTTTTGTTTTCACCTGCAGTGTCTCTCCTTAAGCGGTCTTCATCAAAGCGACATCGGATTAAAACATTTCAAGCTAATTGTAATGACTCTGGACTAGGTCTGGGCATTAAATCAGATATTCGGCATATTTGTGCAGTTTTGCTGGCGAAATGTATTTTGTCTGAAGTTGTGAAAAAAAAGTTGTGTAGCCCATTGCTAGTACAGATAAACCCTGATGTTAATTCAGACTTCATTTGTATGTTTATACATCATTTTTACATTTCATAAAGCAGGGTTTTGTTCATTGTAGCTCACTTCTGTAGTTTTCTGTAGTGAAGTGAGCAGATAGACACATGCTGTCAGTGTTAATGGGGTGGCAGGAGTTTTCTTGGGAATTTCTAAGCAGGTGCTGCTGTAGCACTCAGGCAGTTTTAATAGGATTATCACACACACACACACACACACACACACACAAGCTCAATCTGACCCAGCTCTCACACAGGCACGGCTCCAGTCCTCAAAAAATTACTTGAATGAAACGCTTAGGAACCAAATGACTTGCCAAAAAACTACTTATAAATGTTCAGTATATATTTGTTCAGTGCCAAAACGCTGAATTCGGTCTCAAAAACCTTCAGCGCTTCCAAGTTCATTTAAAATAAGACATTTGGGGGAAAAAATAAGACTTAAGGTCTTTCTACACTGAGTCCAAAATTCTCGTCAGAAGTTTTCGCACGTTAAGAAATAAATACGATCTCACGTCGTGTCAATCACGTTCACACACCGCCATCTGTCATAAAAAATTCGGATCAGGTTCAACTTTCTGTAGCAAGCATTTCCATTTCAAATAGGATGCCGAATACGAAGAAACACATACAAAAATTTTGGACTGTGCAATGAGCTTTAGTGAGTCTGATTCAGAACAATAACTCGTTCTGAGGCTGATACGTGAATTTGTTTGAGTGATTGATTTATCTGAGTTGTCTGAGAATAATGTTAATTTCGTTAACAAAATCTGTGTAGAAAAATGTTCGTCCTCAAAGTTTTATCCTCTGACTAAAACGAGACGATAATAAAGTCATTAAACGATAACTGAGACTACGTCAGCATGCAGTACTGTTGACAAATAAAGACGAGACTAAAATGTAGTTAAAAAGACAAAAACTTTACCAAAACCTTATTATTTTTGTTGAAAAAAGTGGAGCGAAAACATTTCGCACCGCTGTACGAGACTCTATCATGCGAGCGTTCGTGTTTGCGGATGCCAGATATCAAGAACCCAAATCCCCCAATCACAGCTTTTCTGTCTGGCTTTTTGCAATCTGGCGACCATTCATTTGCTATTTTGGTTGCAGATTGTCACGATAGTTATGCAATCCCTGTGCAGCGATAAGTCTTTTTTTGCAGTTGTTTTAAAAGAGAACTTGGAATTACTCTTAGGAATTTCTCTGTTATGATACCTGAGAGTAGGTTTTCGTTGTACCGGTTTTTCGTAACACGGACAGGGCGAGTGTGTATCTAAAGTCTCTGGTGTTTATTTAGCCTCTAATTGATATGCTGTTATAAATCTGTACACTAGATGAGGTAAAATAAACCACGCATATGAGTCAATATTCTATTAATTTGTGCTTGTTGGTGAAAGAGCATCTTCTGATGAAATGTAAAAATAAATTTCCCAAACGAAAACAATATTATTCTTTTGTAGCAGAATTATTCTTTTTGTTGTTTTAACCATTATACAGTAACGGACTAAAACTAGACTAAAATGCTCAGACATTTAGTCGAATAAAACTTGACTAAAAGTAAAACAGGACAAGTTGACTAAATATGATAAAAATGAAAAGTTACATTTGACACCAGACTGTGACTAAATTAAAAATAGCTGACACTGTTTGCAAAACACTGGCTCTGAAGAAGAGAATCTAAGGATTAATTAACCCGTCATCACTAAATGAAACCAAATATAGACACAAATCAGTCCGTGATTAGATTTGAAATCATTTTCATAGTATTCACTTTTGAGCTCTGCAGTTTGAACCAAACCATCCAACAGTATTACTCTTTAAAGTCCACCTCACTCATTTTATTTATTAAAACCCATCTTTGATCGTCAAACGGACATATTTAAACGTTTTTCCCCCATGAAAATAATGTCTTCCTTCTAAAATGACTTGAATGAAACTCTACACCCTTACCTCATTAAGAATACACAGACAATGAATATGCTAATGAGCCCCGCCTCCACTCAATCGCAGCAGCTCCGCTCTCACTCAGTTAACTGAAGTGTTAAACACACCACCATGGGTAAATTTATTGTGTGAATTCATTTAATTCTGAATGGATTAAGCGTAGAAAGCACACAAAGTGTGAGCACTCCCCTTATAATTGCTGAAAAGCTGTCTCTCATCCTACTTCATCACATTCTCACAAAGTTAAGTTATTTCAGTGAAGCTCTACATTGTGTCTCCACTTTGTTAGTTATGAATAAGAGGATTCGCAAGCTTCAATCACTCAGCGTCAAACAAAACTCCGGTGACTTGAGGGGTGAGTGGATTCTAACGCCTCTGATGGAATCAACAGATCTGTCTGTGATTGGCTACGTCGCTCAGCGCTGCAAAAACACGCTGTAAATAGAAACCAATGAGCAGTGGATGAAAAGCCCCGCCCTGCAGGTTGACGGGGTTGGTTACGTGTTTTTAGGGACAGTGCAGTTTTAAGGAGAAAATGCTCTGCAGTGATGTTGACCGATTCATTTTGCACATTCAAAACATCAGATATACATGTAAACAACATTAAAGCGTGATGTTCAGCACAGGGGGTCTTTCCTAATAAATCTCTGTCCTGTTGGCGTTAGCTCTGCCTGCGCTCCGGCTGCGTTATTAAAGCCGAGCCTGAGAAAACTGGCCAGTGCTCATGTAGCGATATAATCACACCTCCGCTCTGGCACCTGTGCCGAGTCCAAACGGCTATCCGCCGCAGTCACGGTCAGGGGTTCTGGCCGCCGTATCTGCGGTCCCTCAGGTGGGTGTGTGGCGCGTCGCGCCAGCTCGGAAGCCTGGCGCCGCGGGCGGGGCGGGTCCGAGGGCTGCGGGACGGGCCCTGGCCGCTGACGGTGTGGGAAATGGCTCTGAGATGGTGGATTTAGGGTTATTGAGCGGCTGAGTAATGACGCTCCGCTCTCTGTCCTGCCAGCCTGTCCGCGGAACAGCCATCAGCCGCCACGGGCCCTTTCGGGCCGAGCCAGGTTGGCCGGGCTGGAAACGGAAGCCTAATAAAGGCCACATGGTTGTGATGAGGAGATCAGGTGGAGCTGTGATGTGTGGATTCGCTGTTGAAGGACTCTGTTGTGATGTGCTGACACCGTCACCCTGAAGCGCTTTGTATTCAGCTTTATATTGTGCTTATTTCACACATGATGGCCGAGTAAATTTCATACAGCGCTGACATCATGGCACAACGGTTTTATCTCTGAAAACGAGCCGTCTTGTTTGTGTCTGGCAGGTTATCGCAAGCCATTTGTCTTAGATCCGCCGCTTAAGACCTGGTTTAATATTGTAGAGCGTAAATTCCCCATAGTCTAGTCTAACTCTCATAAAATGACACATTTGGCTTCAGCATGAAAGCGAAGCCGCGAAAACGGCACTTTGAGTTTTGCGCAGCCATAAAGTCATCAGCGTATCGCTCGTATTGCTGAGCGGCGGAGGGTCAGATGAGACTCTGTATCTCAGGGACTGTAAATCAGGGTCAAGCTCTCTGAGTTTCCAAGCAGACGTTCTCAGGTTCAAGAAAATGCTTTGACTTCTTCAAAATCTAATGATATTTGTGAAGATGCCTAACATCATTTTCACATCAGTTTCTGCCTTTTTAAACCCCAATTTTTCCACTGTTAACATGGGATTCATTTTATTTTGGGTTAATATCTGATCATGTGGGCATTTTATGATCAAATGAAAACAGTCTCAGATAACAAGTGCATCTTTAAAATGTGTTGTTTTTGTTTGATCTAAAATCACTGAAAATGGTCAGTGCATTGCGTGGTAATGTATTTGTGTGTGTGTGTGTGTGTGGTGTTGGCACAGACTCATTCATGGTCATAAATAAACACAGCAGTGGCTCCTGTGTGTTTATGTTGGAGGCCCTCTGTCAATGGGACGTCCCTCTCTCTGTCTTCCTCTCACCTCAGCTGGACACAATATGTGTCTGTGGACACTTTTAGACTGTGTTTTAGCTTCCTGAACTCATCATCATGCCATTCAGTCTCTGTTTGGTCGCAGAGTTTGACCGTCTGATCTCCTCCATGAGCGCACAAACCCAGTGCAGAGAGGATAGAGATCGTGATTTTTGGCTTTATTTGTGTGTCTAATAATGTTTCCCTCTGAAGTGTGCCTGTCCAAGCAGACAGGAGTGATGTTTGGCATTATTTCCGTATGGGAGCAGGGCTATTGCAACAAATCAGTACTTACTCACATGCAAGCAGTTGCACTTAAGAATGTCAAACACACTCGTACTCCGGTACTAAGATGTTACAACACCAGTGTTTCTGCAACGTCTAATAAACTAGACCTGCTGCTGTTCGACACATTGGTAATGTGTTTAATGTAGTGGTTTTGACAGAAGGAAACAAAATACATTTCTAGTTTCAAAATTATTTGTTCTTTAGACATTACTCTTTAAAAGAAAAGAAGTATCATGTATTTGCAAACTGACCCACATTTGGTTTTTGACCATTGAAAATGTGTACAATTTAACAATTCACTCCTGGAGCCATATTGAAATTCCAGTATCTCTGGAACTGAACCATACAAGGTTTGAAAAGTGCTGTTTCCCCATTTTTGAACGGTCACCATTGGCACGTAATGCGACAAATACTGATAAAGTCAACCGATTTCACTAACAGACCTACCAATCTCTGTGTAAAAATAACACTATGATGCTGCCATCTTTCTGAAGTCATTTTTACCCCCTGTAACTTGACTCTGAATCTCAGGTGAAAAATGTCATTTTGACCTTCCTCTACAAAATAGTGGATTACCCAGTAAATATTCATCCGTGACATTTACTATTTTGGCTTTCATCACTATGTCTGTCTTTCTTCAGAAAAAATATTAGCAAAATCAAAAATTTGATCCAGGGAAGTTTCTGAATTTTGTTTGATTTCCTTGGACTGACCCTATAGCGCTTTATACAGTACAGATTGTGTCAAAGCAGGTTGACAGTGATAAACAGGAAAACAACACCATCATTTATGGAAACTCGTACTCATGGGGCTGCATGATAAATACATTGTATTTTAATTGTGACCACAATTTCTGCTTCGCTCAATTTATTAAGCATTCATCTGTAACATTTGCCTGCTGGCTGTTTGTAGTCCTTTCTCTGGATAAACGTTGCATAACAGTGGATATGACAAGCATTCATTTATCTTAATGAATTCAGTTTTGATATATCATGCAATTCAGTTCAACATGGCCCAACTGACCAAAACGCACAGATCCCTCCTGCGAGCCGTTTCCACGCCGAGGTCCCGGCGATGTGTTTTGTTTCTCCCGGAGGACGGCTGTTTGTTTCTATCCATGTATGAAGTGTCATAAAAACATGCGATCCATCTTGCTGTTGGGCAAAAATCAAACCGTGATTTGCTGCGCTGGACACATCTGCTGCACAAATGTGTGAAGAATAAAGCGTCCCGGGTCGCCCATCTTCATTCGATTTGCAGTTTGATGTATTTTGACGCTAAGCGCTCTCGACGTCTCTAATAAAGGGTTTATTTCTCAGCCATTATCTCTCGCTGACGCCGCGTTTCTCTCGTTATCATGTCGACTGAATTAGCTTTGCTAATTCACAACAACTGAATTGTGAATGTTGCCGCTTTTTCTGTAAATGTAAATCACGAAACCACAGCGAACTGGATTTCCATGACTTGGCGTTCGGATGGGATGATACGGCTGGAGCTCATTGGCAGCGCTACTGGTTTTTATCTCGTCTTCTTCGTGCAGGTGTCGTGTGGCCGCGGTGAGTCAGATGTTGCTGTCAGTGTGTGTTCTCGGCGCTGGAAGGAAGAGAAAGGCGATGGCACATTAAAGTGCTTTTCCCCATTTCACCCCCTGTCGAGGCCTTTGTATTACATAAAGCCTCGAGAACAGTTGTGTCATTGTTGTGAACGGAAAGGGCCTTTTCTTCTGATGCTTGCGCTTCTGAATATGATATGTGCACATGGAAAGCACGGACAAAAAACTGTGTTGAATTACCCCGTCTGTAGCAATCTGTCAAAAATGGATGCAGCTCAGTTTTCATTTGACAGTCGCACCAACCGACGACTCTGGACTTTCCCTGGAACCGGAGTTTCCACTTTGTTTTAACCTAATTACGCGTCTCTGCGGCCGCGCTGCTTAATGACGCTATTGTTTAGTGTTTGTGACCGGCGGTTCATCTGAGAGCGTGACAAAAAGAAGAGAGGGAAAGACAAAGAAGTGGGCCCACAGCAAAACTCAAACTGTTAGAAGCTTTAAAAAAATCAAGGGATGGTGAGAAACTGCGCTTTTTTCCTGTCTCTGAGCTCGAAAATTAGTGCGCTCTCGCTGTGGAAGAGGAAACGCATTCAGTTACACAGTCCAGATCACTGCCATGCGTCTGAACATTTTACATCTTGCATTACAACTAATGTGCACACAACAGAATCTGTAAGCTGATCTGGAGCACACCTGTAAATCAAGACATTCGCAAGCTTCAACTTTTCACCCGTCTTGCCTGAGAGACTGTGGGCGGCCCTGCTTCCTGTGTCATTGTGTTTAATGTTTGCTTTTTATAGATGTCACCAAAATGACGCTTTTATACGCTTTGTATTGAGTTAATATTTAAAAAACGACATAAATGAGTGGGAAGACGGCTGTGTTATGTGTGTGTGTGTGTGTGTGTGTGTGTGTGTGAGAGCGAAGCGCTCATGGAGTTTGAGGTCAATGCTAGAGGAAGTTCAGCATCCCCGCTGCGGGGTTCTTCCTGCGGCCGACCCGAGGGATCGGTACCTCGATAGTGCCAGATAACACAGGGTTTGTGTTGGAGCATTCGTAGAGACTCTCTGTCCCTTCACATCTCCTCTAAGAGATATTTTTATCTAAACGCAGTTGACAGGAAGGTAATTCAAAGTGGCCAGCCATAGTTAAGAATCCGTTTCCTTTTTCTTGCTTGATTTTCTTGGACATTTGACATTGTGCTGGAGAAGTGATTGAATTGAGACTCTTTTTGGCTGGAGAAAACCTGGAGTCAGGCAGGCAAATTTGTAAAAGCAAAACCAGGTATCAGAATAAATTCTTCTCCCAAGAAAGTTAGTAATTTACGTAGAGTTGAGTGCTTAATTATGGAGCCTCGTGAAATGACCATGATTAAATTAAAACAAGGGAACGAACAAGAACAACTTGGCCACAATTGAACCAAAGTAAGAGAACAGATTAATAAAAACATGTCAGTGGAACAAATCCTTGATTTGTGGCCACATTATTAAAATGTTCTTTCTGCGTGTCACGTGCAAGACTCTGTACTAAAATACCTAAAGCCCAAAACTAAAAAAACCTGTTATCATTTACTCCAACAGGCCCGGAGTGGCTAATCAGGAGAATTCCCAGCGGGTCGCTTGTAAATTGGGCCACCAGTGCCATTTTGACATAAAATCTGTTTTACTCGGGACATGGCAAGAGCAAGCGTAGTTTATATTCCATGACAGATAGTGTCAATCAGTGTTTGTACACCCAAACTCCCACGACTTGGGTGCCACAAAAGATATTACACTCACGGTATTTACAGTATTTTTATTTGCAGTTGGCCTGTTCATATGTCTGACTGCTTAATTATTTATTATGTATCTTTATGTTGTTGTTGAAGCTTACAGGATCATTTTCGTTTATTCAAATTCTTCCACCACCCAGAAAACAGGAGGCGGTGGGATGGGGGTGTAACAGGAGCTGTCCTTGGGCATTTAACATCCTGGGCTGAAAATGGGCTCCACTCCAGCCCTGACTCCCACTCATGATGTTAAGCTATTTTGAGAAATACAACAAACGAACGTTTCTTTCCGCGAGTGCAGTTTCTGTCAAGTGATCTCTGTGACGCTCACATGACGAGGTAAAGGTAAAACCTGAGCTGCGCTGATTTGATCTAGATCCAAAATTTAGTAGAAATGAATCACAACAAGGAAGAAGTACTTGAAATGAGACACATAATGATTTATGCCTGAAAACTAGACTGGAGCACATTCTTGCGCTGTGCTTTTCCATGTCTTGAGTTTTGTGCAGCAGTCAGAGTTGAGTAGAGCTGTGCTGCTCTGAAGTTTAGGGTTTTTGGAGAGTAAGCATGAAATGCTTTCTGTGTACAAAACAAATATTCCAAGAGTTGGGAACAGGCCCGGTGCTGCGGTGAGGTGGGGCAGGGGGGTAATTGCTATATTAAGAGAAAGGAATTCAAAATAAAGTTAATCTCTCCTCCCCTCCATAAGCTCAGAATGAGCATGCTGCATCTTGTTCGCATTCAGAGACAGTGTAACTGAAACAGGGATGGCGGTTCTGCTGTGCCAGGATCCGGTTCAGCCCGGTTTAGGATCAGGCAAGGAATTGGTTTGACTTGGCACTGATGGTGTGCAGAAGCATTTAGATGTGTTCATGTGTGTAGGTTCCTAACAGTTCTTGCCTATGTAGCTTTCTACTGTATGCCGTGTGTGAATTTAACTAGTGCATTCCACAGCCACCCGCCCTCCCGGTGCGATAATGCTTCATTTGAACTCAATGGCCACCTCACCTTGCTGCCGGTTTTATACTCTCTAATGCAAGAACTAAAAGTAACATGGCAGTGGCTTCAAAGTCTTTGATATTTCCTATAATCTTATTACTGGTGAACGTTTAGTAATACAAGATTATTTTTGCATGATGTTCATGAAACAAAATGTTTGAGCCAGGTGATCGTGGTAATTCCAACAGTTCAAAAACTTGTCTCGAGCTCTCTGCGTGGTCCATGTGGGCAAGTCCAGTCCTGGAGTGCCACTTTCCTGCAGACTTTAGCCCTATCCCTAATCAAACACACCTGCCTGTAATTTTATAGTGAGGACATGTGTTTGGTTAAGGATGAAGATAAAGCCTGCAGGACAGTGGTCCGCCAGGACTGGACTTGCCCATCTCTTGTCAAGCAGAGCATGAAGCATTTCTCAGTCCTGTTGTCTTTACTTCATTTTCCTGTCTTGTCTTTCTACTGAGCCTGTCAGTAAAAGTGGTAAAAGGACAGAAATCAAAAAGTTAAAACAGGCATGACCAGTCCTGCTCCTGGAGGGCCACTGTCCTGCAGAGTTTAGCTCCAACCCCAATTAAACACACCTGAACCAACTAACCAGAGTCTTATGAGGCATACTTGAAACTTCCGAGCAGGTGTGTTGGAGTTGGTTGCAGCTAAACTTTGCAGGACATTGGCCCACCGGAAGCAGGTTTGAACATCCCTGACCAATAAGATGGTCCAGACCTGAATGGGACTTGCACACATGGTTTCTTGAGAATGGACTAGACTAGAGTCCAAACACTTTCCTGGAGGGCCATGGTCCTGCAAAATTTAGCTCCAACCCCAATTAACCAGCAAATCAGAGTCTTAGCATACTAGAAACTTCCAGGCAGGTGTGCTGAGGCCAGTTGGAGCTAAACTCTGCAGGACACAGAGCCCTCCTGATGACAAAAATTACATAATGTGGACAGACGAATATACTTTGAGCTTTAGGCCAGTGTTTCCTGACCCTACTCCTGGAAGCCCCCCACAAGTACTATTTCAGGTCTTACTAATGAGTTGAATCAGATTTGTTTGTGCATTTTTCTGGAGTCTTTAGGAAGTATTGTCTTAGGCAGGGGTAGGCATGTTCGTTCCTAGAGAGCCGTAGTCCTCCTTAGCTCCAACCTTAATCAAACACACCTGAACGAGTTGATCAATGTCTTCAGGATTACTAAGGCTACGGGCAGGTTGGAGCTGAACTCTGCCGGACTGTGGCTCTCTAGGACCAAACTTGCCTACCCCTGGTCTTACCCCCGGCTGCAACTTTGAAGCTGGTGTTGCATTGAGTGTCGATTGACCATCGCTCTGTCTCTCCACGACAGCTCTGTCATTTACCCGAACGTATACGACTTTGTATTTCACTCTGCCAGATTCGATTTCTAGAAAGGTTAGTAATGTATCCCTTCTGTTTCTGCCCTTGCCACAGCGGGTCCACCCTGACTTCGCGTCGCACTTCCTGCCTGAAGAAAGGAAAAGCCCTGATGTGCTTGTCACCCGAGCTGCGTGATGGAGGCCGAACGTCTTCACTCGGTCCCTCTTCAGACACTCAAAGGCCGCTCTGTTTCAGCCTGACGTCGAGCCGGTTGGATATAATCTCGAGCGGAGGACTCAGGAGATGGGGAGGCGTAGGGAAACTCTACGGTAGGCTTCGCAGGGAAGGATCGTCTTTCTCCAGAAGTAGGAAACGAGCGTCGGAGGGTTCCTGCCGCCGGTCGGCTCTCTCCTCCTGTTTCGACACGGGACCAAATGCAAACCATGTGTCCTCGCACCCGCTTAGCTGCTTTTGCCCACCTCTAGCATTAGCGCTCTGGACGGATCCATTTCACTATGCCGCGTTCTCATTCTCCAAGCCCCAAATGAGCCTCTCGGTGGGACTCCTGGCTTAATAGGCTGGAACTTTCCCATGTCCGGCCTCCGAAGGTGGCTGTTATCCTCCGAGGGCCCCCGTGCGAGTCTCGAGCTCGGGCTCATGTTATGGGGTGAGTACAGTAGCCCAACTCCAGGGTCAAAGGTCACTTCCTCTTCAGATCTCTCTGCTTAAAGATGTGTTAAATATGGATGTTTTTGTATGTTGAAATATGCAGAACTAATGTGCCATAGAGTTGGGAGGGGGAAGATTTAGCTGCCTGCTGGAATTCTGATCTGTCACCACTTGCAATGTGTGTTTATGTATTCTTTTAAAGGAGAAAAAAAGGGAGGGAGGGCATTGGGGGATTTAAACTGGCCGTTTTGAGCTCTGTTTAATGGACAGCCATCAATCTTTGTGGAATGTGGCCCCTTGGCTAAGCACCATGGACAGCGTAATGACCCGGCCTTCATGTCGAAGCCACACTATGTGGGCAGGGTTCCTCAAATCTGGCTCTGCAGGTTTAGCTTCAGTCCTGTTCACATCCTCACCTGAGCATGCTAATCAAGCTAAACCTTCGAGGAACCTGCTGTAGAACCATGCATGGAAACTGATGAATTATGCCAGTCATTTATGATAGCCAAAAATAAAACCTGCTAATTTATGGCGAAACCATTGAGTGAACGAGTGAGTCAGACAGGTATCTGTGTCGTCTTTGTGTAAATGCCAGTCATCTGTTGCGGCGCACACTTTTTTTTTCTTCTAAACGACGTGCTGCTACATCGAAATGTTTGAAACCAGTCTGACCTGTGGCTTCTCTGCGTTTCACTTCCTCTTTTCTCCTCTAGTTGCTGTGATGCACAAGTGTTTGGTTCTGAATGGAGTCTTTAAATCTCCATGTCTTTCTTGCTAATGGCGTCCACATCATTGTGTCTGCTTGGCACGGTGAGCTCCGTCTCTGCTCTGAAAGCCCCTTGTTAGCAGATCGGGTGTCTCGTTCACACACAGATGTGTCTCGTCGCTTTACGTCGAGTGTGTGTGTTGACGGGAGGGAGGCGTGTCATGACAGAAAGCTTTTAATGGAGACACTCTGAGTAAATGTGCAGGGATTATGTGCGAAGACAGGGCTGCTTTTATCCGAGAAGCGCTGGCGTACCTGTGTGCTGTGTTTGATCATGTCTGACCCCCTCCGCATCCCAGCGCTCCTCTGATCCCACAGCCCGGCATTCCTCTCGTAACAGTCAGCCGTCTTTACCGCGGTGAGAAACGCAGGTATGTCCGTGCGTGGATTACTGTACTCATTTCTGCCGGCCTGTATGGGAAAGACAAAAAACAGCCAGGCCATTGTATAGCGAGAGCGCTTCTGCCCTACGGGCTTTCCATTTCTCCTCACCAGTCACAAAAATCCCCAGTTGCCAGGCTCCGTTCCAGACGAGAGGTGCCTACCTAGGCAACATTTCACGCCTGAAGGCTGTTTCAGACAGTAGGCAGCAAAATGATGCTGCTTGAGAACTAACACTGCTTTATCATTAGACTTCACAGTAATATGTGACCCTGGAGCACAAAACCAGCCTATGACCAGTAGCATGACTGTATCTGTAGCAATAGCCAACACTGTATGGATCAAAGTGATCGATTTTTCTTTTCAATGCCAAAAATCAGTAGGCTAGTAAGTAAAGATCATGTTCCATTAAGTTATTTTGTAAATTTCCTACTGTAAATATATCAAACATTTTAGTAATATGCATTGCTAAGAACTTCATTTGGACAACTTTAAAGACAATTTTCTCAATATTTTGAATTGAATATTCAGAATGTAAAAACTGACCCTTACGACTGGTTTCTTGGTCCTGGATCACATGTTGTGTGATGTCTTTAAAACACCTTCAAGTAAATGCTACATGGTAGTCATTCAGTAACATGGTAACCGGCACGGTACCGTGGTACCACTGCAGTACTTTTTGGTAAAGTTTAAGATAATACATTGTAATCCCAATTATCAAGAGAAAATTTACTTTTATATTCAGAGCAAACAAAATGTGGAAAGAACAAACATTTGAAGTATTTGCACTTGAAAACCATCTATGAATATGTCCAGATTGATTGATTACTTACTTTAATCTGGAAAATACTGTATGTCTCTTCTAATCAGTTGTATCCTTTAAAACAATAGTTTTATTTGTGCCATGGAAGAGCATAGTTTTCTTTTTTTGTAGACATACAATAGTAATACTGTGGTGTTTTTTTGAGTACCATGTAAATACCATGGAATGCAGATGTGGTTCTTCCACTGTACTTTTTATGGCAGTATTGTGTAACCTTTTACATAATGCTTAAACAAATATTAAAAATGCATGCGTAGACTAATGAGTTAAAAGTGACCATAAAATCAACAACTCTTGCTTTTTTTATGGAAGATTGCAGAGTTTATTATGAATAAATTATCTTTGCACTGGATTGTTACTATTATTTAAATTCATGTGCCCTCATAATATTTAATAACTAGGGATGTAACAGTATTATCAATATTGTGGTATTGAAAATATCATCTTGTGGTCACATGACGATGTGAAACGATAGAGATCTGCCATGCAAAAAGTGCAGATTTTCATAAAAGCGTAAAGTCTTTAAAGTTGTGTTTTGGGCCGTTATGCTTTGGCACAGTATCTGTCAAACAAACTAAAACCAAAAGCACAATATGATCCAAAGATCAGAAAACTTTCAAAGTTAAACATTTTAATCAACTTATTTACTATTTCTAGACCGGAAAGTAAGTTCTTATTTCACAGATTCGAGGAAGCTATAATTTTTGTGACCAATTCAATGCACAAATGTGACTGTTCCTTGGATTTTGTAAGTCGGTGGATGAAGAACCGGACCAGCAATAGACCAATTTCAGTGTTTGCAAACAGTGATTGTGCTTTTTTGTGGACGTAGCCTGTCTGGTGGCAGAAATGACAGTTTTATTAGTTTTATTGTTTTATAGCAGCAGTCTATGGAAACCATGGAATAAAAGAATAAAAAAAGGGTAATTTGCGTATATATTTACACATTCTGACTTCATTCTTGCAATTCCGAGATTATATCTCACACTTCTGGTAAAATCAACTCGTCATTCTCTTTTCCTCTTGGCTCAGAATGTCGAGTTTATATCCCACACTTTTGGATTTTCCCCTCAGAATTGACAAACGTGCTATTGCTGAGTTCAATCATAAAGAGTCATAAAGTCCGAACTAGGAGATACAAACTTGCATTTGTGAGGGGGGAAAAGTCAAAATGTTTTAGGTAAATGTTATGTAAACTGATATAGGTTTAAATAGTATTTCATGCTGTAACTGTAGGACTAATACAATATTTCTGCATATGTGAATATTATGTAAACCTATTGTTTAAATCAAATTTATGCTTTAAAAGTAGAGTAATCATAGCAGATTTAATTCATAGTCTGTCCATTTAAACATCAGTTAGTTTCAAATGACGTCTTTGATGACCGTATTTAATGAGAACGATTGCAATCCAATTCTGACACCCGAAGACACAACGGTACATTTTGTCTCTTATTCCATGGATTTTACCCATTTTCCTCCACTTGTTACCAGTGTTTTTCTGTATTTCTGTAGAAGAATTTGGTATAGAAGCAAAAGCACTGCAGCTGTGTGTCAGTGGATGTATGTCATCTTTGCTTTTAGATTTATAATTTCACTGGAGCTCACAGCAAACTGGAGAAAAGTGATTGAGTCGAGCACGTGTGTGTGTGTGTGTGTGTGTGTGTTAGAGAACAGCACCGCTGTCTCCTCACATCACTGATGACAACCGCAGCTAAAACACTGAACGGCGCTCATTTCCAACTGTCCTGCATCGCTGCTTCATATACATGTGACACCTGCCCTGTGTCCCACAATCCACGTGGATACCGTTCGGCCCCTCATAATCTGCATCGCTACTCACATTGTGACAGGAAAGTTCAGGACTTGTTTCTAAGAGGATTTGGCCGCGTTCAGGTCTGTGTGTGTGTTTTTAACGGTGAGGTCAGGTGGAGCAGTGTCTGTCTCTCTCTCGGGCCGCCGTCAGCACACATGCTCTGCAGCGCTGCATCAAAGGCAGATCTGCTTGTTAAAGTGTGTTATGGTGCTCAGCGCAGCGGGGTGCACTTGCTGTTTAAATGTTGGCTCTCGCCTGGAAAAAAGGCCCCGCAAAGCTCTGGATACTGGAGTGTGTAGAGCAGCTTTGAGATTTACAGGAAGAAATATGAAAGTTCACTCAGCATGAAAATTCTGCTAGTAAAACCATTTGCGCTTGGTTTTTACAGGTAGATTTCACCGCAGATGTTGAGTAAGGACTGCCTCAATTGAACAGCTATAACACATGATAAAGAAATGAGCTAAAACCTACCTAAAACATTACACAACTGTTGGTAGCACTTTATTTTAGTGTCTTTGTTGCATGTTACGTGTAAACAGTACTGACAGGTCGTACACTGTAAGTGCACGTTGTTAATGAATATCGCTCCGTACGTGATCGTATGATTACACTTTATAATTATGCACTTAAAGTAGCTTATGTTGTTAGCACAGCCAACATTTGCACTGATCAGTAAAAATGAGCCTTTTCACGAATGTTAGCACAGCTAGTGCTGCAGATTATCACCACAGCCTGACCACAGCTCTACTGTAGAGTCTTTCCCGTTACTCAAAAACACATAAAATCACACTTCATTTCAGCATTACTCTCCTGATCTACCCCTATGCAAAGCATGCTGGGAACTAAAAATCCACTGCCCAGTTTCAGTTCATACTACACAAATGATTTGGGCAGGTGAAGTAAACTTCAGTTTTATGTATCTAATAGCGGCCCTATGATTTCAGCAATGCAGAATCCAGTCATAAAAATGGCATTTAATGTCAGAATTTGCTCAATTTTGGATGAATAAATCAAAAGTAGGTCTGTATGCGTCAAACTCGCTGTATGAGTACATGAGCACAGTCTCTAGAATTGCTCTGAGAGTCACTTCATGAGCATTTTACCATTTCTTTTGAGAAAATACAAACAGAAACTAAATGTCTTGAAGAAACTGTGACAGAAATGTACTACTTGTTGTCATTACAGTGCTACTGCTACTAATAAAACTATTATTGAAACGTTATTTTTTTTAAAAAATATTTACCAGAAGGTATTTACCAGAAAAATGTACATACACAGCACAGTATTTCTTAAAATAAATATTTTTAATCCAACTGACTCTATAATATGCAGAAGCGGAAAACAGGAATAAAGCGAGTATTTGTTTTATTGGCCAAATCTGACAAAATAGCACCATCTGGTAAAAAATGGTAAATTTTGAAGACTTGCCAACATAATGGACAAAAATTGCAAAAATTAATTTTTAAGGTAAATGGCGCTGTGATTAAAAACAGGTTTAATGGGTTTCAGTGGGACAATTTTGTCCTATTATATCTAGTGCAAAATAGATATTTTAAGAAAATGGCTCAGACATAGTAAAATTCCAATAAAAATACACACCTGTGCCAAAATGTATGCAGCTGGCAAGAACACAGGCAAAATGATAAAAAAAAAAACTGAAAAGGACAAAAATGTCCAAAAGGTCGCACGAGGGTTAAAACGGAATCTGGAAAGTGAATGGAAAACAAAGAATTTGGTTTAAAAAAAAAATGAAACTGAATTTGAGAATAAAATAAACTGTATTTGATAAGGCTTTAAAAATGTAATGCTTGTGAAACTTTTAATAAACTGCTGTTAAATTGAATTGAAGTTTCATGATTTCAATTTATTAGACATGATGTAGAAAAATAGAATTTTTTTTTTTTTTAAATGATAAATTAAACAGAAAAAAACAGGATTTAAAAGAAAATTAAATGGAAATTGGGAGAGAATAAAACTGAATTTGAGAAAAAAATACAGTAATTTCATAGGGCCTTAATAATGTATGTAATTTTTGTTAAACTTGAAATAAATTGCTGTTAGATTGTGTGAGTTTCATGATGTCAATTAATTTGACATGAGTTTTAAAAGAAAGTACTATTTCGAAGATTGTCAGTTTACTTCAACATGTTACTAGCAATTTCTGAGTGAAAATTTGTTCTGTTTTCCTCACAGAATCATCAGATGGCTTCAGAAGTCTTGGAGTATTGTGCACAGTTTTTGTGGATCCTTCTGTTGCTTTTGAGAACCATTAGCATTGCAGCACTGAGCACGTAGACTTTCTTAACATCCGCTCCTGTCAGATAAGTGAAGGTTGATGAGTTGATGACATGTCTAATTGCCATGCTGGAACAAAAAGGGCCCGTCTGAGTCAGCAGAAACTCCAGCGGTTCTGCAGCATTAATGTCTTTCCTTTGAGATGAGCAGAACAGCCTTTGATGAGCAGGGGCGTCCACACGCGCTTGACCGTCGGAGTGTGCCGTTTCCATTCTGAAGACGAGGAATCTGAAGCACTCTGCAGCTTTGCGCTGTCGCGGGACAGATGAGCTTAGATTGATGTGCTGGGTGTAGTCGTGAGACACCCACAATGAGCTTGTTTTCTTAAAGATGAAAAGCTGTAAATCTGTCATCTGCAGTGAATAATACAGGAAGATTCAGATTGTGTTCTGAAGTCTTTAGGCGTTAAATGTTTACACAAGGCAGTGTCAATATTCTCTCTCTCTCTCTCGCCCACGGGAGCAGCACCTGTGGTAGCTGGCACCCGGAGCCCTCCGACCGTGGCACTGCACAGACACGAATCGCGCCGACGCCAAAGCACAAAAACAGTTGCGCCCCGCCAGCGGAGAGGCCTCCGGTGACCGCCCGCGAACGGGCTGCCGTGTTTGTGTGCGGCGGAGGCGCTGGGAACAGGATGTTTGGGCCTCCAGGTGCGTGCGGGTCTCTGTCGGGGCTTGTGGGACGGCTCTAATGATAGGCCGCCGCGGGCGAGGACATGACTGCGCGGCGTCGGCCCGGCCCCCTCCGCAGACGCACACACAACAATGAGCCATAAATCAACAATCTGCCTCGCCACGCAACGACGAGCCAACGCTTCTCGGTCTCCGGAGCGCTCGCTGTGACACGCGCCGTACGCGGCCCTGCCGCCCGTGGGCTGTTGGGAAACGGCACAATGACTGCGATTGTCTGAGCCGTCGCTCTCAGGGAAGGAAAACCGGGCTCGTGGTGAACCGACGCACACAATAAAGGTGGAAGACGGGGCTCTGGATCCCATTGTGGTCTGGCCACGCCGGCCGCGCTCACGCTCGTTTCCCTGTTCTGTCGGAGCGCTTCTACCCCGTGCGGTTCTCCGTCGGAGCGCTAACACACGGCCCATTGTCTCTCCCGAGCCCTCCGTCCACACAGGTGTCGACAGAAACGCTCACGAAAAAAGAAGTAGCACGCGGTCAGGCCGCTGCCGGTCGGCCCTAATGAGCGCCCGACAGCGGTTAATGAGCGCCAGTCAGTCTCAGATCCGTTTCGTTTCAGAGCCCGCTTTAACAGGTTGAGATCGGATTGGGCACACGCTGAATTTTACACAGTGATATTTTATTTGTTCAGTTTGATAAAACATGCCAACTGTAAAACACACTCGTATGTGACCATGGACCACAAAACCAGTCAGAAGGTGTGGTTTGTCAGGACAGGATGATATTTAGCTGAGATACAATTATTTAAAAAGTCTGGAATCTGAGGGTGCAAAAAAAAAAAATCTGAATATTGAGAAAATCACCTTTAAAGATGTCCAAATGAAGTTCTTAGCAATGCAGATTACTAATCAAATATTAAGTTTTGATGTATTTACAGTAGGAAATGTACAAAATATCTTCATGGAACATGATCTTTACTTAATATCCTAATGATTTTTGGCATAAAAGAAAAAAATTTTGTTTTGACCCATGCTACTTATGACTGGTTGTATGGTCCAGGGTCACATACACAAGCAGTACATGACATAATATGTCATACCACTCATCTCCGTCCATGTGGAAGCAGTGCAGCGCTGCGTCGGCAGAGTTTGAGCAGTGTAGACTTTATTTGAAGCAGCATAAGTTAGTGGTTGACTAGAAGACGAGTTTAATTCAAGCTCTTTACGCAGAAACCATAAATAGTCCATATTTTAGGATTTCACACCAGCCATTGTAACAAGTAGTGTTCTGTATTCTATTGAATGAGAACGTGCTCTCAGAAAACAAGGTACAAGATGCATGTTAGTACCTTAAAGGGTACGTAAATTGCCGTTTGTTTGATTTTGTGATAATTAATATTTTAAATGTTTTTTTTAGTCTCTTCTGCTCAAAAGGGCTGCATCTATTTGATCAAAAATACAGAAAAAAACATAATATTGTAAAATATTATTACAATTTAAAATATCTGCTTTCTGTTTTAATACTGTTTAAACTGTAATTGATTTCTGTGATGCACAGCTGATTTTCAGCAGCGTTACTCCATTACTTCAGTGTCACGTGATCCTTCAGAAATCATTCTGATATACTGCTGAAACTCATCAATTAGTATGGTTGTGCTGCTTAATATTTTAAGAATCAAAAGTTAAAAAGAACAGTGTTTATTAAAAATAGTGTTTTTTTTTACATAAGTCTATCAATATAAGTCTTTACTATCACTTTTATTTTATCAATTTAACACTTCCTTGCTGAGTAAAAGTGTTCTTTTTTTGGTGTACTGACTTCAGGCTTAAATGGTTGTGTTTATTGTTACAAAGAATTTCTATTTTAAATAAATTCAGTTCTTTTTGACTTCTTATTTATCAAAGTATCCTGAAAAAAGCATTACAGGTTCCAAAAACAAAAATTGTGCAGCACAACTGTTTTCAACATTGCTAATAATCGTAAATGTTTGTTGAGCAGCAAATCAGTATATTAGAATGATTTGTGAAGAATCATGTGACACTGAAGACTGGAGTAATGATGCTGAAAATTCAGCTGCGCGTCACAGAAATAAATTACAGTTTAACAGATATTCACACAGAAAATGGCTATTTTAAACTGTACTAATATTTTACAATATTACAGCTGTTTTCTGTATTTTTGATCAAATAAATGCAGCCTTGAGTGAGCAGGAGAGACATTAAAAACATTACAAATCTTACTGATCCCAAACTGTTGAAGGCCAGTGTATTAATACTTAAAGTTCAAGTATTAGTACCTTTTGAAAGAGTGCCACTCCAGTTTTTCTGGGAGTATAGTGTAGAGTCTTAATAGTATATTTTTAAAAACTGTACCTAACGTTAAGGCCACTTAAGTGTACTTAAAGAGAGTATTGTTTTATGAATGTTTCTTAAGTACACTTATAAAAGTGCAATTTAATGTCAAATAATTAAAACCTTGACTTAAAAATGCATTTTAAGTTATTATATTACTTTGTCATGATTTACATAAATGCATGTATTTTGATGTGTTTACATACTGAAGCACATGTAAAGAACTTGATTATAATTTTAACTGTAGTTTTTTTTTTGGTATTACGTCTCATTAAATGTACTAAATTGCAAGTTCGGCTAACTGCAGTAACATGAATTAAATCTAAAATTACATTTATTTTTAATACAGAAAAAAGTGTAATACAGTGAATGATGATGATGATGTAAAAGAATATTTTTCTATTTTAATATACATTAAAATCGAATTAATTGTTGTGATGCGCAGCTGAATTTTCAGCATCATTACTCCAGGATTCTTTGATGAATAAAGTATTTATTCAAAATATAAATCTCTTTTAACAATATACACTACTGTTGAAAAGTTAGTCAGTACATTTTTATTCTTTTTTTCTCTATTTTGCGAATATGACTGTTTTTCTGTATTTTTGGTCAAATAAATGCAGCCTTGATGAGCAGAGTCTTACTGATCCCAAACCTGTGATGGCAGTGTATATTATTTCTGTAATAACTACTTTTATTTAACTTCATTTACATGGTGGCATTTACAAAAACGATTTCAATCGAGTTTCCATCCAAAAAACGATTTTATGATTGATGGCAAAGAAATTCTCAGTGTACCCACAAATCCCTTCACGTGTGCGTTTGGAGCCACAGCAAAAGCAGTGTGAGGTGTCAGACAGGGTCTGTAATTGCGCCCGTCCCGCTGTTCAGGGTTTGATACGTATTGTCCTACGGCCGGGGGTCGGCGTGAGGCAGAGTGAGCTGTCACCTCGCGGCGTTCTCAGAGCGGCTGCGGTGCATTGTGGGTGTGAGGGTTTTTCCCAGCTGACGCCACGCCGGAGTTCAGTAAGCGGCTCGGCCCACGGCTCCTCGCAGGTGTCTCGGATCTACGGTAGGTGTGCGTTAATGCTCACCAAATGAGTGTCTCGTTCGCATTCTCCGCATTCCTCTTCCGTGAAGTCATCTTTTGTTCCTGTTCTGACACAGTTCCCAGACCCACAGCGTGGTGCTTTCCATTATGAAACCCGTGCAACGCTTAACCAAACATTTGCCGTTCGCAGTGAACGTGGCTCAAAACGACAACACCCCAAGGTCTCCATGAGAACGCTCCATCACAGACACGAGCGACGCACGTTAACCGGTTTGACAGAGACCGGAGAGCATCGCGGAGACGTGATCTCACCGATCAACTTAGAAGAACTCTCTCAGCTCTTAACCTGAAAGCAACATCTCAAAATCAAATTTTATTTGCATGAGGAACATTTGCAGTGCTATAAATAAGTTTGTCATTAGGCAACCTCTTTGTCATCGCACACGTCGTTAAGTTGTTCGAAGGACCTCGTTTGTTTGAACTCTTGATACGTGCTCTATTTGAACAGGAAGTGTTCTGGCTCGATTGACTGTCATAATTATATTGCGTGATCGCATTCCAGAGTGTCGTGTTCCTGTACTGATGTGTGATCTGCGATGGAAGGAATGGATGTCTTCGTTAATGAGATGGCTCAGATAATGTCAGCAAACACACACACGCCCCGGCGCTGAGTTATGCGACTTATTCCAGGGCTCACGTCTCCAAATCAACAGCTCGTTTAACGCCGCTGCCGTCACGCACACATCTAATATTTAACCTGCGCTCAAATGGTTTTTGGACTTTGTTTGTAGTAAGTCTGTGGGAATGAGTGGAAGTGCATGAGAGTAAAGCTGTGTCATGGATCTGTGTAAAATACTGATGTGCTGGAAGACTCAGGGCAGATGGCACTTTACAGCGAGTAATACTCATGCTAAAGGGCCTGAACACTTCGAGGAGCGCAGGATATTACGGTCTCGTGTGCGCATTTACTGCATTAGAGACCGAATATCAAACCGAACGCCATTGGCAAACAAATTATGCCAGAGCTTTTCACAGAAGTAACTAGTCGGTCCGAGCAGAATAACCACTGGTTTATTTACTCATGAAAATATGCTACAATGCTTGACAACCAAGATTTTTGTCTTTGTTTTGAACAGAGTATATCTACACTTCATATATAAGCCAGCAAACCTCGTTTTGATTGCGTGTAACAGTGCCTGTTTAGATATTTTGATCTATAATGCAAAGACTTACATTTTTAATTGTGACTTAAGCGTCCAAGTAGTTTTTGTGGTCACGGTACAAATAAACTCAAACTTCACCACAACTGCATCTTCAGTCTTTCAGCCTTAATGTTAAATTAATGGTAGACAAGCAAAATCTTACAGTTGTTCTAACAAATTGGATCTTTAAATCAATTCTCGCTTTATTTCAACTTGTGTATCTGTATAATATATAAGTATATTGTAAGATCCAAAATGACTTAAATTAAAAAATTAAAAAACTGTTAAAAAACAAACAAACAGTAAAACAAGTTTCCCGGCAATTTCAAGCAAAACCTGACTTTTAATTTTCTCGTTAAATTACAGTATATTACTGTTGATCATTTGTTTTTAAACTATGGGAAGAACAGAAAAATGATGTCAAATGACATAGAAAAACAACCAACTTTTAGGTTAGTCACCATACATTTAAGGTTTTAATGAGTTATGATGTAAAACCGCTCTGTCCATCTACAGTGATCTACTTTTAAAGTAAAGTTTTTCCATGCACAGTAACTAAGGAATAATTTATAAAATGCAGTAAGCAAAAAAGCCTTGTATATTTACAGGATTCATCTGTCTTTTTACAGAAACAATCTCACAACTTCAACCAGTCTGTGGTTGTTATTTTATGTGTACCCAGAATAATTTTGCTCATACAGATATTATTAACTGCAATAACAAAGAAATGTTGTATGAAGTAGTAAATTTGTAATACAAAAACAAATGTCTGATATACATTTTAATCATTAATTTTCCAGAAATATTACATTTTAATATGATTGGACAGTAGTGAAATGAGCATTAGGTAGAAATATATAAAAAAAATTAGCCAATTTCTGTAAAATGAACAGTGTATTCTGTATGCAAAACAACAGGTATTTCATTGTATAATGGAAAAAAAGGAAAATTCTGTTTAAAAAAAAAAAAAACAGTTACCTGTAAAATTATTATTATTATTTTTTTTTTTTAAGTGTAGGGTGACCAGACGTCCCCATTTACCAGGGACAGTCTCGGCTTTTTGTCCTGTCCGCGACTGGAAATGTCTTCATTTTACAGCTCGTTCAAAACAGCGATCACATACAAAACAAGTACTCACATACTGAACATACGCTAAGTAATACTGTTTGTGTGCACTTTATCCACCTTTTTCTTCGATGCAGAAGTAAACCTATGGGCGAGAAGAATCACAACATGCAGTAAACTGTTTGTGCTACAAACCAGTGTCTTTATAATTGAGATAATACATTAAAATAATATAGAAAGACACACCGATCTGCAATATCAAGCAGCAAAACAAGCTGTTTTGTACAGCTAAAAATAGCTGGACGCGGAAGAGACCGGAAGCCACACCCATAAACCGCACCTGCTCTTACAGGAAAAATGAGGTGGATAACAAGGCATGATAAGGTTGCTGGATTGTTTTTCACACACTATTAAACATTCCTGAAACGTCTGCCTTCACAACTCCAATATGAATAATGAAAAAAAAATAATAAACAAATACACATTGCAGAAAGCACATACGTTGTGCTCAAAATGAGCCTAAAATGCAAAATAGTACGCCTGATTAGGGATAGAAAAGATCCATTTGTACAAACTGTGTGCAAGTACTTTAAAAAGTTGTAATTACTGTGTACTCACACTTTGTGAAAATGTTAAATACAGGCAGAAAATGTTACACATATTTGTTAATGCAGTTTTATTACAGTGTATGTTCTCAGATTTATTGCTTTATGGTAACACTTTACAATAAGGTTTATTGGTTAACTCCAGGGAACTAAGAATGAGCAATACTACTACAGCATTTATTAATCATAGTGTTAATTTTAACATTTACTAATGGATTATTAAGATCACAGGCTGTTTGTTAACATTAGTTAATGCACTGTGAACTCACATTAACAATGCATGACTGTATTTTCATGACCTAAGATGAACAAAGATTAATAAATACTGTAATAAGTGTATTGTTCGTTGCTTGTGCGACATTAACTAATGGAACCTGATTGTAAAGGGTTACTGTTTAAATTTAATGTTTTTTTTTTTTAGTCCTAATTTTTGAGGTGTTTGCTATGTGCAGTAGATGCTATTTCCTGTTCATAGTGTGATTGTTGGTGAATTGTAGGCCTAATAATAAACTCAAACAGCACTGTAATTATTAATTATGATATTAACATATGGAAACCACAATTAAAAAAACAGGCTCAAATATGTCGTCTCCATTTTTTTAATTTGTAGACAATCACAGATTATCAGAAAAGGGCACTGTGTTTTGTTCCTTCCTGTAGAGTCCTTCAGGGGCTCTGTGTCCAATATGTTCCTCACAACTATCTAAAAAACCAGCTTGTCTGCTGACAGTTAGAGCGTGTGCGATTCGTGGTTTCCTGCTGTATCGACGGCGTGATCGATCGATGGCTTGCGCTGGCGTCTCAGGAGTCTGTTCTTGGCGTGCCACGGTCCAGTCCTGCCTGAAAGCGAGAGTGGCAAGGCACCTGGGAACGGGAAGGTGCGGTCGAGCGTGTCTGTTCCAGACGCAGCCTCTGGTTCCTCCTTGCCGACGATGGGTCGTGATCGTGGTGCAGGGGGCCTCCTGCTCGCCGACCACCGTCCACGTCTGGCCCCGCGGCCCCCGCGCGCGCATTAGCGAAAGTCGCCGTTTCTTCAAGTGGAACCGGATTGTCCTGTGGTTTGGCTCGCTCTCTGTTGACACAGTTTGCTTTCTCACACACATTTTGCCATGGGTGATGGGCATGTGCTTTACGGTTTTATCTGGCAGGTTGCATCATTGTCATCTAATCACCTGACGCTTTCTGACAACATTGCTCGTGTCAATAAAACACGCTTGCTGTGTTACACGTGTGAAGGCCTTTTCTCACCAAGATGATACGAATGCTAGTACGGTGTGTATGTGTCATTCATTCATCATATAGCAAAGCAAAATCCCTGTGCAAATGTCCATCGCAAGTAAACACACGTGTGCTCTGTCCTGTTTTCACTGTCGCACCACGTCACTATTCAAACTCTGAAGGCAGGTCACCAGAGTACAGAAGCCGTAGCAAACAGCGTCCTCTTCTTTAAAGGAGAAGTCCACTCCAAAACAAAGATTCACAGATAATGTACTCACACCCTTGTCATCCAAGATGTTCATGCTTTTTTTTTTCTTCAGTCGTAAAGAAATTATGTTTTTTGAGGAAAATATTTCTCATACAATGGACTGATATGGTGGCCTGATTTTGAACTTCCAAAATGTAGTTTAAATGCAGCTTCAAAGGCCGAGGAAGAAGGGTCTTATCTAGCAAAACAATCAGTTATTTTCATTAAAAAATACAATTTAAATACTTTTTAATCTCAAACGCTCGTCTTGTCTTTCTCTCCCTGAACTCTGTGTATTCTGACTCAAGACAGTTAGTGTATGTTGAAAAACTCTGATCGTATTTTCTCCCTCAACTTCAAAAATCATTTCAAAATCATCCTACATCACTGCAGAAGAACAGACACAGTGTTTACAAAGTGAACATGCAAAGAAGATCAAACACCCTTAACAAAAAAGGTAAAACAGTGATATAGGATGATTTTGAAGTTGAGGGAGAACATGAGATGGGAGTTTTTCCACATACACTAACTGACATGAACCAGAACAAAAACAGAGTTCAGGCAGAGTAAGACAAGACGAGCGTTTGACATTAAAAAGTATATAAATTGTATTATTTTTATGAAAATAACAGATGGTTTCTCTAGATAAGACTCTTCTTCCTCGACTGTGATCGTTTACAACCGCATTTGTGATCGTTTGAAGCCGCATTTAAACTACATTTTGGAAGTTCAAAATCACCATATCAGTCCATTATATGGAGAAAAATGCTGAAATGTTTTCCTCAAAAAACATCATTTCTTTACGACTGAAGAACGAAAGACATGAACATCTTGCATGACAAGGGGGTGAGTACATTATCTGTCAATTGTTGTTCTGGAAGTGAACTTCTTTAACAAGACACACAAAACGCCTAATAATACGGCGAGGATTCAACTATGTACACATCAGCACAGACAGACGGTGAAGAATTCAGCATTCTCATCCGTATCGAATATCAGGCGTGTCTTATCAACTCGCCACACCTGAATGTCTTTAAACGCTCTTTGGCAGCGCTCATCACTCCTGTCGGCCTGCGTACGAGTTCCCAGAAAACATTTCCCTGTCACTCAGCGTGACTAATTGGTGTCGAGCGTCGATCGTGGCCACAGGCGGTCCCGGCGCCTCCGTGAGCGCCCGACGTACAGCGAGCGACGGTGTACGTGCAGATGAGCGTTCGATAACAGATTACGATTCAGTGAAGTATCAACTCGCATTCATCTCCAGAAGGAGAGAGTAAAAAAAGACACAAATGAGGGTAGTGCTGACAGACTGCAAGACTATAGCGCTGTGAAGTGAATGCGGGCAGCGGCTCAGATCAGCTCTCCTGGTCTTATGGAAGCCTTCGAGGAGTTCCTGAGGATTGAGTGAAATGATTGATGCGTCGTAAAGTCGCAGTGTGATTTCTGTTTGCAGACCTATCCAAACTGAGCCACAAACAACAACGTTTTAAAGAATATTAGACAAGTTTGAGTTGTATAAGGGTTAGGTATATGTGACACTATATATATGAATACTCAAAGACAAGGATAAATATTGATTGTTCCTTCGCTGTTGTTTAGTCGTAATATAATTAATAAAGGTTGGCCGGGATGGAATTTGCTCCGCCCCTCCTGCATTTGATTGGATGGCTAGATAAAAGTGACAGTAATGAGCGCTGTTTACCTAAATTAAACATTGTGTTTGCAAACAGTAATGATGTTTTCTGGTGGCAGAAAAGAGACAGTTTTTTAATAGTAGTTTTTTTTTAAGTAGTCTCTTTTTAAGTAGCCTGCATTTATTTGATCCAAAATACCACAAAAACAGTAAAATTTTGAAATATTTTTACTATTTAGAATAACGGTTTTCTATTATATTATATTATATATTTTAAAACGTCATTTATTTATGTGATTTTAAAGCTGAATTTTTATTATCATTACTCCAGTCATATGATCCTTCAGAAATCATTCTAATATTCTGATTTGCTGCTCAAAAACATTTATTATTATTATTATTATTATTATGTCAAAAAAAAGCTGAGTAGATTTTTTTCGAGGTTTTTTGATTAATAGACAATTCAGAAGAACAGTATTTATAGAGATCTTTTGTAACATGATAAATGTCTTTATCATCACCTTTGATCAATTTAAAATTTCTTTCCCCCCCAAAAAATAAAATAAAATGACACCGACTCCAAGCTTTTGAATGGTGTAGTGTATAATGTTGCAAAACCTACATTATACTGATCTTTGGATCCTTCTATTCATCAAAGAATCCTGAAAAAATGTACTCAATTGTTTTAAATATTGATAATAATAATAATAATAATCATAAATGTTTGTTGAGCAGCAAATCAGTATATTAGAATGATTTGTGAAGGATCATGTGACACTGAAGATGATGCTGAGTAATTCAGCTGCACATCACAGAAATAAATTACAGTTTTACAGATATTCACATAGAAAACAGTTATTTTAAATAGTAAAAATATTTTAAAATTTTACTGTTTTTGCTGTACTTTGGATCAAATAAATGAAGGCTTGGTGAGCAGAAGAGACTTCTTAAAAAAAAAACAAAAAAAAAAACATTTAAAATTTTAAAAACTTAAATCTTAAAAATCGTACAGTCCAAAAACTATTGACTGGTAGTGTATATACTTGCATTTGTGAGAAAAGAAAGTCAGAATTGTGAGATAAAACAGGTAAATGTTGGTAAAATGTTATAAGTTTAAATAGTGTGTGTAACTGTGGGGCTACTGTATGTCGTCTGTGAACTGCCTATGTGAATATTATGTAAACCTATTGTTTAAATCGAATTAATGGTTTAAAAGTAGAATAATCACAGTAGGTTTAATTCCGTTGAAACGTCTGTGTTTAGCTTCAAATGGCGTTTTTGATGACAGTATTATATAAAAATTAATTGCATTTCATGTCTGACATCCGAAGGCGCAACAATACATTTTTTCTCTTATTCTCTTATTATTTGACCCATTTTCGTCCACCTGTTACCAGTGTTTTTCTGCCACCACAGTGCGCACGCAGCTGCAAGTGACGTAACTGTGACGTCTACTAAAGATTGGTCTGTTGAACTCTTGGCGCGGAGTAAAAAATGCCAGAGCACCCAGCGTTCAGTGTGAAATAGATGCTCAGCTTCCTTACACAAACTTATTGTTTGACTTCATGAGTTTTATGGAGTAGTTTTGTAAAATCTCTGTGGTTGGTCACTCTACATAATGTTTCGGAAAAGACCGGTGTCGTTTTGTGGAAAAGAGAAAGTGAATGATTTCTGGTTGTCCTCGCGTTTGGTGGGGCTGCTGTGTTGCGTTAGCGCGGGATCAGGTCTGCTGACGGAATGACTCGGCTCTGGCCCGCGTTAAAGGCCGAAGCTGTTTCTCGCTGGAGGTCCGCTAACTTTCTTTACGAGATCCCTGTTTCGTCAGCGGTGACGTGAAGGCAGCGCTGACTTCATGCTGCTGGCTGCAGAGCCAACTTCGGCTCTCTCCTGCCAGATTGGGAGCTCAGGACTTTATTTTAGGAAAGCTTCTAGAAATAGACTCTGGCTGGAGATGCGAGTTACTCCCCAAATCCCCGAATGACACACGCTGGACGCAAGATAGGCCGCTTCTGTCCAGAGCAGGTCTGTCTTCCCTCCCGGTCCGGGCCCGCCTGCCATCGGTTGTCAGTCAGGATGTGTTTGAGCGGTCGGCGGGAGTGCGCCGTTAATGCTGCTACTGCGCGTGTGCCGTTACGGTGCGTGTGACAGCAGCGCTTTCGGGAAGCTCCTGCAGACGCTGATCAATGCTGCTGTGTTACGTAACACTAATAACGTCTTAGGCCGCAGATATGCTGTAGTGAACATAGGAGAATGTTCGTCCGCTGCTCCGGTGTTTGAACGTCTTACACGGGCTGATTCTGTGTTGTCAGTTAAAGAAGCTAACGGTGTATCTGTTTCTCTTTTCTTTTGAAGGTGGATGCCGGGATGTCAGCTGTGATGCTTCACGCAGATTGTCATGGTGAGAGTCTTAAATGTGGTGTCTGCAGCTTGTGTCGTTCGGTCAGGTTTGCTCCTCCGAACTCGGGCATTAATGTGAAACCGTGGGAGTGCGGTTCTGTTCGTGTTTAAGAGCGGAGCTGTAGCCGATCTCAAATGTTTACGTAGTTGAGGCCTGTTAAACAAAATCCACTGCTGCATTTCATATGGCTGCTTTTGTTTTTTCAGCCACAGCACTGTTAACCATTTAGCCTGATTGACAGGCGTTAATAAGACAGTTGACAGTTGTTGTTGTTTCATAGGAGACAGTACAGTGTGATTTATGGTAGGATAACCACATTTGGGTGTGTAAAGTGAGCAGTATAAACTTCATCAGGTACACTTCAGTGTCGTAATACTTCTGTAATGACTTATTATTATTAAACACCCCGCAACACAGATGAACAGATCTTCGTCAAACATTCTGCCTTGTGCTAGCATAACTATTAGTTGGCCCTGTCACAATAACTAAATATACTTGCAACTGGTACTTACACATATTCATTCATTGCGCTGGCATAAAGTCATGTATTTCTGAGAGAAAATCATGTCTATGGTGAGAAAGATGGGCAAAGCAGCTTGTTTCCCATCAATGCTCGTGCCAACAGCTTTCATACATCACAGCCAATCAAACACATGCCATAGATGTTTGAAAATTCTATTTGCGACCCTGGATCACAAAACCAGTCATAAGGGTCCATTTTTTGAAACTGAGATGCATACATTGTCTGAAAGCTGAAAGTAAATAATCTTTCCATTGATGTATGGTTTTTTAGGATGGGACAGTATTTGGCTGAGATACAACCACTTGAAAATCTGGAACCTGAGGGTGCAAAAAAATCACCTTTAAAGTTGTCCAAATGAAGTTCTTAGCAATGCATATTACTAATCGAAAATTAAGTTTTGATATATTTACAGTAGGACATTTACAAAATATCTTAACATCCTAATGATTTTTGACCTAAAAAAAATCGATAGTTTTGATCCATACAGTGCTTTGTTGGCTATTGCTGCAAATACACCCGTGACACCTAAGACCTAAGGTTTTGTGCTCCAGGGTCACATGTGTTGTATAGGAAATAATGATTGATTGTATTTCATTTCCAATAGTCTTCCAGTCTCAACAGATCTGTCTCATTCATTCCAGCTTAAGAGCCTGATATTTTTCTATTCTGAAGCGTTTTATTCTAATGATTGTGCGAGATTTTAACCTGCAGGTACTAAAAGGATAGTTCAGCCAAAAAAGTAAAAACTATTCCGTCTAGTTCCAGTCCTATAGGAGTTTCGTTCATCTTTAATCCCAAACAAAGATATTTTTAATGAAACCTGGAGATTGGTCATTCCTACATAGAGAGTCCACACCACCAAAATATCAGTCAGCGCATTTGAGCTTCTACTATATTTAATGAGACATTTGTATGTGCATTGATCAACGTTATTACATGAATGAAAGCCTAAATGTAACCTGTTCATCATAAAAAGTGATTGTGTTTCTTGCAATAAGCTGCTCGATTCATATGGATTTATTTTACGATCTCTTTATGAATGTTTTGAAGCATCAAAGTGTTGGTTGCCTGGACTTCCAGCGGAGAAACATAAATCTGTCCGGTTTTGTTACGAAAGGTGAACGAAAGTCTTAAGGGTTTGGAACAACGTAAGACTGAATAAATGAAAGAATTTTCATTTTTGGCTGAGCTGTCCCTTTCAGCTTGAAAGGAAAGATGATTTTGTTGCCTTGCTGACTTAGTAGAGACAGGAGATCAGGAATTACCAGTCGAATGGCGCGACATGACCACGTACACGTGTGAATTCAGAAACTGCGTCAGTGGAATTATTTAATGTTTATTCAACGGATGGTTTCGGTCCTTGATTCTGATTGGTTGAGCCGAGCTGCTGTAAATTACTCTACAAACATACACCTTTGTTTACTTTTATGTGTTGCTTGGCAACCGCTTTGTTGCAACCGCAACTGTTTCTGAGGAACTACATTGTATGATTTTATTAATATCATTACACTTTATCTGCTCTGTTGTATTTGGTGAAACCTTACTACGTATATGTGGAATAGCCATTTTATAATAGCAATCCACTTTGCGTCGGGCCTCATAAAGGCCTTTAGCTATTGCAAATTCACTGTGACCCACAGCTTTTTGCGGCTTCTTGCTTTGTTGTACCTCTGTTAAACATCTTTCTAATCATTTCTGTTGGTTTTTATTCGTAGTCACAGTTCAGCCACTAAAAGTCCCTACTTGCTTATCTTTGAGGGTGACTGGAAATAAAACGTATTTGCATTTACATTTTACATGTGGGAGAAGTACAGTGTTATTTTAATGTAATCTTGTGTAGAGCAGACGTGTTTGTGTCTTGGAGTTTGTGTTTTGCCGTGCGACCGTTGTGTGCCACATGTTGGGTGGTCGTCCCGGCAGGCGAGACCGTAATCCTCCAGCACGTGCTTCGTTGTCCGGTCGCCATGCAGTCACACCTGAACTGGCTTCCAGCTATCTGCGCCGGCGCTCTGACGCATGATGAATGTAGCATTGTGAAGGCAGACTCTCATTACTCATGCATGCTTCATTATAGATGAGCTTTCACATCAGGTAACGCGCTTTACGCCCAACTCCACGGTCTGGGCCCCTCGCTAACGGTCATATATGTTCTCCAGGAGCCTTCCTGTTGGCCGTTGTTTATATGAGGCTGTAGATTAAAGCTAGCAACGATCAGAACTTCAGCCGTGCAATTAAGATGATGATGATGATGATGATGAAGCACTACGCCGCTCTCCGACTCGGTGCGTCCCTTTAATCTAGGCTACAGAAGGACGGCAGATGCTCTCGTCCACCCGCCGGCCTCCGCCACTCAACAATAAATAAAAGATAAGACGGTGCCGTCGGAACTGTTTGGAATAATAACATTCAATTTGGAGAGAAGTGCCTCAACAAATGCACGGCAGAAGAATAGAAAAGCAGGAGATGAAAGGAGATTCGAATGGAAGTCGGGCTACAAACATGCTCGGCAAACAAATAGACTTCCTGAGAGCGCCAATCATGGGCTCTCACCCCGATTCCTGACCCGCGGAGGACGGGCCCGAGGAACGCAATTTGTTCCTTTGTACGGCAGGATCACAAGAGCGACCGCAACTTACTTTCTTTCACTGTTGCCGAGTGCAATTGAGTTCCGCGAGCAGGTGGTCCGGGCCCGCTGCGACCTCGTCAACTTTTGCTTTTTTGTTCCCTACAAAGGTTGGCTGAGGTTTTGGCAGTCAGCTCCGGCGTGTGGGGCTTTCATGAAGTCGAGGATTAGGAAGGACAGATCGGAGGAGGAGGTGCAGACGGTCGCATTAAAACAGCTCCTCGTGGCCGATGGCTCCAGTCTCTCGGCCTCTCCGCACGTGGCCTTTGTCCGCACCTAGACTTCCACGGGACCGGGTTGCGTTCAAAGCTCAGCTGGTCGGGTATTGTCCCTCCTCATAAGGGCGAGCGGAGGAAAAAGTGTCAGCCTCAGCTTTTACACACCCTAGGAAAACTCGGGAGAAGAGAAAGGACGGATTAGCCTTAGCTTGCCCGCTCGCACATGTCCAGACCCCCTCAGCTGTTTGAGACATCACTTAAGCCTTGTCAGTCCAAGCGTTTTTGCTGGACACGGGGACGCCTGACACGCAAAGTCTCACAAGAATGTTGCTGCGTCTCTCTTTCTATAGAAATCGCGTTATCCCACGTTGAGCGGGAGTCTTCTTTTGATCTGTGTGGCTTTGTGAAGATGCACCCTTTTAATTACTTGATCATCGGGACGTTTCATCGTCCTGTGGACGAAGAGGCCCAAAGGGCGAGGAGGGAATTCGCTAACAATCGCTTGCACCTGCTGACAGCGTGGTTTGTTCATATGTGCTGTTTCCATTATTGTAATGCTCGATTTACCAAATGTTTCTACGAAATCACCAATACACCATGGCTCTACATGATCCCAGCTGATGAATAGGGGTCTTACAATGTGTGATCACATTGGAAAAGTCATGCATCCTTCGTCTGTGTACTTCGGTTCAAAGTATTTGTGGTTAAAAAGTCTATAAATTATTATCGTTTTAAGAAAATGACATTTCGCTAGATACAGGGTTTGTACAAGGTGCATAAAGTGCTTGAAGTACTTGAATTTGACTTTTTGAAATTTAAGGCCTGGAAAACCTATGAAAATAACAATACTGAAGAGGTACTTGAAAACTGCTTAAAAATCTATTAAATACTTCACTATAATAATTCAATAATTAAATAAATAATAATGAGAAATAATTCAATAATTTTGCTTCTTTCAGTTCATGTCATAAGACTAGCAAGCTAAGCGAGTAGTCGTGCGGACAGTGTGGTGTAAGTATGGCTGAGGATGCAAAAAGAGGAACACATGAACTGAATCAGTTGAGTGAGTCATTTAAGCTGGAACCGCTCCAGTTGGTTCAAACTCATGACTTCAGTTGTTCAGTTCAAGTGATTCACTAGCAAAAACCAGATCAGTTTAAAACAGCTATCTATTTTCGAATTTCGACATTACTTGTAATGATTTTAAAAAGCACGTATAGTGATGGGTGAAACTGAGCTTTTCGAAACTTCAGATCAGTTAAACCATTGTGTCGCAAAATGATTCACCGTTTTGAAGCGCTCCAATCGGATTGTGAATCATCTGATTCAGATCAGAACTTCAGAGTGGGTTCGCGAATCATTTGACTTTGATCGGAGCTTTGCGTATTGTGAATCGTTTGATTTAGATCAGGACTTCGAAGTGGGTTTGCAAATCAGACCAAGTTTTGATCTGTCCTGTCCCGATCTGAAGTGATGGTTCACGAATCATTGTTCATATCAGTACTTCAGAGCGGGTAACGCAGATCATTTGAATCAGTTCAGGACTTCGGATCACGTATCGCGAATAATTTTATTCAGTTTAGGCCTTCAGAGTGGGTTCACAAATCTTTTTTCTGATTTTTTAAAATGTTATTAAACAGTAGAAAACATCAAACATTAGATCAGTACAGTTATAAAAACAAAACAAAAAGAAAAAAACAAGTATACACAAATACAAATCCCTTAAGGACATTAACTGTGGTTTTACTATATTAAAAGTGTAGTAACCATGTTTTTTTTTGTATAACCACAGTTTTACTACAAATGCCATGGTTAAACTATGGTTAGTGTAGGAAAACCATGGTTTTAATTCTTTTTCTTTTTTAGGTTGACATCACTGCATACTTTGCATGTGCTTTACTTGATTTTTTTTATTAGCATTTTTATTTATCTGTTTATCTTTTTTTTAACTTGAAATAGAAGACATTGTTCGATAAGTGAGATCTCTGTGTGAAGTCCTCAAAAATCAATGAAGTTGATAGAGAAGACCTTGAAAGTCCTGGAATTTCATTTTACAGCATCTGTGCAAACGCTGAATCGTGTAGAGCCCGTTGAAGCTGCACTGAAACTGCAGTTTGGACCTTCCACCTGTTGGCTCCCATTTAAGTCCACTATATGGAGAAAAGTCCTGAATTTCTTTGCGAATGAAGACAGAAAGAAGACGACGTCTTGGATGAGTAGAGGGGTTGAGAGGGCATAGGGTTTAGTGCTGAAGCACGGTTGCTAAAGGTTTAGAATTCGCCCCCGAGTGTTTATTCGTAATAGCTACGCCATGGTTTTATGATCTGTCCTGAGACATGCAGACAAGACCTGGATAAAGGCTAATAGTGTTTATGAAAGCTAAGTGTTTTGGAGCGCTGTGCTCTAAGTGTAGCCAAGGTTTATTTTTCTGACAAGGACTGAGAGTGGCTGACTCCATTCGCAATGATAAACAGGGCAAATTGGAAGCAGACGCTGATGCGGTTGCTCGCTGGCCTGGGGGGGATCTCGTACCGCCTAGACCAGACCTTTGAATCAATTGTTTATGGGTGACATTTGGTCAGATTAATTCCTTGCTGGGACCAAAGCTAAATCATCTCTTTTCGCTGGCCCGCGTTGGAAGAAGCCGAGCGTCCGTGTGGGATTTGAAGACGGAAATACCGTAATCATCTGCGTGAATGTCAAAAGCAAACTGCTGATCCAGCATCGCTAACAGGACCGTCGAAAGACACTTGCGAGGTGCTTCTGGTGCTCGGCCAGCCTCTCGGCACACGGTTCAGCGGTTGGAGGAGTGTCGGGACTTAATGACTCAAGGTTTTATGTAAGCGCTTCATGAACGGAAAATAGCAGAAGCCCTTCAGGAGGCTTTTAATTAAAGCCATCGCCTCCTGCTCGCTCCTATCTAAGCAAGAGCGGAAAACATGACATCACACGTGGCGGGAAACGGGAGAAAACGAGCGGAAATGGTCGATAGATGCAGCCGAGTGCCGGTGGGGGTCAAGTGACCGATTTGACCCCTGGAAACACGAGGTCAGAGCAGGGCAGCCTCTTGCTTGACCTTTACGCCCAAAATGTCAATTAAGACGTCTCCGCCAGAAGAAAGAGAAGAGAATATAAATGGCCCTTGTCCGTAACGCTTGCCTCCATAATACTAGGATGTTGTTTGTGGTTTCCAGGACATCACTATGCAGATATTAAGTGTTTAGAGCGGTGGAGTGTTAGCATGTTGCTAGGATGTTCTGGGTGGTCAAAAGTGTCCACCTCCAGGTCTCTCCAATATTTTGCTCTTTATGTGACTCTGGTACCATCTTAAACTTAAGTCACTGGGATGCTTTTCACTCATTTAAGCACACCTCTTGTCAACAGGCCATATCTTTGTGTCATTCATGTCTGTAGCACAAACAACTTGGGATGAGTTGTGTGTTGACGTTTAGGCTAATACTTGGGCCCGAGGTTAACCTTATGTAACGAAGTAATAATGGAGCATGCCTTAGCATCTGTGCTGGATAAATGTGACCCTGGAGCACAAAACCAGTCTTAAGTATCACAGGTATATTTGTAGCAATAGTCAACAATACATTTTATGGGTCAAAATGGTCGATTTTTCTTTTATGCCAAAAATCATTAGGAAATTAAGTAAACATCAAGATATTTAGTAAATTTTCTTCTGTAAATATATCAAAACTTAATTTTTGATTAGTAATATGCATTGCTGAGAACTTCATCTGGACAACTTTAAAGGTGATTTTTTTCAGTATTTTGATTTTTTGACCCTCAGATTTACAAATAGTTGTATCTCAGACAGATATGGTCCTAACAAACTACACATCAGTGGAAAACTTATTATTCAGCTTTCAGATGAAGTGTACATCTCAATTTCAAAAAATTGACCCTCATGACTGGTTTTGTGGTCCAGGGTCACAAATGGCTTTTCTGAGTATGCGTTTATTTCACGTCGGTAAATTTCCGTAGCTCACTTAGATACTGACTGCATCGCTCAGTTAGTTGGTCTCTCAGGGGTTCTGGGGGAATTTAATTGGTTTACTGAATGGGACTAGATATGCTTGGCTGTGCGTGTCCTTATAGGAGACCCCACTCTGTGAACCTTTAAAACCTTCCCTGTAATTGTCGCTGCCATATGACACGGGCAGTCAAACATTGCACCTCCTTTGTCGTGAGAACACAAGAATCAGTCCTGAAGAACCCTGAACCATCTGCCCGAGTGACTAAACCCTTACCTGCTGCGCTCTTGTGTGTGTGTGTGTCAAAGAAAACAGCCAACCATTTTACAAGTGTTTACACACAGTCGCCCCGCCCTCGCTCTCCTTCAACAGTCCTCCTGTCATCCTTAACGCTCTCTCTTCTGCTTTCTCCCGTTTCCGTAATACCCTCTTCAAAGATACTCCCTCAGCGGTGTCAGGTGGGCTCTGAAAACCCAAATCCGCTGCATTTCAACGCCGTTTCATATCGCCTCACCTACCGACCGTTGGCGGGAGCTCGGAGTCGGGCCGCTCCGTCAACACGGGGGCACGTCTGCCGCCTCCGAGCGGCTACGGCGTCCCTCTTGACCTCAGCGCCGTCGGTCCGGAGCGCTCGGATCGGCGGTATTCCCCTGGACCTGAAAGCATTCACTTCACACCATGAGGCCAGGAACAGCAGCGTAACCCTCCTGGTCTGCTTTAAACCGCAATGGGAACCATGTGCTGGCGTTTTGTGGGATTGGAGCCCACCATGGAAGAAGCTGTTTCTAATCTCAGTAAAACAGCACGGCGCGGCTTGTGCGTCCAGTGCAAGATGTCCTGCGAGATGCCTTTGTTTTCATCATCTTTGTGAAGAAAGACCGTGTGGCCGTGTTATGTAACCACACCAAGTATGACCTTTTATGAAAGGAACGGATCCAAACCTGTTTTACTGTTGAACACAAAAGGAGACGTTCAGCAGCATGTTCATGCTGCTCTTTGCCAAACGAAATCGAATGATAATTCATGGTTCCAGAAAGCACGACGTTAATATGTGACGCTGGACCACAAAACCAGCCATAAGGGACATCCATTAATGTATGGTTTGTTAGGGTACAACAGTATTTGGTTGAGATACAGCTACACATACTGCTACTTAAGACTGGTTTTGTGCTCCAGGGTCACATATGAGTTCTTCATATTGAAATCTGAAGACATATGATGACCCAAATTTGATTATTTGTTTTATTTACTAATCATCAGGTTTCATTTCTCTGTTACTTGTACATCTGTGAATGCATTCAAGCGATCAAGACGCAAAGGTTCGGCTAACCCTTTAACGGGTGGTTATCGATGACGGATGACAGTCGCTTGAATTTGGCATCTCCTGTTGTGTTCTCCTGTAGTCTGTCAGTCTGAAGGGTCGCTGTCTTGCTTCCATGTTGTTTAATGTTTGCGCTCGAGCATACAGTCATCTGAAAACGATAGAAGCATGTAAGAGATTACCAGCGGGGCGTTCGACATGCGGCCAACAGGAAACACACTCCAGATGAGGCGGCTTTACTGGCTTAGCCTTTTTTGGTCCAGAACAAACTGCACGGCCAAACCAGTAGTATAAGATTTATGATTGAGAAATAAAAATTATTAAAATGTTTTGTTACAGGTCACAACATTATAAGACCACAGACAGCCTCACTGAATTCTGCTCTCGCTGTTGTTGCAGTCCAGGATGCCGACTGATCCGTACGGCATTCCTGCCAACATTTATGACACGAAACACCTGTTCACCAAATCCACCGTAGTGCACAGCACTTAAAGAAGCCAACCGTAGTTTTTGTGTCATGTTCTGTCCTGAACTGAGTATCTAACCAGGTATTTAGCATGTAATAACCATTTCGGCTATATTCATAACATTGCAGAAACTGTGCTCGGAGCTGCTGAATGGGAGCTGTTAGGTGTCGTAGCGTGAGCTGACGGCTTCTTTCAGCTGAGGTTGGGCAGGGCTGACAGAGGGCCTCCGGCTCACTTTTCCTTTCCGGCGGTCCGTCATCGACAGGGGTCTTATCGGAGGGACGGCCGCTCGCATATCTCGCTCTCGCTGTCACCTGCCGAGGGTCACGCCGCGTTCAGAGCTCGCCTCCGTGACCGACCCGCGACCTTCTGACCTTACTGTCGGTCCGCTTATCCTAGCCCACCTTAAATCACGTTCGCTCAGTAGAGTGTGCTGGGAACTATTTGCAAACGGTGTATACGAACACAGACAGTAAAAAGCGGACTTTGAGCTGCTTCCTAGTTTAGCGAGTAAATGGTAGGTGACTTGGATCAAGCTGATGTTATCGTGTTTGAGCCGCAGGCTCTGAGTGAGTCTCTCTATTGGTTGTTAATCAGAGTGAGTTAATGAAGTCGCCCGCAGGTCTGCGTCTTTGTTTCCACTGTCTGTGTGTGATTAGCACGCTTCCACCAGCATGTCCTCCTGCACGGCGAGTTCAGCCGGCCTGAAGGAGAGGAGACGACTTCGAACATGCACCGCCACTAAAGATCAAATCAGGACTGAGACAGACACACACACACACACACACACCGGAAATCAGGAAATGTGTGACGTGATGCCTGATGATTTGGTGGTTGCAATCATGTACTTTTATTAAAGTCTGACGAAATCCAAGCCGTTCATATTCTAAACTGGTGCTCTGGGACAAAACCCCACATCTGATAAGGCAGGAAATCACATCCTGTTTACTCACAAAATCTGAATAATCGGTTGCTTATGGCTGCCTTTCGGAATTAAAACTGCTATTAGATTATTTCACTGGATTTTTGTGCTTGCAAGTGCTTGTCCATGTAAAAGTTGAGAGAGCATGATCTGAGTGGCTGCTAGAAACCATACAACAAATATGTTTGTATTTATTTCATAATATATGTTCAGAAATGTGTGGGTGTGTTCAAATATATTTTGAGAAATGTAAGTTTATCTCTAAATGTCTATTTATTTTGTCTATTTTAAAATATATATTTTGCATTCACCCAAAATGTATTTTACGACTGGAATAGTTTTTTTCTTGCCCCTTGAAGTACATTTTCTGATATATTTTGGCATTTGAAGATTTAAACAACATGTATGTTACTATTGAAGACGATTTTTCTTTTAAGCTGTGCTGCTGTATATTTAGCACATTTAGTCATAATTAGCAGACCCCTCTAATAACATGTTTAGGTGCTGTGAGTGATTCAGCTGGCTGAAAGAGCTGTAAGAGACACAGTTAGTGAGGTTAAATGTGGTTTGTGTGGAGCTAGGGATCTATGAAATCCATTTTTTTTCTTCCAAATTCCTTTTTTAAGTTTTAACATTTGTGGATTCCTTTTTTCCGATTTAATTTTTCTAGACTTTGTTTTAATGTTTACATGAAAAATGCATGTCTAACTAGTTTAACAGCAATTTATTAAAAGCCCTATGAAATACACTACCAGTCAAAAGTTTTTAAAGAAGTCTCTTCTGCTCACCAAACCTGTGTTTATTTGATCCAAAGTACAGCAAAAACAGTACAATTGTGAAATATTTTTACTATTTAAAATAACTGCTTTCTATTCTAAAATATTTTAAAATGCAATTTATTAGTGATTTCAAAGCTGAATTTTCAGCATCATTACTCCAGTCTTTAGTGTCACGTGATCCTTCTGAAATCATTCTAATATACTGATTTGCTGCTCAAAACACATGTATTATTATTACTGTTGCTATGTTGAAAACAGCTGAGTAGATTTTTTTCAGGTTTCTTTGAATATAAAGTTCAGAAGAACAGCATTTATCTGAAATAGAAATCTTTTGTAACATTATTAATGTCTTTATCATCACTTTTGATCAATTTAAAGCATCCTTGCTAAATAAAAGTATTAATTTCTATAATTACATGTGTGTATATATATATATATATATATATATATATACACATACATATATGTATGTATAATTACATATATGTATATATAGATATATATATATATATATATATATATACTGACTCCAAAAATGGTATAGTGTATAATTTTACAAAAGGTTTGTTTTTTTTTGTTTTTTCAGATAAATGCTGATCTTTGGATCTTTCTATTCATCAAAGAATCCTGAAAAAAGTTGTAAAAATTGATGATAATAATAATAATAATAATAAAAGTTTATTGAACAGCAAATCAGCATATTAGAATGATTTCTGAAGGATCGTGTGACACTGATTTTCAACTTGTTTTTGCTGTACTTTGGATCAAATATATGCAGACTTGGTGAGCAGAAGAGACTTCTTTAAAAAAACATTACAAATCTTACTGTTCAATAACTTTGACCAGTAGTGTACATTTAATTCTTTCTCTCATTCAGGTTTATTTTTGGCAAATTTGATTTTCCATTAATTTTCTGGTTTCATTAAATTTCAATAATCAAAAGCATCTGTAAAAAATATTTCATTATTTTAATTTTTTTTTAAATATTGTAAGTTTTAATAATAATTTTAGTAGTAGTAGTAGTAGTAGTACTATCATTACAATAAGTTAATATATTTCTGTCACATTTTCTTCAAGTTAAACCAAAGTTTCATTTTGACAGGTTGTTGTATATGACAAGACGGTAGTTTTTTCTCAAAAGAAACGGTAAAATGCTCATGAAATGACTCACAGCACTTCTAGAGATGATGTTTGAGTTCATGTACTCATAGACTGAAAACACAGCGAGCGTTACGTGCGCTTCAGTATGTGTGTAGTAAATGAAACCGTGCATTAATTAACACAGAGACACGCAGAACATGCAGGATTCATATTTAAGTCAATTTTCATTTTTAATTTTTAATTTAATTTGAAGTATTTTTGCATCTTAATAGTGACAGACACTAGTCCATGTTTTGATTGAAGTGTACTGACCTGCGTTTGATGAATTCATTCAAAACATGGCAAATTCCATGAACATTCTGTGTTATACAGTGAAATGCACTACCTGAAACAAACTGGAACAGATGCAGCAGTACACGAGCACTGGAAAGCAGCTCTGGCTTTCTTTTTGTTTATGCGTCTCTTCACGAGAGCCTTATTTTGAACTATTGGACCATCAGAAATCAGATGAAATCATTGAAATCGTAGCCTTTGTGGAGCGGGCCCTCGTCCGTGTGCCTCTGTTGGAGAAGAGATTCAGTGGGAGTTGTTTCAGTCTTTATATATGTACGTGTCGTGTCTGACTGACTGTACGGGTGTGTGCGCGCCTGTCTTTATTTATATATATATATATATAGCTCTGGAAGACAGTGTGGTTGTCAAACGTACACTGAGTGGCTAATCATATCTCGAGCACCACCAGCAGCCTTTAATCGATTCAGTTCAAATGAATTCTGAGTAAGATGACAGATGTGCATTGATATGTTTGTGTGAAGTGTAATGTATGGAGCTCAGGACTGTGTGTGTCAGGAGAGTTCACGCAGACTCAATCAAAACATCCCAGAACAATTTGCATATTTTACAGAAACATTAGCAGTGAATGATGTGATGGTGCAAGTTCTGACACCGTCAGGCTGTGTATGATTTTTCGTGAAGAGCACAACGGTAATAATGCGGCGTATGATCCTCGCGCTGCAGATGTGTGGGAAACGCTGAACTTGAGCTGTTGTGCAACAGCACAGATAGTAAACTGAGTCAGTTCGACGGGAAGCTTACGTGTCCAGACTAGACCCGACGAGCGCTTTAATATAGAATTAAGCACAGAGCTGGGAACTCGGAAGAGTCTGGAGAATCTGATAAGATGTTATGTGCTCTTATGCATCAAAATAATGTCAGCGTTCCAGCAGCCCACTGACCCTAAAAACAGGTGGGGTTTTCTCTGGATTTCTCGGAGTGTAACGTGAGCCAGACGTGTTGTCGGTCGGCGAGGTTAGACGCGCGTGCGTAACGCAGTGCTTTCGCGTCGCTCTCACTGATTTACGTAAGGTGAGCCGCCGCCGCCGTGAGACTCGCACATATCAGATGGTGAGCGGATATGCTGTGATTGCCCGTGTGTGTGTGGCCCGATGGAGAGCCTGATTATGACGCACACTGATAAAGACGGCAAAAAAAGCAGAAAGGACAGTATTTGATGAGACGGTAGTTGCGTCGGGTGTCGCCGAGGGTCTGGCCGTGAGCTGTGGAGCGAAGTATGTGGACTCGGGGCAGACCGCCAGGAGACAGACGGAGGATCTGATGGACTGATAAGCCCTGGCCCCAGGCAGGCAGGCAGGTTTGAGCCTGGTTCTGCCGTGCGGGTAGAGCTGCAGGCGCGAGGCCCAGACAGGTAGAGGTGGAACGTGACTCCTCGCAGGTCTGCGCAGACACACACACACACACACACGGACGGAAGGACGGACGCGAGCAAACAGTGATGTCATGCCGGAGGTGTTTTTGTTTGGGGTTGCCACCTCAAACACAGTGATGAAGTCACCTCTAGCCTCAAACGGTGGGCTGACATCATCAAGAACATCATACAGAGGACCAGTGCTGGACATTCAAACCTTGAGCCAGTTTTGATTGGTCAGCATCAAAAACGTGTCCTTCAGATCAGAGGAAGCCGCTAGCGCACGTCTTCTGTCCATCAGTAATCGACATCCACACGTGATCGGACGTGGGACCCTGTGCTTTGTCTGCAGCCTCTATCCTTGACGGTTTTCAAACCGCACTAGGCAGATCTTAATATAATATTTATTTATTTAAATGTCTGTCTTCATGATCGTACATAGAGAATTATGGCCCTGTGACTTCCAGCATCACCGCAACCCGTCAAAATAAAAGTTCGGTTTAACTTGAAGACATTCTGCCAGAAATATACCGCTAATTGTTAAGTATAATGTACTACTACTACTACTACTAAAATTACATTTTATATTTTGTAAGGAATAATCGCAAATTTTTTTTTTTTCATGGTTTAATTTAAATAGTAAATCACCTTTGTATACCAAAACATAAAGTTTGTTTATTTTTCAATAATTAAAAGATCAGTGAAATTAATGGTTAAAAGCAGAAAAAAATATACACAAAACAATACAATACAGAATTTCTGAGCTATTTTAAGAATAAATTGTAATAAATGAAGTTGTTTTTATGCATTCAAATAATTAGACATGCTACAACACAGCATTTGGTAACAATAAAACTTATTATAGGGCCATAAACATGTCATTTTTATTTAACTTTTAATAAAATGATGTGAAATTGTATAAATTTAGTAATTTCATTTAATCATTAAAAAGAAGTACAGAGCCTAAAAAAATTAAAATAGAAAAAATGGAATTTTGAAAAAAGTCAAATGGATTTCATAGGGCCCTAGAAAATATAAGAAATATAACTAGCCTTTTGTTTTCACTCGTCATCACTGTTGTCACCAACCTTCTTGTTTTTAACCCCATCAAACTGCACTTCCATGACCTTTGACTTTCCAGTTTATTCCATATGAGTAATAAAATAAATAATAAAATAAAATCCTGCTCTGTCTCTGTCTCTCTCTCTCTATATATACACACACACTGTGTTTTAACTGAACTGGGTTTCGCTGTCTAGAATTATGTTGTTTGAATACACTAAAATAAACACGTCCAATAATGTAATGTGCTCTGTTTTTATGCACTCATTTTATACTAAATGTACTAAAAATGAATCTTCAATACTTCTTAGGATAATCTTAAGAACATCTAAGTGTACTCAACTGTGCTATTTTGAGACACCATGAATATGATCTAAAATGTGCTTTTAACATACTTTCAGTTCAAAGCATACTTTCAAGAAATACGCTGATAAAACTCCTAACATCTTCAACATTGCTCACATTATCACAGTTTATTCATTGTAGTTTAGAAAATGGTAATAAAATATGACAAGAACTCAGAGATAAACTGTGTCAGAACAGATTGGTCTTGATAATGTCAGAAAACTTTAATAGAAAGGTATGTCATGAATTACAATTACAATCAACCAAAAATTCAGACAGCTGTTAGTATGATATAGAGTGACTGATAGAGAAATACTCTTAACTGGTGTATTTATAGTGTATAACTTTTACAATTTCATTTAGCATAAAAAATAAGAATGCACTTCAAATGTATTTTTAGTGCAGTCAAGTACGCTTTATTTCTACCTGGAATAGCACGAACAACACGGAGGAGGTGATGTGATTCCCAGCACATGCTACAGATTTGGTTTGGATGTGGAAGTGTCTGCCAAATAAAGTTCTCATTGTCTGAACTCAGTTTTATCTTTGATTCAGTTCTCTATTTTTATTTGTTATTACGTGGAAGATGTTTCATGACTCTCTGAGACTCTTCAAGCTGCAAATATATTATGTGAGTCTGAACATGTTTTTGTTGCTTGTTTTTACAGGTAGCTGCGGATGGTTGTGACAGCTGAATTCTCCACATCATGGATTGGTCAGAGATGCACATTTCATAAGTGGATTTAAAAACATCGCAGTGGATTTCAGTTTTGCGACTACTGTACAAGTCACAGCATCTGCTGCTTTTGTTTACTGTGCTTTGACTGCAGATACTGGATTACTGGGACTGTTTTCTGCTTTACGTCATTTGTTTTCTACTGATTGGTCAGTTCACTGTTCCAGTCATGCCAGAATATCCAGTACACACAGCTATGATGCTGAAACTAGTCCACTGCACCCACCCTTTAAGTTTATTAACCAGAGACCAGATGTTCTTGCTCTCTAGCTGTGCTTTAATATAGCGGTGTTGTTTTATAAAGAAATAAATGCTGTGCTATATTGTGAGCAAAGTATATTGCGTATCTAACGCAGTCGCTTGTACCCTATTGCTTCCTTTTGATATATAGGTATTTTTTTTACATACATGGGTGTATAATTGATATAATATTATTTTTAAGATGTCCTGACTTTTTGCTTGAATAAACTAAAGTGGATCGAAGCCAAATCTATCACGTCATGACTTTGAAAACTGTGAACCGAGTTGTAGTTAATCAAAACACAAACGTTTCATAATTAGATTTGCTATATATTTGTAAAAGCTTCACACACAGTTGGAAATTCTCCCTGGAAAAGACTATCCACATCTTTACGTACAAACAGCAGCTCAAAACCGGCTCGCAGAGTATAAACATTGACTAATTAGTGATGTTAGTCTTATCTGACATTGACTTACTACAATCAATATGTGTGTGTGCGGCAGACATCCTGTTTACTCGCTGTCGGCTGCAGATTTATGGAGCTTCATTAACCTTAAAGGAGACACGGCGTACGCGCGCGTGACGCTGACGGCGGCGCTGGCCTTTCTTCCTGGTCGTGTTCTGCACCGGTCGGGTGGACTCGACTTTATCCTTTTTGCGCGGATTCTGAGGAAAGACGGTCATGAATTGCTCTTGACTGAATTTCAAAGGAACAACCTGACTGCGTCATGAACGAACGTGTTGTCTTATCGGTGAAAACCTGTCGGAACTCGTAGAAAATAATAATTGTGTTTTTTACAGAAAAACTGCTCGAAGCTCATCAGAAAGGAGGTAATAGTAATACAGCCTTCTTAAATTCTTCAGCACGGCCTTTCTTTGTAAGATCCAGTGTGTGTTTGCGTATGTGCCAGACAGAGATGGATTACATATTGTGTATCCAGTCAAATCCTATGGATTCCCTCCATGATCATTTCCTATTCAAGTGTCGTTCAACGTCAGCCAGAAGCGGGGCTCAATAACACCCGTCCGCTGAAGTTACGAGCCCAGCGGGGTGCAGCGGGGCAAGAAATATTGTTTGCGGGTTACGTGCGTCGAGGAGGGAAGTCGTTTCGGCGTGATTTCACCTCCGAAAAGTTCATCAAAGTCTTCCTCTGGCGGCCAGTAAAAGGTCCCGCCGTGGGTTCGGGAACAATGGCCGCGCAGGCCGAGCGCCGATGTTTTGGCAATTAAATTTCATGACATCTTTATGGCGCTATCTCCGCTCAGCACCATTAGCATGACCACAATGCTTCCCCCTTCTCGCTTGCCTTTCTTTTTTTCTCTTTTTTTTCTCACACGCAGAGAAAATGACCTCTCCGCCAATCTCAATTCACTGCTCTTCTATAGCGCTGAATGGACAAACTCAACAAAGGTTGACATAATTTTCTCAGGCTTTGATTGGCCCCCAGCATGCCCCACAATGACATCATGCCCCCTCCCGTCCTCCACCTCCTCCTCTGCTGGATGCTGGATCGTCAGGGTTACGGTGGGCAGGATTTGGCATCGGCCCGTTTGGCTGGTGTTAATGAGTGCGGGCAGAGATGGCGGCGTTTTGTGGTAAACAGTCCTGGGAAACGCGGGGTGACGGCGAGGGAGGGCACATCCGACCCCCCCACAGCCCCGCTGCCGAGGGAACTTTCGCGTGATCGCGTTTGCCTCGCGCTCCCTAGCCGGCCGCGAACGTGTAGCGTGAAACTTCTGAGCGGGCGAGTAAATAAATGAAGGCGGCCGTCGGTCAGCGGACGGGGGGTTGGTGCGTGTCTCTCAGAGGATATGAAGTGATTAAAGGAGCTGTGTGTTGGGAGAAGCCTGCTGTGATGAATTTTTCCTGAATTAATTACAGAAGCTTGTGCCAAAGGGGATTTTCTCAGTCCTCCACCACCACCTCCCTGTGTTTCTTTGTTTCCTCATGACTCCGTCCAATCGCATGACAGGAATTAAATCCCTAAGTCACACCCGTAAATCTCCAGCCCTCGCTCGACTCCCTTTTCAGCGAGATCTTTTCTCTGCCTTGCCATTTAAAGGAATGGTTCGTCCAAATATGAAAAAGCTGTCTCATTCTGTATGACTAGCTTTACTAGCTAGAGCAGAGGAACTTCTTAAAAGTAGCACGAAAGTAGCCCGTATGACTTCTGAAGCTTTACGAAAGCTTTCCCTGAAATCTTTCCTTCTGCAGCTCTCTGATTCACAGAGGGTGCCGTGCCTACCGGATGCCAAACATTATCGGTTTCTACATGTGTTATAATCGATTACAGTGCACCAGCGTGGGATAAAGAACGATGTTTGAGTGTTTGAAAGGATAACGACTCGGGTTTTGGCAGTTGAAAGTGATTCAGTGTGATAAAGGGTGCTGGTTAATCACTTTACACCGCTTGCGTAAGGAGACCTTGATTATGAGCTGTTTGTCTCTCTGTCAGAAGCGTGTGACGTCAATGTCTAAGTTCTCTGGGTTTTTCTCTGCTGCAATAGCCTTCCAGGCCTTCAGAGGCTCTGCTGGCCAAATCTGTGGGTTTTCCAGCTGGGGACCTCTGACCTTGCGCAACGAAATGTATTTTTCTCATTGGTGGAGCTCCAAAACCCCAACAGCCTCGTAGGTACAAGTATCACACACATACAAATGGCCATTTCCCCTTGGAGGAGCCGTTAATGAGAATAATTTGAGGCTGAAGCTTAAACGGGGCCCGGTGCCAAACCCCGCCGCATGTGAATGCTCGCACAGCACGCTTTAAGCTCCGTCCAAACCATTTCCTCAAAACGCTCCTGCCTCCCAAAGAATGACAGCAGAATAGAAAAAACTCCACAATTACTCCTCGGCCGCTGGCGCGGCCCCAGCGCGAGCTGAAGCTTTGCGTACATGTTCCTGTGACCTTACAGATATGCCCAGAGACGGGCTGTTGAAGACGTTCCACCATTCATTACCAGTTTCATCCGATACCTGAACCGAGGACGCGGGACACCTTGGACGCATCTCACGGTGCCACTGTGACGGATGTTCAGCCAGGGCTCTTTTCACATGAGTATGCTCCAGTGATTTATTCCTTTTAAAAGGCTTATTAAGTGGACCTATTACTAACGCCCAGGGCAGACGTTAGCCAAGGCTTCCCGCTCGTCAGCAGAGCGTCGATCTCCGTGTCGCTGTGTGGCTCTGGGCGTTTGGCAGCGCGGGATGCGGGCGTTGGGCTGGGCCGCTGCGGGCGGAGGCCTGCCAGTTTGGATGGGCCGCACATGTATCGGTTACTGCTGGCTGGTGGAGGGTGTGTGGGTGTACGGGAATATGAACCACACCGCTGAGCTGGATCGCTCTCTCTGCGAGCATGAGAAAACTTTTCAAAGCAGTCCCTCAATCTGCTGACCTTTAATAGAATTCTCTTGCTTTGTCACTGTGGATGTCAAATATCATTTCTCCATAAAACAGATGCCGTTCGCAGCGCTGAACTTTCCCGTCTGGCTAAAATACTTGGATTTAGGAGCAGCTATGACGTGAAACCCCTGCTGTTTTAGTTAAAGTGATGGCACTTCACGAAGTTTGACTGAAACCGCTGTGCATCAGGTTCCTGAAAAAAAAAAGACCAACTGAGGGAGCATATAGATGATGTGCTGACTAACATGGATGCTTGGTCATTTATTACATCATTCCTCAAAGCGAAGCAGCAAAAACCTGCCAGAAGAGATGTGTTTGAGTTGGATATATCTGTTGAATATTCAGCTCATCCCATGCTTTCTGTTTCTTTCTCATTCACAGCGAGGGAGGCGGGATAGGGTAGGGTCGGGTGGGGGGAGATGCGGTGAGGCGGCCAGCGGCTAGACTGACATCCATGGGAATCTGGAATTCCATTCAGCGGTAATTATCTCCATCAATACAGCGAGCAGGGGAGGGGGAGCTTTGAGAGGACCAATGGAGGCAAGGGAAACTTGAAACCTTAAATCTGGGTGCTCAAACTCAAAGATGGCACTACCGTTTGGTGCCGTTAGGAGCACAGGCACTACTACAATAATCCACGATTATTGAGAGCACATCTGCGATTGGCTAATAGGTCGCAAGTAGAGCCACATAAGCTTTATCACGCTACACCTGGCATGGTGACATCCCGGGGAGCCCCCATCGGTTAAAATCAGGTTCACTTTTGGGGTCCCCTCTCCACAATCCAGTCCATTCCCCCCAAAGCCTGGTCCCAGGACAAACAGTCCAGTTGCCCTCCAAATTTTTCAGGAATTCATGATTTAAATTTCCATGTTTCTTTGTATCCTCTTTTATCTGCTTGTCCAATCAAAGAAGATTCCAAATATTCTGAGACTATTTAAATTAAAAGCATTTACTGATCCACTTTTGTTGCTAAAGTTCTTTTGGAACTAAAGGTGGTTCCGTAGGTCCATTCCCCAAAGAACCTTTCAGTAAACAGTTCATAAAAGGAGAGCTTTTTTGTGTGTTTGTGCTTTTAGATGACAGGGAAATTGTTGGGTAAAGAGGGGGGAGCAGGATTGTCAATCGACCCTGGGTCGGCCAGAGGCGCAGTTGCGCTATATGTCAGTGTGTTAACCACTAGGCTATGGGCACTGACAGGGCCACTCTTCCTACCTTTTTCCATTTTAAAGAACATTTTGTGGTTCCATGGCTGTTAATAGTTGCCAAATAAAGAACCTTTATTTATTTGGAGTGTACCTGTGGTTTTCCCCCGTTGTCTAAGAAAGAGCTTCTTTTGGGAGGTGAATGAACGATTGTGTCATATGTCACTTCGAATGTGTCATACAACCAGCAGATTATCTCATAGCGCATGCAATATTTTGCAATTTTATAAGAGTGTTCTGACTCATCTTTGCATTCTGTACTGTAGATTAGAAAGGTGGTTTCACTCCATTCAGGTGTGGTTTGTCAGGGCCGCTGTGATAAAGTATCTAACATAACCTCCGTCTGCTTGAGATACAAACCATTTCACCTGAGCTGCAGGCTGGAGCTGAATGAATGAGCGAGGCCATGCATGAGGGGTTGTTTTTAGTGTGCATGCTGGTATCTGACAGATGCTATCAGACCGGTCATGTTTTTAAGTGAACGGATTACGCGGCGAGGCGCATGCACCGGGGCTGGCGTACGTGTCAGGCCAGCAGTTTCAGGTCTGTTCGGCGCTTCTAAAGGAGCCGCCGGTCGTGGGGAACTCTCTGACCTACTGACCCCGGGACGCTCTCGGGTCTTTTTTACAGGCAGCACTTGAATTTCATCAGGCGGTGTGGTGGGCTGACGGGGAGGTGAGGAAACCATCTGTCAAACAGGGACAGCTAGGTGACACGCTAGCCAGGTTAAGGACAATGGAGGCTGTGCTCCGCTTCTCTTCTCCGGGGGTCGTGGGGACGCTCTCCGGCTCCCACGGTAGCTCCTCGCGCCCTGATAAACGGTGTCAGGGTCGGCCAGCGGGTCGATAGCCATCCTCTTATCTGGGTGAGCAGCGGTCATGTTTGCAGATGGTGATGGAGGCCTGATTGAGCTGTTTTTCCCTCTTTTTCACACATATTGAGCTGAGCCGTCGAGGAAAAGCATGCGCTAATGGCTCGGCGCTACGCTCTGTGTTTTTAGCCATGTTTACACACACAGGAATGTTGACGGTCAAGTCGTGGTCAGATGCTGGAAGTGCCCATTAAACTTTTAGCCCTGATAGATGAAACATCGACAAGTGACCCACATATGTATTTGTTATTAGAACCCAAAATTCAAAATCAAGAAATGGAACGCAAATGAAACTCAGTGAAACTTTTCCTGCATTTTCCAATGCATTCTTACATGTTAGCTGAGTTTTTTTCATGGTAGTTACCCATTCCTGCTCTGCACACACTGGGCTTCTCTCACATAACATCATGAGGTGCATTCTGGGAAGGTCTTTAAACCATATTTATGGAATTTCTAGACATGCTGTCTACTTGTTGGCTGTTTTTCTTTCTCTATGCGCCTCAACACATCCACTCCAAACATTTTGGGAAGAATTTCATAGGTAGGCACAATTTACATGGGTCTAAAAGCCAGTTACAAACATGTAAGCTAAAGAAGTGGATGACTCAGATTGTTGAATGAGACCTGTTCTCATACTAATATAATTATATCCAGTTATTGGCAACACTAGTTTAGGGACCAGTTCTCACTATTAACTAGTTGCTTATTAGCATGCGTATTACTATTAGTATTAGTATTTCAGAAGCACATATAAATGTCTGGTTCTGCATGACCATATTTTAGATCCCTTAATCCACCCCATACCTAAACTTGACCAAGCAGCAAATTAGGAGTTTACTGAGGAAAAAGTCATAATTAATAGTTAATAGTGAGAATTAGTCCCCAAACTGATGTGACCCACTTATTTCAGTAATAATCTTGACATGTCCAAAGTCTCTGCGTACCGCTGTGCATCCTGCCTTGTGCTTTCAGATCCGTCCCGATTTGATGTTTAATCTGGGAGTGCAGGCTGATTAAAATAATGACGACTAAGGGATTTTTCTCTCTCTGCTCATGTTCAAAGACATCTTTGTCCTTCAGTGCAACCTACTTGAAATTGCGCCCAGAAAGTTGATGCTGCCCGATTGTTATCAGCAGGCCCTAAAATCACCCTGTTTATATCCTCTCTCTTGTAATCTAAACCACTTGCTTCTTATTAGAAATCTGAGATAGGCTGCATGTTTCATCATCTTTATTCTGCTCTTTGTTTTTAGTCTCATCTCCTCCCTGTGTAAAAAATAAATTCCACCTCATATTAAATGAAATGAGAATGACAGCTTGAAACGGATATTGCTCCTCTGACAGCTCATTATGAAGATGGGCAGGTCTGGAACACAATGAATGGCTCTGTGCCACTGCCTATCTAGCCTACCCTGTTATTTAGCTCTGTCATGTGTGTGTGTGCATATACATGCATATAGATGTATTTGTGTGTGTGTGTGTGTGTGTGTGTGTATTATGTGCTTATGTATAATTAATTGAAGCTGTTTTGGCCTCAGAACAGCTCCTGAAATACAGGAAGGAAACACATCCTCTCTGTAGTGACAGTTCAAAGAGAAATGAAAGTGAGATGTGAAAAAGTGAAATGTTACTGTATGCTAATTTTACACATACACTAAAACAAGTGGGTGTTCATATTTCTGGATCATTATGATTCTGTTTCAACTCTCTTTCATTTCGACGTCCTTTCTGTCATTCTCAACAGTCTGAAAACTTTGTCGTGGGAAAAGAAAATCACAGTGGTTGTTTTTTCTTGGCACAAAGCAGCACATAATGATGTTTGCTGACTAGTTGCAAACAAACATTTTACATTTGCCCTGGTTTTCTTTTAAGAAATCATCATTGCACGTACAGTAGCGTTTAGAGCATTACGAGTAAAATGCCTCTTTGCGCTGAACCTCCAAAAGCACCATGGGAATGGATTCTGGCCCAGACACAATTTCCACCCACTGCCTAAGAGATCCATTCATATGGGTAACTGGCCCTAGAGGGGAGACAAATCTGTGTGTGAAATTAGATTTCTTACAAATGTGCCACTTTCATGGAATATAACCCGAGCAGGCTAATTTCGCTAAACTCGACGTTATGAATCATTTTTTTAACCCGCTCCATTAGAGTCCATTAACATAACGTGAGTTCTGTGCGGAATCTCTGAGCCTCGCTGGACACGACTCAGCAAATCCATTTGCTAAAATAACAGTATAATTGCACTAACCTGCTCTCCAGAGATTATTTCCTCTGCGCAGACACAAATATTCACTTAATATAGGCAGTTTGATTTGGAGGGGGAGATGCATTGCTGTGGATATTATCCAGACGTGTGGCGTTGAACGGCAGAGGTGTGTCCTCACAGATGTGCGCTACGTGACGCAAACTAAGTAGCCAGGAAGTCGGCGGGCGTGCCAGTTGGGATTGACAAAATGGTTCTCCGTAATAAAGATTTAATTCACTCAGAAGACGGCCGCTATGAATATGAATGTGTTTTTTTAGCTGTCTGTATGCAGAGACATGTTCCGATCAGAGGGGGCTGCAGGGACACATTAAACTGGGACGTTAAGTGGTGAAGGAGAGTGGGTGGCTTGCAGTGACTGAGTTTGACAAGCCTGCGTGATTTTCCATAGAGCAGGACCAGGCCCGACTTCTGGGTTTGTGGGACCCTCTGTGATATAAGAAAATAAGCCCCATCGGTGTAAAAATTGAACAGAACAGAACGTCAATAGCACTACTAGCACATGATTCTTTTAGTCATCTTATGTCAGTACTGAACGGTGTATTTTGAGCATTAAATGTTCATTTAAACTCATTTAAACCCCTCTTGTGGAAATGAGCAAATCAGATTGGTCCTGCTCACTCCATTTAAATGGGATGGTTTAGCTGTGTCAAAATACTGTGCTCACTTCCTAGATCCTTGCGTTGGAAGGGGCATGTCGGGTCTAATACAGTGCAATCGCTAAACCAGGGGTGTCCATTTTTGCTCCTGGAGGGACGCTGTCCTGCAGAATTTAGCTCCAACCCCAATTAAACACACATGAACCAGCTAATCAAGCTCTTCAGGACGGATAGAAAAAATCCAAACAAGTGTGCTAGAGCAGATTGGAGCTAAACTCTGCAGGATATTGGCCCACCGGGAGCAGGTTTGGACACCCCTGACCTATAAGATGGTCCAGACCTGAATGGGACTGCTCACATGGTCTCTTGAGAATGGACTACTCCAAACTCTTTCCTGGAGGGCACTGTCCTGCAGAGTTTAGCTCCTACCCTAATTAAACTCAATCAAGCCCTTCAGGATTACTAGAAACTTCCAGGCAAGTGTGCTGGGACAGGTGGGAGCTAAAGTAGGGATATTGGCCCACCGGGAGCAGATTTGGACACCCCTGACCTATAAGATGGTACAGTCCTGAATGAGACTGCACACGTAGCCTGCGTCCCAATGTATGCATGCACGTTGGGACGCAGGGATAGCCTCTTGAGAGTGGACTTTCCTGGAGGGCCACTGTCCTGCAGAGTTTAGCTCCAACCATAATTAAATACACCTGAACCAACTAATCTAGGTCAGCAGACTTACTAGAAACCTCCAGGCCAGTGGTTCCCAATCCTGGTTCTGGAGAAACCCCCATCACTGCACATTTTAGATGTCTTCCTAATCAAACACTCCTGATTTAGCTCATCAGTAGAGGCTCCATGACAGGGCTGCCCAAACTCGGCCCTGGAGGGCCGGTGTCCTGCGGAGTTTAGCTCCAACCCCAGTTGGACACATCTGAACCAGCTAATCAAGCTCTTACTAGGCCAGGGATAGGCAACGTCGATCCTGGAGTGCCGATGACCTGCAGAGTTTTGTTCCAGCTCTAATCAAACACACCTGAACAAGCTAATCAAGATCTTCAGGATTACTAGAGCTACAGGCAGGTGAGGTTTTATTTCTGGGTTGAAACTAAACTCTGCAGGACATCGGCACTCCAGGACCGACGTTGCCTATCCCTGTACTAGGCATAATACAGACTTACAGAAGGTGTGTTGAGGCAAGTTGGAGCTAAACTCTGCAGGACACCGGCCCTCCAGTTTGGACGCCCCTGCTCCGAGACCTTAAATGCGTGTGTCAGATAAGAGAGACATCAAAAGCATGCAGTGTTGGGGGGGGCCTCCAGGACCAGGATTGGGAACCACTGCTCCTGGCAAATGTGCTGGAGCTGGATGAAGCTAAACTAGACATTAGCCCTCCAGGAGCAGGATTGAACACCCCTGGACTAGATCACGGGAAGGCAAGTTCGATCCTAGAGAGCCACTGTCCTGCAGAGTTTAGCTCCGATCTAAACAGCGTCTCTCTAGGACCGAATTTGGACTGAGCCATTGACCACCCTGCATGTAAACATTCTTTTGGAATATCGGAATATCTTTCCATTTTATGCGGTGCAAAGAGGTACACTTCTGAGCACATCTTTGTGAGAGTGACAGTGTGAGAACGCCTGGGAATTTAATTGAGTCTTTGGTGTCAAGCTCTTATTCTACTGTGACATGGGCGTAGAATGAGAGGGGACGGGCTAAACGTCATTCGAATGAGTCACCTGCGGCCACTTGTACGTAATACCTTTGGGAACTGGCTGTTTTTAACGTCTCCACTGGGGATTTTCTCCATTTATGGAGATCCCTTTTATACAACCCTCTTACACAACTCCTTTGTCACGCTAGACCAGGGTTTCTCAATCCATTCCTATGCTGCACATTTTGAGTATCTCAGTAATCTGACACGGCTCGTTTAGTTCATGGAGGCCTCTATTAACGAGCTCATGACAGAATCAGGTGTGCTGAATGAGGGCGATATGCGAAATGTTCGGACAGGAAGTGTAAAACAGCTACAGTCCCATAAAGTGGCTCTCCCTTTGCACTTCCAGTGCAGAATATGTTTCATGAGTTTTTCCTCAACCTTCACCCACAGATCGGTTTGGACAGATGAGGGAGTTTGGACCAGTAAAACTGGGAAGCGATCCATGCATCATCTGAGATGTGACAGCGGTGCTAGCGGCGTCGGGGCTTGTTTATGTGTTTACATCAGCGCTGTCGCTGACTTGATCCGCAGCAGCGGTCGCTCTGACCGTGAGTGTGAAGTCATGGGGTTTGAAAGCGCTCCAGCACTCTGCATATCAGATCATTAGCAAACCAGCAACAGCCATAATGACGCTTAGGGGGTCATAAAGAAGCAATGATCATTTTTATAATAAATGTACAGCAGCCAAGCTGCACATGCCAAATGGTCTCAGTCCAGAGTCTTCCGGAGCATCTGATATTCCATTATCTGCTAGCTTTAAACATCTCACTCATTTACAGGAACTTGCTGCATGTGCGCTCCAACCCATCTGGCACAGAAGAGCGCAGGCTGACAGACACCTGCCCGTGTGCTTTCTGCGAGAGTACAAAAGTGTAGTTCCTAGGGCAGTAACTGAGACTAGTATTGCAGAGACAGACCTTTGACTTGCAGCATCCACTCTGATCCACTTTGAACTTTATTCGAGCCAAGAACCACCATTTCAAGCAGTTTACAAACTGTACAAATATAGCCTGCAGTAAAACTGCCTAAGTAGAACTAATGGACATATGTAGACTTTGAAAATTAATTTGCTTAGTGCTTATTCACAACTACACATTATTTAAAGCTGGGCAATAGTATAGTTTACATTTGGAGATGATATGAACAGTCAACCAGACGAGATTATCTCTACTGTATCATTTTACAGTATGTGACTGAGCTGTAAGTATATATATATATATATATATTTTAATCTGAAGTTACTAGTCTGTGATCTTAACAGAAAGCTGTCCCATAATACTTGAACACATATCTTTTGTCCCATAGTGTGCAAGCCAAAGGCTTGAAAAAACTATTTGATGTTGGATAATGGAGAAAAAAAAATCTGGAAAGAGACCAGGTTACACCAAGAGGCCAGTTCTCATCTGGCTATGTAATTATAAAATAATTCTGAATAAATCAAATAAATTACACAATCTGGGTTTTTAAAATGGAATTATCCGAAAGGTCAAATTTCTCCACACAAAAAAAATGAGAAAAATCAGTTTGTTTTTGACCAACAAAAATGTGTACTCAGTGTGTATATTTAAAGGATAAGTTCACTTCAGAATAAAAATTCTCTGATATTTTCCTGATCTTCATGTGGTCTAAGATCTTCATGTCTTTCTGCCTTCAGTCGCAAAGAAATTAAGGTTTTTGAGGAAAACATTCCAGGATTTCTCTCTGTGTAGTGGACTTCAATGGGAGCCAGTGGCTTGAAGGTCCAAATTGTAGTTTCAATGCAGCTTCAAAAGGGCTCTACATGATTCCAGCGAGGAATAAGGGTCTCATCTAGCAAAATGATCATTTTCTAAAAAAATTATATACTTTTTAATTTCTCTGGAAAAATCATGCATGGCTAGCTCTTCGTCTGTGTAGAAGATGAAGCGTTTCATTTTGACTTCATCTTATTTTTCTCAATATTGTCTGACACATTTACCCATTTTTTGGTAAAGGCCGTTTGACTTTCTTTGCACAGTCGCTTTGTAAACACCGAGTCGGGACCTTTCCAATGTGACTATGTAATATGTGAGCTCAAGCTACTGCATGATGAGCATTTGTGGTTAAAAAGTATACAAATGTTATATGTTTTTTTTTTGTTTTTAAAGATTATTTAGAGCCCTTTGAAGCTGCATTGAAACTGGAATTTGGACCTTCAACCTGCCGATCCCCATTCAAATCCCGGACTGTTTTCCTCAAAGACCTTAATTCGACTGAAGAAAGAAAGACATGCACATGTTGTATCAACAGTCAGTGGGAGTCAGTAAATTACCAGGAATTTTTTATGTTTAAGTGAAAATTGCACCACCGTGCCACGTCATCTCGCGCTCACTCAAGAAAAATGTCCATTTACGAGAAAGTGGATTATGAAGATTTGGAACGACATGAAAATAAATGATGACAGCATTGTAATTTTTAGGTGAACTGTCACTTTAAGTATGTCCACAGGGCCCACGCATGCAGCGCCGGCGGCCCGTTTCTCTCCCGTATTCGTGTGCTTGTACAGATTATTTATCTGCCCTAGTTTGCACCGTGGAGCGGTACTGTTTAATTTAGCCAGCAGAAGAGCGCAGGTTTTCTTGTGTGGCCTGACGTGGGTAAGGTCGCCTGCCAAACAGGTCAGGTGGTGTGTGCTGCGGTCTGGAGGCTGTCACAGGCTAACACCAGCACCGCCACCCAACCACCCACCCGCCCGCCCGCCGCTGCTGAGCCGCCCGCCACGCCACCAGCTTACGGCTAAAGCCCCAGATAATCTGCTGCACTTCCACCTCCCAGCAGCCCTTGCACCTGGACCCTGCTACTCACACACACACACACAGATCTCATGCCACTGTTATTGTATATGGAGCCAATTATATTTGCTGTACCCTAACCCGTACAGAGCCCTTTGGCATTTTTATGATGGACCATTAGGAGCGCTCACAATATTAGTGTTGTTCTATCTCCCAAAACAACTATTTGCTATTTTAACTATACTTACACACATACACTGGTAGTCTTTGGGGGTTAGACGTATAATGCAGACTTACACAGCCACACTTTCACACACACACACACACACACACACACACACACACGGTGGCATTGGATCAGTAATTTATGAGCATGCTAGCTCATGCGCGCGCACACATGCTAAGACTTAAGCACACACATGCACCCTTTGAACTATGCAGAAGTCTCTACGCCCGAGATCAATGTGTTTGCTAAAGGTACGAGAGGAAGTTTGCATGGATGTTTTTTCAGGGTAAAGAGGTGAGGTTTCTCGTTTTTCATGTTTTGTTTCATTCTTGTGCATCTCGGCCCTGTCTGCAAACACACTCAAGACCTCAAGACTCACCAACAAAGCCTCCCGTATTACTCAGTTCACGCGGATGACGTCGCTCAGCCATCGTCTCATCTCCAAATCAGATTCCTCATTATCACTTCAACAGATGTGGCAGACAATAAATGTTCATTCATGTCTCACTAATAGAAAGGAGCCAGAAAGATTTGTGGATAAGCTAGGTTTGTTCTCTGAAGTACCTTACAGTACAACAGACATACCGTGGTATATGAATATAGTAGCCATCTGATACCGTCCTCTCAAAGTATTGATATATTAATGCAGTAAGATACTGCCACAGTACGTTTTTGGTTCCTGTGACATTAGCATGTTGCTAAGCTAACAACATGACTGCCATTCATAAATGCTCTCCCATGGCCTCGTGGGATAGTAAAGCGCCCATCGTGCACACATCAGGGTCACGCTGAGAGTAATAGGTCATCTGAGAACTTTTTGCCTACCTCTTTACAAGTACTGTGAATTAAGACAATTAACACATGCTATTTTTCACCTAGTGTGTAGTAGGGAAGTTTTGGCTTAATTTGCTCTGATTGGTTGAATTTACTGTGCAGGATCGTGGGTAATGTAGTTTTTCCACCACAAATTCAACTGACCACAAACCGTCAACTAAGATTACTTTAAAAATAAGTTGAAGTAATACAAAAGGATGGTATTAAGCAAGCATATGCCATTGATAAACAACCTCGAAGCTCGCAGCAGGTCTGAGTTATTGTTCAAAAAAGGTTTTACTTCATGAGCTATCAAGTGCGTCATCCGAGTATTTAATGTGCGCTTTTTCTTTTTGGAATTTCCCACGTGAACACACTAATCACGCTGTTTATTTAAACAAAAAAAAAAAAAAAGGCACAGAATAATGTGCAAATTTGGCCACACCTTGTGTTTTTCAAAACTTTTAAGTTAAGTTTTAAATTTAACTTTTAAATAAGATGCTGTAATGACTTTTTTAAAGTTTTGAAAGGGATAGTTCACCCAATAATACAAATCATTTACTGGTAGCCATTGACTTCTGTCACTTCTGTTTGGTTACCAACATTTTTCTTGCTCAACAGCTGAAAGATACTTGGAACAGCATGATGGTGAGTAAATGACACAATGTTCATTTCTGGGTGAACTGTCTCTTTAACACTCTCAAGCACACTTTTGAAATGTGCAATTAAAAAAATATTAAATTAAAACAAATTAAATTAAAATGTGACGCTGGACCACAAAACCATTCATAAAAGGGGCATTTTTGAATAAATAAGCTTTTCATTGATGTATGGTTTGTTAGGATAGGACCCAGCGACTCAAGACTGGTTTTGTGCTCCAGGGTCACAAATGTATTTTAGTTTACTTTTATTGTCTTTGAAATAAAAAGTGTAGAGACAAATGTACTGACAAGCATTTAGGGTAATCATGAAATCCCATATAAAAATGTACTGAGTTCAGCTATACTGCATTTAATATCAGTGTGAACTATAGTATATTTTTCATTTGTTAGCAAATAAAATCTGAAAACATACAGTACACGTTCAGTGCACACTTCCATGACGAAAGTGTGCAAAAGTGTACTTTCATTCACAACGGCTGTGAAAAGCACAAGAGGTTTTCGCAGTCGCTTCAGTGTTTTAGTAGTTCAAATCTCACACTTGAGTTTGTCAGCAAAGGCCTCCAGCTGCGATCCTCTCGTTTCCTCCCTCGCGCGCCCCGGGCGCTCGGCTGTCGTGATGTCATCCACCTGTGCAGACAAGAATCTGTGTGGCAACGCTCAGCTAAATAAACTGGTTACTGCTTCAGTAACCAAAGAACACAGTCAGGAAGACTTCACACATCATCCTAAACAATAATAAGAGAACGGCACAGGACGCAGGTCTAGATAAATCAGCGTTTGATCGGACTCTAAGACGCGCCGATAAGGGGCTGTCTGGGGCGGAAAATGACTCACGACTGCGCGTTTGTATCTGGAAATCACACTGTCTGTGTGTGCAACTGACATTACAGAATGACTGTGGCATTAGATGTGTGTGTGTGTGTGTGTGTGTGTTGGGTCGATACGTAAGATAGCCTGTGCGGTAGAGCGCATGTTGTGTCACTTTGATTTTGTCTTTGTGACAGGAGCCAGAGGTGTTTTCTGGCTCAGCACTCGGGGTGTAGATGTGACCGTTCTTGCCAAGTGGGCTAGGATGGCGGCCCTGCGCACGGGCATGTCCGTACAGGGCCTTCTCCGGCTTCCTGTACACTGTATAAACTTGTGAGCGAGCAAATTGCTCGCAGATAATCATAGGCATTATTGCCGCCTGGATAATCGCGCTGCCGCGAAGGGTTGTGGGTAATGATAGTGATAGTGGCTCTGGAAAGAGTGATGTCATCGAGGAGTGCAGAAGGCAGTCTGGTGCTGGTGGGCCGACAAAGGGCAAGGGCTCTGGTGGGACGGCTACGTCTGTCTTCCCACAGCAGTGCTCCTTCACTGGAGACCTAATGCTTACAGTTCATATCAGTAATCCACTTCAGACATTCTACTGACTAGAAGTGCATGTACTTTGCAACTACATGTCAACTAACTCTCGTTAGTGTATTAGGAGACTGTTAGGTTAGGGTTAGGGTTAGGGCTAGTCAAACAAGCTGACGTGTACCTGGAAGTTACTTTTAGTGTGGAGAATGTCTGCAGTAGAGAAAATAAAATGTTACAGAGCAAATGAATTTCTGCAGTAATCCACAGAAGCCTGTTTCTGCCACAGGAAATAAAGAAATAAAGAGCAAGTTTTTCATCTCACAATTCTGACTCTTTTTTTTATTATTTCTGCTTTAGTTTGTTTCTCACAATTCAGACTTTTCTTCTCAGAATTGGAACTGTGAGATAAAAAGTCATAATTATGAGATGAAGTCAGAACTGAAGATAAAAAATCAGAACTGTGAGATTTAAAAAGTCTGAACAATTCAGAATTCTGAATTATTTCTCATAATTCTGACTTTAAGTGAAAATTGTGAGAAAAAAAGTCTGAATTGTGAGATAAAGTCACAATTATGATACATTGTGAAATAAAGTCAGAATTATAAAATAAAGTCAGAATTATAAAATAAAAAAGTTGGAATTATGAGATTGAAAAGTCAGAATTGTGAGATAAAAAGTCAGAATTATTAAATAAAGTGAAAATTGTGGGGTAAAAAGTCAGAATTATGAGGAAAAATGGGAGAATTATGATATAAAGTCAGAATTGCATGTTTATATCTCAGAATTAAGACTTTTTTCATAGAAGTGTGTGCTTATATCTCGCAATTCTGACTTGTGAATTGTGACTATTTCTTGCAGTTGTGAGTTTATAGACTCTTGCGATTCTTGCAGTTATGAGATATAAACACGCAATTATGAGTTTGTAAGTCGTCATTGCGGGATAGGAAGTTGCAATTCTGAGGAAAAAAAATCCAAACTGCAAGAAGTTAACTCACTATTGTGAATTTATAAATCAAAATGTGAGACAGTAACTCACCGTTGTGATTTTTTTCAATTTTCGATTGCAAGATATAAACTCAGTGTGAGATGCGTGAGATAAAAATGCTTCTATAGTTATCATATCTCCCATGTTTCTCCTAAAACATCTTTGGAGACATAGCAGTAGACACAGATGAGACGATTGCGGACATGCAGTAAGACCTATAAAACTAATGTGGAAGACGTTCATATTGAGATCTCTGACTTTTGGCCCAGTTTGAGGCGTTCAGTCACAGAGAAACATCTGAGAAGTGAGAGATCTTTTGAGATATTCCTTTGTCAGTTTTCTTTCCTATGCACTGAGGAGACTCGCCCCAATTCTTGTGTGGATTTTTTTAAAGCCCTGCGTCCCTGAGGCGTGAAGCGCTGGGATACGGCAGTGCGTTTACTGTGTAAACAGACCCTTGTGAGGTCTTCATAACCGTGTGCTCCTCCTCTCCATCAACCCCATTCTAGGCCCCTCTGCTACTTCTCCTGGAGCACGTAGCCAGCCCGTCCCTCCCTCACCTGCCCGCGTGTGCAGCCGCCCTCATTGTGTCCCCCTCGTCCGTCCACTGGCACACGCTCGACACGCATGTCGTCTCACCTATTTGTGGCGTCCGTCCACCCTCTGAGAACGACTCCGACGGCATGTTTCCAGAGGCTGAACGAAGCACATCCTTCGAGTTCACGGTGAACTTGAACGTCGTTTTTCGTGATGGCATCTCGTACGAGCAAATCGTGCCACCGCAGCCCGGCGTGTACCTGTTGCTGCTCAAACCAGTTGTGCGTTTGTTCGTTTGATCTTCGCCAGATTCAAACAGCAACGAATCTCATCGAATGCTGCCTGAATGGACTTCAAGACATGAATAACTTTGAATAAGCCTCGTGTCTTCTCTCCTCTAATCCTTTATTGACTGTCCAACCGGTTGGCAAAGAACGTTGTGCAATTCCCTTTGTGTGAAGTTTTAAAGAGTGCAAACAGAAAGATCACTCACCTCGCCACCCTACGCACTCGCTCTCTTTCTGCGGTCCATGTTACATGAGCTTTGACTCAATTAGCTCTTGGTTTGTACAACCAAACATGCCGAAGTGGAAAACTCGGACAGGTGCTGATGAATCCAAAAGTGATTCAATGTTTGGAGCTGCTGGTCACTGTATGGTTTTTGATATTTTGAAATGAAGTGAGCTGCTAAATGCTGTGAAGAATCAGCAGCAAGTTGTCACAAAGACCCAAAATCTTGGCCCAAACGTAAGATTTTAAGATGATGTGTCTAACCAACCCGATCCAACTCAAATATATTGCGTCTGACCTTTGCTGCCACCATTCAGCTGGATGTTTGGCCCAGAAGTCATAGTTTGGGTGAAGACCGCACACCACCCGCTGGGATTTCTTGAGGCGTCTCAAATGGCCGTGACAGCACACTCTCGTATTGCCTCAGCTGACCTCCTGGTCTGGGGCGGTGATGTACGGGACCCGTCTTTCCCTACCGTAAGACACGGCCAGCTTGCAACACCTCGACGTCTCTCATCCTCTCAGCATGGGACGGGCCTCACATATGGGATCCATGCAGTATAACGACGGGCCATTAGCTGCTATACCATCACTCCTTACATCATTATTCACCTGTGCGGATGTTTCTCCTCTATGGGGGAGTAATTTAATGCAGATCACAGACATGCTCTTTTTTTGCACTTTTTCCCCCCAATCTAGTTTCCAAGCGATCTGATCTTCCAAGCAAACATGACTGTTATTATTAGCCGTACTTAGGGTTAACGACTTGAACAATCCCCAGTACTACACATGAATTATCCCTCAAATCATGTGCCTCATTGTGGAGAGGTTTACTAGTACTTTTCTAAGTCAAGAAAATCCCTTAGACGTGCATTGAAAAGGGGCTCCAAACATATCTAGACACCGGAAGAGCACAGAGACTTGTGGGCTTGTTTGAACTGAGCCAGTAACTGGCTTGCAACCCATTGAGAAAAAAACAACAAGGAAAATAAGTATGCGCATGCTTTATTCCAGTCTATTATTTCATAACCCAAAACCTCGATTCATTCCAAATTCTCAAGCCTACATTTTACAGTCTCTTCATGTAATCTTACAGCTTTGATTGAATGGACTATCAGTAGGGGGACAAAAATCCATTAACAAACAATGACATGAGGATGAGCTAATGATGACAGAACGACCTGGCAACCACCAAGTCCACCCTATCATTATGTGGTGAGTTTTGGCTGCCAAACAAAATACACCTGTTAGAAGAGAGGATATTGATGGTGATTGATATATTCCAGTCGCACTAGAGAGATCTGATTCAAAGTTTCCATGAAATCTAGGTGTTCTGCTTTGTACTTGCAGAAAACACTGGCTCGTATTTGCTGGATAGGAGCGTTTGCTTATGAGGAAGGAATGAAACCACGTACTGTACTCTACTGTACTCAACTGTAGCTGTCAATCTCCTCGCAGCACTTACAACACCTCTCAGACATGAAGGAGCCTGTGTTTGCTTCCTTTGTGTTTGTAAATCTTTTCAGGAAAGGGACAAGCGCAAGACAGACAGACGGTAAGGCATTCTTTCTGCATATGAAGTGTCATGTTTCAGTCTCGAACAAACAGTCTCTTGTCTGTGGATGTGTTGAACTGTCCTGGTGCCATGAGGGCTGTTTTCCCCTCGCTCTGATTTGAAGATCACGGTTCAAGCGGAGGACACGTTTATATAGATGCTGCCCCGGCGATATCTGAGCGCTTGCCAACGAAGCAGCCCCCTATGACCAAGTGTCACCACGTCGGCTTCTGAAAGAGATAAACGTGTTCATGCCATCTTGAGTTTCATACCTGTGCAGTCAAGGCATCGGTTCGGGGAATTGGTGCAGCCGAGCAAAGCCTGATGGGATATTCTTTGCAGCGATAATCTCCTACCGCCAGCGCCAGAGTATTCCTTGAGGAGGATTCAGTCGCTGAGAATTATTATGAGGCCACATCTGTACCTGGAACCCAAAGGCCAAAGTGTAGCAACGACCGGCTTAATTCACGTGGATTCGGTCATGTTTACTGAACAGAAGCGCCGTGTGTTTGTATGACGCTCTGCAGATGCCTTTTTTAAACGATGGCCGAGCAGCTCGTCGCTTTCTCTATTGTGAAAGACTGGTTGAAGGCCTTTAGCGAGCTACGTGCGTAAAACGCGGTGTGAAACGAGCCTCCTGCGTTTTCTATTCCGTCTCTGCGAACGCCATTAAAGCCCCAATGTGTTTCTGATTTAAGGTGAAACTGTGGCAGACTACCATTTGTGCCTCTAGAAATGGAAAGCATAAATGCGTGGCATGTTCCGGCCAACCTTGTCAGACGGTTTCTGGTAGCTCGAGTCATTTCCAGCAGTGTGTGCATGGAGTGTCTAATTCAGGATGAGCTGAAGATGAAATCTGAAATCTGGACTTCTTTATATATATATCCGTATCCATATATATGCAAAGATGCGTTTAGACTTGGTGCCACCGGGCTGGTTTCTTCTAGCGAGCTGCTACCTGTCCCGCCTGCAGCCGCAGGCCATGTGTAATAAGAGGTTTTTCAGACGTGCTGCCGAGACTCGTTTGCGAGTTAATTCTGCCACCAAATATAAAGCTGCATGATGGCATCACGAAGTCTGCACGCATGCTCAGTTTGCGTCATTAAAGCCGCTCGTCTCGCCGAGTTTGACGGCCGTTAACTGATCGGACGCTTCTGCATTTCCACACTGGAGACTGTAACAGTTTTATTGTGGGCTTCATAAAAGGCCTCTTCCTAAAATCTCCATAAATCTGTCCTCGGATTGCAGTCTTTCCAGCGCTGCCTCACAGCAGAAGCCTCAAATGAGGGGCTAAGGAGAGATTTAGATGAGCGCCGTTGGCTGGGATCGGCTGGCTTCTTCCTCGTCGACCGACGATTTCGCATCGGTGGAAAAATGATTCATAAATCCAGCTTACGTTCTCGGTGGCAGCAAATCCCTTCGGTGAGCCTCGGCATCCACGCTGATCTGCTCTAATGGCGCTGTCGACGTGCGGCGGGCGGCGGCGAGCGCTGGGACGCTGCCATGTCAGATAGGATCACGGCAGAAAGAGCGCAGGCCTGCCGCTCCAAGCCGCTCCTGAGAGAGTTTTTGGCTGCTCCTGTTCCACCGCTACAGCGCCGGCCAGAGATAAATCCAGACCGAAGAGACGTTTTTAGTAGCGATGAGAAGGCCTTGCAAATCTTTGCTGCTTTTTTGGCTTCTTGCTCATTTTGTGTGACTGATATTTCTCATGTCTCTGTTAACAGTTTAGGACAGAAAGTTACAATACACCCACTGCAAAAAAAGATTTTCTTACATAGTATTTTTGTCTTTTTCCAGTACAAATTTCTGAAGCTTTTTGAATCAAGATGCATCAAAATGGTTTTTTAGGCAAAAAACACATTTTTCAGAAAACAAGACCAAAGTCCCTTTAAGACAAGTCATTTCCCCATCTTTGAAAGCGCAGCTCCTATCTCTTTGAAACATCAAATCCTCCAAAACAATAAGCTTCAGTAAGTTCAATAAGCTTACGATTACATTATATATTTGAAAACACCAATGAAATTGGACAACAGTCTCATAAAGCTTGTTTCTTATGTTCAAATACTGTTTTAAAAACAGCTTGCGGCGTCATGAACCGAAGCTTCTAACGGCAGCTGCATTGACGCCATGACTTTACTAATCAATGATCGGCTCTTTCATTTAGAAGAGCGGGGATTATTCCCCATATTGGGCACTGCACTTTCTCCCATTCATACATAATAAGAGTGTACAGTCTTCCTATATCTAAAGTCTTTGACAAGGCTCAGGGCCAGATTTACTAACACTTTGTCTTCTGGTGTTAAAATTGTACTGTTGGTATTTACTAAAGAATTACAAAGTTATTTTTGCGCTTGACCTTACTAAGCATTTGTAGGAGTTTCCCTTTCAGATGGCAAATTTATGGGAGGAGAGTATGAAAATAAATCACGCGATGCAATTACTAACATTTGCGCACGTGAAATTATTGGTATTTGTGCCATTATTTAACACCCCAAAAAACCTTGTCTTAAAGTAGAAGCTAATAGTAGATTGTGCTGGTCATTACACAAATTATCTGGCTACGTCTGTATTTTTTATTGTGGACAACTCTAAAGGTGAATGGAAAGCAAATAAATTGACCCTTATGACTGGTGTTGTGGTCCTAGGTCACATATTACATTGTATTAATCTATTGTATAAATTATCACTGCACCCATACACATTACTATATCTATATGTGACCCTGGACCACAAAACCAGTCATAAGGGTCCATTTTTGGACATTGAGATTCATACATCATCTGAAAACTGAATCTGAAAGCTTTCCATTAATGTATGGTTTGTCAATATTTGGCCGAGATACAACTATTTGAAAATCTGGAATCTGAGGGTGCAAAAAAAATCAAAATATTGAGAAAATCACCTTTAAAGTTGTCCAGATGAAGTCCTTAGCAATGCATATTATTAATCAAAAATTAAGTTTTGATATAATTATAATAGAAAAATGACAAAATATTGTCATGGAACATGACCTTTACTTAATATCCTAATGATGAAAAGTACAAATCGATCATTTTGACCCATACAATGTATTTTAGGCTGTTGCTACAAATATAGCCGTGCTGCTTACGACTGGTTTTGTGCTCCAGGGTCACATATGTTTTGTTGTCCCCTATTCTTTTTTATGTATCTTTTTTTTTGTATTTCTCCTTTTTGTGTGTGTGTGTGTGTCATTGGTTCTTTCCGTTGTTTATATTACTGTCATGTCATATTATGTGCTTAGTGCATAAAAAACTCAAATCTGCAGACTGGCTCTGACTTTCAGCAACTAGCATCAACTTGTCCAGACTGTAAATTGTGGCAAAAATCTTGGCAAAAAAACCCCCTGAGTAGTGTATTCCAGCCTTTAGCTGTTCTTAATGTAATGGGTTGTTTTTCATCATTTATTAGGCATCTTTTTTTAAAAAAAAAAGATTGACAGTACACCTTTTCTCGACAGGCCGTGTGATTTGAAGCATCCTTCCTGTCATGACAGATAAGCAGTGAAGCATTACTGTGTGCTGAATCGGGCTGCTGCGGCTCCTGTTGTTGAACACTATCTGTTACACTGAACAGACTGTTCTGATTCCGCAGCACATCCTGTTCTCTGTTCCTTGGCACCGTGACGCTGGCAGGGCAGATCTCTACCTCACACACCTAGCGGTGCACTTTACAAGAGTCCACAGAGTGCCACAAACAGCCCTGGAGCCGCCCCAAATCCAGGCCTTTTAATATCGCGTCCTGCGAACGTTCGTTTCTCGAGCCCTGCTCTTTTTGCATGCTTAAGTATAACCACATGTTATGCCACGCACGTAATCTTTTCCACCGAAGTGAGTCGGGCTCTGGGAGAGGAGCGGAGACAGGCTTCTCTCTGCCATCTACGGTGCTGGCCGGCACGACGGCGGGCACCGTTCAAATGTCAGCGTGCGCCTCTCTAAACAAACGTGCGTACGCCTGCGTGCGTGTGCTGCGCTGTCACCCTGCGGCCCCTGGAAGTCCTCTGTACTTCGGTGACATCATCGGCTCTTCTTCAACTCGCGCTCGTCTCTAGTTTTGATGTATCTATGCGAACACGACATTAATCGGAAATTCCGAGTCATGCAACTTTAGTTGACAGGCGCTGCATTCCCGATGCGAGGATGGGCCGATGCTCTCGTGTGCTCTGAAGTGGCAGATTCAAGAGCATTTTCAGCTTGTTGCCCTCTGCGCATGTGCAGACTAGCAATTTCTTGTTTTCTTGTGTTGTCAATATAATCGTGACTCACAGGCCGGTCAGTTACAATTACAATGTGTCTCATGCGCATATAGCTTCACCAGAAATAATTCCTGACAACATTGTCGTTCAAAATCGTTGTCAACCTGTTTTTTAAAGAAGGTTTTCTTTTCTAGATCAAAAATGTACATTAGGAATGATCACTGAACTATTTCTATTACCTACATATTATTTATTTATTAATATAAAATATAGAAAGAAAGAATATGCATGTTATAAAAAATCAAATCATTGTCAATAATGTAGGAGTTTGACGTGCTTTAGGTGCACTGAAGCTGAACGATCAACAAAAGGCGATAAACTTTGCACAAAATAATGTGAACTTGGATGACATTAGAGTCAGTTGCGGCCACACTGGCAACGCCTCTGAGCAGCTATTTTGAGCATGCAAGACCAAATCCTATCTGCTTGTATGGGGAAATCTCAAAGCGGCTTACCAAACTCACATTTCAACATATTTCAAATCAGCAATAAAATCTGTCACATACATACAAATGTTGTTTCTACTGTAAAATGCATGGTTAATTTATTTTGCAGTTTCTTCTACATTTCTGTGTAAATTAGATGTCATTTTAGTGACCCTGGAGCATAAAACCAGTCTTAAGTATCACGGGTAGCAGTAGCCAACAATACATTGTATGGGTCAAAATGATCGATTTTTCTTTTATGCCAAAAATCATTAGGATATTACGTAAAGATCATGTTCCATGAAAATATTTTGTAAATTTCCTACCGTAAATATATCAAAACTTAATGTTTGATTAGTAATATGCATTGCTAAGAACTTTAAAGGAGATTTTCTCAATATTTAGATGTTTTTTGCATCCTTAGATTGCAGATTTTCAAATAGTTGTATCTCAAACGAATATTGTCCCATCCTAACAAACCACACATCAATGGAATGCTTATTCATTTTGTGGTTTTGTGGTCCAGGGTCACAAACATTGGCTAAATTATATCTAGTAAATGATATAAAGTTGATCTCAATCTGTTTTTTTTATAGATTGTTTTGCAGACATGAAATTGCTCTAGAGTTGCATTGGCAGGGTGCATGCAAATCACTGTCTTTATAAGTGCAGTGGAAGTGTTGCGTTCAATGTAAGGAATTTTCTGGAGTGCCAGCAAGCGTACGTGCAGCAGGAAGTGAGAGGTGAGGGTGGGTCCTGAAACCCAAGGCTGCCCTACCTGCTTTTGCCTGTCTTTGCAAGAGAGCGAGAGAGAGAGAGAGAGAGAGTGATTGAAAGCGTGCCAAGTATGAACAGAGCGAGAGACAGGTTCTCGGTCGTGAGGAATTCTGCCTCGACAAAGATCCATCATCACCTGCAGCACAAATCTCCATGGCGACTGGAATGTTTTCTTTAATAATAGGCAGAGCTGAACGTGGAGTTTATCTTCGCTTTACAGACAGCTGTCAGATCAGCGCACCGCAAACACATACCTGAGCCATTCCGTACGCTACAGTTACTGAGAGGAGACATGTGACCATCAAATACACCCACTGCCAAGTTCATCGTTCCCGCAAAAAGCCTTTAGGGCGCAAGACAATAATGTCTGACAGCACAATTCAATGTCTTTCTGACAGCACGTTTGAGTGGAACGCACAGGAAGAACAAATGAGCGGCATGTTTGGGTTGAATGTTAACGGAAGAGATGGCGAAGCGTTATCACTTCGGCATATCTGAGAGCCGAAAGAGGAGGAGTTTAGATCGCTCTCTTACAGAGGGCCAGCCAGGCCGGGACGGGCCGTATTGTTCTGCATTGTGACCACGCTGGGCCCTCAGAGACCTGCCAGAACAAAAGAGCCAGCATTCTCCGGGCTTCTTCTCGGAGCTGAGATCATGAAAGTGCATCTTTGTTGTGCCTGATATGCAGATGCAGATACCTGGACTCTTGTTTGTCTCATGTTTGTCTCGGATGCAAACGATCTCTGCATTATCTAATCCTTCTCCCGTGTTGCCGATCGGCCGCCGCCAGCTAATTCTGCATATTAAGGTGCTCATTAAAGCCGTAACCGATCCGTGCGCCTTTAGCTCCGGTTCCTTCGAGCCTTTGTTCGCTATGGGAAAGACACCATATCCCAGAGTCCACTCTGCCCCGCTGAACTGTGTCTTTGTCCCAAAGGAGTCTAGAGGTTTTCTCTCACAGTCTGACAGGGCTCTACCTCATCTGTCAGGTGCGGTCTGCAGGTGAAACGGCACCATGGGAATGGAGCTGGTACAATGGAAGTCAAGAGCGCTAGCTCGGTTTAGCAGACACGCTTTTGTTTTCAAAGCATAAAACAAAGTGATTCAACGCTATGCTGGTTTCTTTCCCAAATCTGGTAGTCACTTCCGTTTCCTACAAGTCGGGAAGGTTGCGTAACCGTCCTGCAGGTGGATAGGGCATTGCAACCTCAGCAAAACCGCACACTGCCTTAACTGTCCTGCTTCATCTGCACTCAGTCAGGGCCAAAAGACATGATACTGAAAAGATTCAGAACTATTTGATCATAGGCTTAAACCATGCAAATCCCATGTAAAATGCAATGCGAGCATAGCATGAATTCCACTATATTTCAGTGTGCACAGTCCTGTGTACAGTTTTTTTTTTTATTGTGGCATGCAATCACAAGACAAAAAATGGAAAAGCCTTTGCCCATCAGCCAACTACGGTGATGTAATGCTGTATAGAATATAGGCAGCAACGTCCTGACCAGGAGGAACTTGTGTATATTGGGTTTCCTGGCGCACCGTGACTTGGGTTGCATCATCCAGGTGGACGGGGACACTCTTGAGCACCTTACTAAAACATAAACTGTGAGACGTGTGAACGAAGTCCCAGTCTATATCACATTGCACCTCAAGTGTGCCTATCCACATGCTCAGGGCATTCTGTTCTGGCCCAGCAGACACCGGATGTCAATATAACGTCAGGTTGACGTTGGACCTCAATGTCGGACAGATGCTGCATTTTGGTTGAGAATTAAAATCGGGTTGACGTCGGTATTTGATGTCAATTTGACACTGACTTAACGTTAGATTTTGGTTATACAACCTAAAAAACAAGCAAATATCACTGTCAGCTGACGACGGTATTGGCCATCAAATTAACAACATTAGAAGTTGACACAGAATTTTGTTCACTCGACTTTGCAACCAAAATTCAACCAAATATCAATGTTTTATAATGTTGTGTTTCTGCTGGGAGCTCATGCTCTCATGCTGGAGACGCAGGGTTGAATTTGGCCTTCATTGCATCCTCATTCTCTTGCTCTAATGACCAAAGGCCAAAAATAAAAAGCAGAAGTATTATTTTTTGTTCTCCTTCTATATATATATATATATATGTGTGTGTGTGTGTGTGTGTTGCATTTATGTTGTAATCAGTGTAGTTTAGTATTGATATTAAACCTTTCCTTGTGCAGTCAGGTAAGAGCACCTAATCACTATATCCAGCGCTCTACTGCGTGGGACGGAACAAGTTTAACAGGAACTGGGACCTTGACAGCATCAGCCCTGTGATTCTGTTTTTCTTTTTTTCGACTGGGGCTCAGGCCTGATCCCATAATCAGCCTGCCGCTCGAGTCCAAACCGGAGTCCAAACCTCCCAAATCCCATTCTTCGCAATTTGTCCAATTGTGAGAGCTGGAAGCCAACCCCAGCTTCAGTTTTCTTGGGCATGTTTCGTTGTTTCCAGCTGAATAGGAAAGCGGTTTGGAGGGGCCATACGCTGCACGCAGATCGTTGCGCAAGGCGCGGCTGGACGTGGCTGTTTTTAGACCGGGAGGACGGCAGCTCGAACCCCACCCCAGAAACGCCGGCCCTGGGGGAGCCGAGACTGGGCAGAGATCGACGATTGATGCCGACAGTCGTAAATACGCCCACACGGTCTGCTTAAATGTGCACACAAGAGTATTCTGCGGCTCTTCTCCAAGAATACCAATTAGTTCCATTTTGAAAACGTACTTCAGGAAAAACCCTCATCCATCTGTTTCTTGTCTGTTTACTCTCTGCTTCCATAACTAACTGGGAATTAGTGATTGGATCTGTAATTGGATGAAATGATCTGCTTTGAATAAGAGCACAAAGCCTCTTGAGCAAATTCGCTGAACAATATCATTCAAATGCAAATCTGCAGATTAACGGTCTCATGAAATATGCAAAGACCGCTTCATATCGATTCAGACACATAAATTCCATTAAGTCTTGTTATCGATAACTACTTCCTGCCTAAGAGGGTTCGAAGAATGAAGCAACAGATCAGTGTGGCGTCAAGTGACGGACTGTCCCTTTCACCACCGCCGCTGACATCATCGCACGCTCCTGCGAGCGCAGTGTTGCATGCGTCGACAGCTTTCACTTCCCTGACATACCCGGATCATGTCCCTTGCCTTTCTTTCCTCCAGGCGAGCTCTAGAGAGCAGAAAGCCCATTGGTTGTCACATGCATCTGTCAGTCACGTCCCAGTACATGGGAAGAGGGTTTGGAAGTTCACTTCTCTGTTCTACGTAGTTTTTGAGTTGCCTCGTATGTGGTGTCGGATATTCCTTCAGCCAGTGTGGATGTCTGAGACCTTCACCTGAATCTGTATGCTTTTTCCCTCAAAGTTTATTAAGAATTTGAGTGTATCAGCTTCTTGCTTTAAAGTTCAAAAGAGACAGCAGAAGAGGTTATATCATCGTCCCAGTAGTCTAAAAAGAGAAAGTAATTGTTCATGAGAAGTGTATTTGCCATATTTCTCTAAAGCATGTCTGCTAAAGTTGAAGGGTGTTTCCGGGCCATAATCAAACTTGACAGTTGTGAGATTGTTTGTGTTTGTTTAGTCCATACATATGCATGAGTAAACGCATGTGTGTCATTTTTTTTGTTTTGTTTTACTTGTTTTTAGACACGTTAAAAATGTTCTGGCTGTTCCCAAGGCAGATTTACGGTGAGAACCCAACCCATAACAAACAGGCAGGAAAGCGCGGCATGTGTGAAGCATACTAATGCATCGCGAGCTCCAGCGTCCTGCATCCAGGAGCCCCAAACATGGGGAGGGGCGCAGACACCAGCGGCTCCTGATGGTGCCTGTGCCCTTGGCTTTGCCACTGCGGTGAATTATAGCTAGGTGAATTCATTTCATAAAGGATTTGCCATGGCCAGGTACCTGGTTGTGAACACGCCAAGCACTGACTTCACCCAGTGCCATGTGTGAGTGGCGACCATTTGCGTTTATACCATGACCACACTCTCACGTGCTACTGTATGTGTATGCATTGAGCTGGCAAGCATTTGTGTTTCTGCCAAGGTTTTAGGCGTGAGTGTACGGTGTAACGTAAGGTCAGCCGCAAGGTCTCTAGTTGAGTAGTTCAAATAGCAGTAACTTTAATCGTCAATCGCTCAGGCTTTGTGATCTCATTCCCTGAGGACATAATAAATTAGGATTACCGTGCGGTAAGCAGAAACAATATATGTGACTCGTCTGGCTAAGCCAGCCTTCAGATGGGGAGAAATGGGTCAACTGCCAAAGAGGCGATCATTAAGGCTTGTCTGTTCAAAGCCACAGCCGAAAAGAGACGTACACTCAATGTGAGAAAAGAGCCTTCGCGTCCACTCCCATACTGCCTTTCACACGCCCACAGTCTCCCTGATCCAAGCCGATTGCTGCCATCCATCCACCTTTATTAGCCCTGCCTGACTTTATAGGCTCTCATTGCAAAAGCACACATCACAAATATGACTTATGAAGGGGTTTTAAGAACGGTGCTCCGCTGCCAAAGCCGAGAGAGCGAGTCCTTCTGCGGTGACAGCGAGTGCCCGAGAGAAGGCTTGTTTTTCTCGCAGCGGATATGTATGTGCGCGAGCGAGAGCCTTGATTTACGGAGTCACAGAGCTGCCCTCGCTTGGCCCGTGAGCTCAGCAGAACGAGCGCTGGTGGAAGCGCGCGGGCTCTCGCGGTGTCGTTTGAACCTGAACGCGTAACGCAGAGCGCCGGAGAGCGCCAGACGCTGCAGCCTTGGCCGGTACAGCCGCACGGAGCGGCGAGAGGGGGAGGAACGGATTAAAAGAAGGAGTAAACGACAATGATGGAGCTGTTGAAAATAATCAGGGTTAATTTGGGGCAGCCGGAGAAACTCCGTTAGCATCAGCAAATTCGCGGAAAACAAAGACCAAGCAAAATATAGTTGTTTAGAGAAATAACTGAGGTGAAGTTTGTCATTTCTTGGCTCGGCTGTATAGTTCGACGGTTCCGTTTATTATCATCATGTCTGGGACAAACTCAGGAGGGCGTTGCCCAAGAGAGATCCAAGTTTCTGCGTGATGCAACCCGGGGCACGGAGGAGGGGTGGGGTGACGGCACCAACCATTTCTGAATTTTCGCCTACGGCAACTTTAGGATGGACGACGGATGTCGTCTCCTCCCTCCCGCCTGTGAGAAACACGCCTCTGGTTTGCTTTCGATGTACATTCATGTGTGGCACCGCCGATGCCACAATGAGCGATCTGGCACAATTAACCCAAATCTTCGGCGATCGCTTCATATCGTGTCGTCTAGACTCCGACGTTGGACGCGGGCAGACGTATTATTTTTCCTGCTGGTTGTGTGTGTGTGTGTGGATGGAGGCGGGTGGGGGTAAAGTGAGCATTCTATTGAGGTCTTAGTTTGGCTAATCTCCACCATGTGACGGCGCGCGGGGCTTTGCTGCCATGGAATGCCACAGGCTCTTGTGTTGGGGACAAAAACAGACAGAGGCTTAATCTGCAGGGGTGGCAACACGACGTGTCCCCAGAACGGCACTGTCGGGGGAGAGAAAGTTCTCAGGGTTTAACCTGTCTACCTTAGTCTCTGACAGGCCCAGGGTTCGACCTCTCCCTGAGGTTTAGCAATCACTGTCTGCAATGTTTACCGTGGCTGGCTTGCAGTGATCACCTTAAGATAGAAAGTTTGCTCTCAGATACAACCAGAGCCAAAGGTAAATGCATTTGCATGCTCCGGCCAGTCAGAATTGAGAGAATTTACCGACGGTTTTATAGCAGCACTTTCAACAGGCATTATTTATTCAGCAAAGTTGCATGGGCGAGTGCTAAACTACAAATAGCGGCGTTAACTTGGATAGATTATGGATCAGATGTCCTAAGAGGCCATGGACTACTACTTTTTTCTGTCTTGTTTTCTTATCAACTTAATTCGGTCGACATAACAAAGGTTGACATCATGTGATCACATCTTCTCTGTGTACTTGAAAATGAATGAAATAACACAGTAATAATACAAACATTTGTTTGTTTGTTTTTTCATTCTGGGTCCTTTCCAAAAGTTTACTGGTTAAAATGAATCAAAAGGATGGTTAATAACATACTTTCTATAGGTTTAATGAGTGCACATTTTGCTAGTAAGCTTTGAACATTTTAATAAACAATTATCCCACTTTATTTTCCTCATCCATTTGAAATAAAATTATATTTCATCATTTGTTTGATATGTTTTTATTTGCCATGTTGGATAGGCTAGCTTCTGAGCAAAACAGACACGTTATTTGATGAAATCATTGTGATAACAATCATTCTGATTTAAAAAAAAAAAAGTAGACAAAAAATAAATAAATAAGCCATGGCTCATTTTCTTGAGTTTGTTCAGCTGGTTTATTTTAATATAATGGTTCAACACCTGACTAATTAATTTCAATCATCACTTATTTTGTTATAAATTTAATTCTCTCTGTTTTTGACTTAGTTCTATAATTTACACTACCTGTCAACAGTTTTTGAACAGTAAGATTTGTAATGTTTTTTTTTAAAGAAGTCTCTTCTGCTCACCAAGCCTGCATTTATTTGGTCCAAAGTACAGCAAAAGTGGTCAAATTGTGAAATATTTTTACTATTTGAAGTAACTGTTTTCTATTTGAATATCTGTTAAAATGTAATTTATTTCTGTGATGTGCAGCTGAATTTTCAGCATCATTACTCCAGTCTTCAGTGTCACATGATCCTTCAGAAATCATTTTAATATACTGATTTTCTGCTCAACAAACATTTATTATTATTATTATTATTATTATAATTATGTTGAACAGCTGAGTAAATTTTTTTCAGGTTTCTTTGATGAATATGAATATTAAGAGCAGCATTTATCTGAAATTAGAAATGTAGAAATATTTTGTAACATTATAAATGTCTTTATCACCACTTTGATCAATTTAAAGCATGCTTGCTAAATAAAAGTAATTTCTAGAATTTTTTTCCAAAAAATATATATATATATATATATATATATATATATATATTCATAATAACAACAATAATAATAGTAATAATAATGAATGTTTGTTGAGCAGCAAATCAGTATATTAGAATGATTTGTGAAGGATCATGTGACACTGAAGACTGGAGTAATGATGCTGAAAATTCAGCTGCGCATCACAGAAATAAATTATATTTTCAAATGTATTCAAATAGAAAACAGTTTAAATAGTAAAAAATTTCACAATATTTTGCTGTATTTTGGATCAAATAAATGCAGGCTTGGTAAGCAGAAGAGACTCACTAAAAAAACGTTTGACTGGTAGTGTAAGTTCTATGAGTTCAGTGTTTGTTTTAAGTATGTACCTTTGTAGAAACTGTTTAACTACTTTTCCAAAAAAGCTGTTAACGTCAAATTGTGAGTAGCTGGATACGCTGCAGTTTTAAAGTAGCTTGAGAAGTGCTGGGAACGGTGTGGATGTCTCTCAGCTCCACTCTTCACCCGTCTCGCTCTCTGCACGTCTCCCTCTCTAGTTCTGCGCTCCCCGGTCTTAATTAAAAAAATAATTGCCATTTGCATCACAATGGGCTCCATTAGTGAGCTCTTTGCCATCCGGGCCGCAATGAAAATGTAACATCTCTCGGATGAGCTGCAGCGGCCGGAGCCTCTTACATCATTTGTAGGAGAAAATCCAGCCGGAGCAAATCCGCTGGAGAGGGTCTGAGTGCGGGCCGGCGCGGAGGGGCAGGAGGGGGTGCTGAGCTCCGGACCGGCGCGGGCTAACACTACACCCCCGCACACACCCCCCTCGTCCTCTCCTCAGCTGTCTTGCTCTACAATGGCCTGAGCATCTTTTGTAGAATTAACGGTTTGTAGGAGCAGCGGAACAATGTATGAGAAGAGAGGAGCACGGGGTTCCCACACACAGCCTCCACATGCCCACACACACACACACACTCAACAGCACACAGCTGATCCAACCCCCCCCTCACTGCCAACAATAACACACACACACACACACGGACATGTTCACTCTCACAATTCACTCAACCTGCACATCAACATTCATTATTGTATATAGTCAAACACCTTCAACATTTCTCACATTATCACAGTTTATTCGCTATAGTTTAGAAAATAAAATATGACAAGAATTCAGAGTTCAGCTGTGTCAGAACAAATTGATCTTGATAATGTCAGATCACTTTGATAGAAAGGTATGTAACAAAACAGGTCAAAGAGTCAAATCAAAGTTTTGGTCCCAAATTTGTATCAGTTTTACTGGTAGTTCACTGTATGAACAAGTATTGGCTATAATATGTCACAGTTTACTTCATTTTGCTGTCCTCACTTACCAGTAAAAAATATCAAAAATTATATCTGGTCTCTGAAAAATGTTTGGTTTGACTGTAAAAGTGACTTAATTTATTATATTATACAAAGCGGCTATAAGGAATATAACAGGTGATCCATCTTAATTTCATATAATCTGCTAACAGGTAATAGTGGAACAACGGTTTTAAAAATTAAAAAGTCTTTTCCTTTTATTTACATGAGGATCTGCATTGTCATGGGCTTAAATAAAAGGAGACAATGAAAACAATCAAAACCACTCCTTAACTGGTCAGAAAAAATTTACTTGATTTTCAAATGTCAATGAATTTGCGACAGCTGAATGACATCATAGTAACGTCATTTATTTAAGCCTAAAATTCCCTAAAATAAGCACAATGAACTATACAAAAAAGCATTTCGAGCATCTTCAGCATTTTTTATAACTACCCCAAAATCAAACATATTTTTACCCCTTATGCACATTATCATGTCTGTCAAAAATGTAGGCTGGAATATTACAACAAAAACATCAACATAACACTCATGTGCATGACTCTTTCACTGGATACTTGCAAAAAAAAGTTTAAATCCACATAATTTAAATATCACAACATTGATGTCTGTCCAAAAATAACATGCACAGTAGACTCTCACACTGTATGCTGACACGTAGATTCGGGACGTTTGATAAAATGCTGTTTAATACGTTTTTAACATGATTTATTTACCCCTTTGCAGATTTATATATATATGACTCAAAATCTGCAGAGGTAAATAAATGTAACAAATCATGTAAAAAAGTATAGTCTTTTATTGTAAAACAGTGATCAAGGTACATTGTAAAAAAATCTCCTGTCGAGTTCCTGAATCTATATATCAGCATATGAGACTGTATTGTGCATGTTATTTTTGACAGACATTATTTGTGGATGTAGTTTAATGTTTTTAATGTTTTTTTTTATGTTAAGAAGTTTTTTTTAAGAAGTTATGTCTGAATTTTTTTACTACTGTAAACAGTCTCTAGTGAAAAATAAATATACTAAAATGTATTTAAAATACATTTATTTCATGTTTAAGTATACTACAAATACATTTACATGTTATGTACTTAGTAAAAATACTCTGCAATTGTACGTTTAGTATACTAAACTGGTATATTTACAGAAATATTGAAACAACTAATTTTGTACTTAGTGCACTTTCATTGTGCAGAAGTAGAGCTGAAGGCCAACTAAAGATATACTGAAGAATATCTGATTGTGCTGAAGTGGAACTATGTCAAGTATACTTTAGGTGCACTTTAAATATTTTGCATTTAAAGACTGATATTATTTAAAAATCACACAGTCGTCATCACTAGTGACATTAAAACACATTTTAAGCTTAATATTAAGAAATGTGCCTTGTGCACAAGTAGTACTCCAAATAATGTGTCTCAAGCAATATGTCAGTAAATATGTTAATAGACTTGAACTACACTTAGTATAAAATAAAGGCATTTTAAATCTAATACTTTTTAGCATATGATATATATAGGATATGTATGTGAGGTAATGTGTACACACACTTCTTGGCAGCAGGGCGCTAAAAGCAGTATCTCTGCGCGTGAGGCGTCCAGCTGCATGATGTTCTGGCGTGTCAGAGGGTTTGTGAAGTCCTGTTTCAAAAGCTCATCTCAGAGTGAAGCTGCTCGAGTCTAGACTCATCAAAACCTTCACGCCGCAACATTTGCATACGTGCGTTTGTGTTATAACATAGTTTTGTTATGACTTTATTATAATTAGTATAATAAATCTTGCATGTAAAGCGTAAAATGAGTAGTTCTGAGAGGACGTGCCTGTTTTAATCAGATATTACTTACTTCTGGAGACAGTTTTTTTCATAAAATATTGCATAGTGAACTCACACACACACACGGAGTAGGCACATAGTTGCTGTGAGTTTTAATTGCCAGTAGAGACAGGCGCGGGGCCGGTGGGGGTGAGGCTCATTGTGATGGAGTGGCTGGAGGGTTTTTTGGGGTCTTGATTAATTTGTAGTGTCATATGTGGGAGGGTTCATCGGGACGGGGGTTATGGGAATTCACCAAACCCCAAACACTGTGAGAAACACAGAGGGAAATGCTAATGCAGAAATGAATATTCAACACTACCTCATCGCTCGCTTTTGTTTCCCCCATATAAGGAACCGAACGCATTTTAAAGCGACATTAATGCTGTCAAATTGGAGTTTAACCTTCGGCTGGAAACGTTTCATACCGACGATCGGCGGACCTCGATTTTTGCCGTCTCACTTCCTCACGTAACGTCAGCTGCCCTGTGAACATGTTACATGTAGAAATGATCACATGTCAAGAACCGAACAGCATCACAGATCACAATGGAAAGCAAAGGAAGATGTTGGAGGTCTTCCAAGAGCAAATAATCCACGCTTTATGCTGCATGTCAACAATGGTCTCATTTGTGTTTATTTTGATTTCTATTTAAGAGAAAGATTTCAGACAATGTTGATATATTTAACATAACTGCGAACTTCATTAAGTTGTATGTAATCCCAGAGCCCATAAATGTGTCAGTAGTGTTCTTGAGGGATTCTTCACGTCTCTGAGAGATAAAGGCATGAAGATGAGAAGCAGAGAGCTGGCAAAAGAAGCACAACACTTGTGTGGAGAGTCCAGCGGGTCAGTGTGTGTGTGTGTGTGTGTGTGTGTGTGTGTACACACACTCTAACCAGACCAGCTGATTTGATTCTGAATTCCCTCTCTGTGGAGCTCTAAAGTTTCCCTCCTTTTTCTATCCATTCTAAAGCGCCGTAGTGGTTTTAGATGTAATCTCCAAACCTCAAACTATTACTTTTGTTCATAAGAACGGTTGTGGATTTGAACAAATCCCTGACAGATATGAATGAGAGCTCACATCCTGTGGCTCCGTGAGAAGAGGTCTGCGTTTACTTTAAGTCATGAGAATGAAGTTTATTTCATTTTACCGTAAATGCTTCTCAGTACATTCAGCGGTACATTTGAACCATATTGCAAAGACAATAGTAAAACACGGATAATTTACTCACTCTGTGTCATCCAAGACGTTCATGTCTTTCTATTTTCAGTCGGAAAGAAATTAAGGTTTTTGAGAAAACAGTAAAGGATTTTTCTCCATATAGTGGACTCTCCATACAGGGACCAATGGGTTGAAGGTTAAAAATTGCAGTTTCAATGCAGCTTCAAAGCGCTCGACACAATTCCAGTCAACAAATAAGGGTCTAATCTAGCCAAATGATTAGGTGTTTTCTAAAAAAAAAAAAAAAAGAGTTGTATACTTTTTTAACCACAAATGCTCATCTTGCAAAAACTCGACGTCACACATTACGTAATCACACTTGCGTGACGTAGGCAGAAGCTCAGAGCCAGGAAATGTTCATTCTGGAAGTGAACTAATCCTTTAAGTAGGACAATTTTAATTCTAAGACATTTTCATTTAATTACACTTGACAAACATTACATTCAGATCATTGTAAAGTATATTACTTCCACTAGAAGTCTGGTAAGATTTACCTTTTTCACAAGGGTATGTAAAAACACGTAGCTAACACAAATAATACTTTAACATTAATTCGACCGAATTGTTTGCATCTATGTGTTTCGCCACTGGTTTTGTTTTCCATTGAGCTTGCTGAAATGCATTCTGGGATAGCCTTATCTCATCATTATCTCATAAATACATTAGGTCTAATTCTCGTTATTAACAAAACATTAACTATGACTTTTAAAAAAACCCGACTAATTTGCTGCTTATTAAGGTATTGTGTAGGATGAGGGATGTAGAATATGGTCATTCAGAAGAGGTGCTTTAGTAAATAGTCAGTATGTCATGAATAGGCATGCTAATAAGCAACTAGTTAATAGTGAGAATTGTTCCCTATACTAAAGTGTTACCCAACATTATTGATCTGATGTCTGCGCAAACTGAAAAATAAAGAACTCGTGGAATGGCCCAGCTATTGTTTGGAAGCACGTTTGCATTAAGAGCTCACTCATAATACCTTAAATGTTCCCTTGGTAGGCAGCTGATCGTGTCGTGCGGCAGTGGTGTGTGTGGACGTACTGTAAATCTTGCGATTGTTCTCTCAGCATCTGTAATGGATTACTCGTCATTATAGGAGAACATCTATTTCCAGAGCTATGAAATCATTGCCATTCTCTCTGCGCAACTTGGACTCCAGTGTGTGTTATTTTGTGCGTAAACAGATGCTCTTCGGGAGGTTTTGACGGCCCATCTGCATCCGTCACTGATCTCAGCACAGCCTGAACCCTGGAGAAGAGCTCTGTCCGTCTGTCTCTCATGTTTTTAATAGTAAGAAATCTTCTGAAGCCAGATTTGAAGATCAACACAGGTAAACCTCACTGCCCAGGCATGTTTCTGTGCCATTTATGGTGTTTTTGGGTGGTTTTGTGACTGATCCATGTCAAAATAACCTGATGACATTCTGACCTCTAGATTTTGCTCAGTTCCCTTTTTTAATGCAGGTCTACTTTTTTTTCAAATTCAAATGATCACTCACCAGGTGGCATGAGTTACGTGCCAAAGTTTCCTCAAATCCCAAACCGTAAATGTGCCTGATAGCGATGTTGGTCTTGGCAAACTCCACTAAAACACAAATGATGTGTCCTCTTGTTGGCTGCTTATTTAGATTTTATTCATTTAAAATCTCAGGGGAGGTTCTGAAAACTCATATTTTCCCATTTTCACACACTTAAAAGACACTTAAAACTTTATTTTACACTGTATTTCGACAGTCCACCTCAGACTGTAAGTAACTGTGCAAGTACGCGTCAGCTTATTCTACTAACCCTAACCCGAATAATCCTCCGGTGAGAGTCAGTTGACAAGTAGCTGCAAAGTAACTTGTAGTCAACAGGAGCATCAAAGTGAAGCGTAACCTGATCCCTGCGATTGTGTGAGTAAAAGACGATCAGTTGAGTGAAATAGTGACGTCAATGGGGTCTGAAACAAATGCAGGCCTTCAGCTGCTGCCAGGCGGGAGTGTTGACTTGGTCGTGATTCCAGGTGCCTTCAGCTATTATGGAAATATGACAGGTGTGATCTATGGCGGCGTGTGTTGGACGGGTGATAAGTAGCGGCACCTGTCAGGCTCGGGCCGCCGGGCTAACGCAGCGCTCGGAGAGATGTTTTACTGTGGGAACGTACACGATATCCAGACTCATATATCCAGAGATCACCTCTGGGGCTGACCGTCATATTGGCCGTCTGCAGAATAAGGTTCAGTGGAGGTCTGAAGGCAGACACTGATGTTAGCGTTGTTAACTATAGTCTGCTACAAGACACCTTAGGCACTGGGGGAACGCTTGAGTAGACGCTAACTTAGTCTAAGGCCACAGATCAGCTAAGACATTTAAGAATTTTTATAAATGTGTCTTAGAAAAAAAACATTACTGGTGTGCGTCTTGAGACAAAACAAAGGCACTGATATATTGAAGATCAGTCAGTGCAAGTTTCTTTCAGTCGAAACAGCTCAGACTTACATTTTAGTCTGGGACTAGGCTTAAGCCTTCTCTGTCAAACTGAGGGTAAAATAAATTATTTTAAAACAACATAAATCAAAATAAAACATTTACTAAAAAATGAAATCTTTCATCCGTTTAGCTGCATGTCATGTGACCATTAACCAACATCAGAGAACCGTGAACATGCAGATGTGTAACTTAATTATTAACTTATTTTCTTAAAATCTCAAGGGGAACTTCAAGTAAACACATGAGGTCAAAGAGGTTCAGCTGATTAAAAAGTTTTGGGAATCCCTGCATTATGTACATAAGAAATACCAAGAATTTATGCATTTTAATGGATTCGAAAGACATTTGCCTTCCAAAGACATCGTGATACATGGTCAAATAACCCACTGTTGAAATGTTGGGAAAACACTTCTTAAGCCTGAAATGATTTTTGTTAATCCTGTAGTCAAATGCTCTGTGGCCTCTTCATTTCCTGTGTGACTCCACTAGTGCTGGTCTTTGTGTGAACGTTCACAAAACTGGAAGACTAAACTGAATATATGTGATCAGTAAGCAATTTTAGAAATGCAAATTTAATCAATAAATTATGAATAATTGAACGCTATTGTATGAGTAATATGTACTCATGTAATCAATTAAAAAGTAACTGCAGTCTGATTATGAGCATTTTAACATCTAATTACAATTTCATTAATTTTTGGAATCTGGTTATGTAATCTAGATTACATGTAATTAGTTACTTCCCAGCTCTGCGTGCAGTCTTATTCTTATTCATGCCATAAACTCATTACAGAACGTTGTGTTACCGTTGTACTGCGTTTCTTAGATGTAAATGTAAAGAAAATAGCAGTGATGTATATTAAAGATAATAAATAAAAGAAAATAACTCTGTTATAAAACTTTGGATTAACACACACTATTCTCTATTAACTCGTTGTTTATTAGCATGCACATTACTAGCTTATTAACTGTTTATTAGTACTTATAAAGCATATATAAATATGTTATTCAGCATGATCATATTCTAGATCCCTTAATCCACCCAATACCTCAACTTAACAACTACTGCACTAACTATTAATACATGAGGAGTTTATTGAAAACACTTTATATTTATTGAACTCAACACATTTGTATTAGAATCCAAAGGTCAACAGGGTTGGTGGATCTGTAATAGTAATGGCTGACTAGTTTGAGATGAAGCGCCTGTGCCTGACACTCATTTCATCCTCGAGTTTCTAAATGCATGCGGCTCTAATACCTCGATCTAATGTGATTCACGCATCGCATCCGCATCTGACATGTAATGTGTGTTGTGAATTTGTTTCCCATGACGTTCCAGCAGTGTCTGTCCCTACTGCGGTCACGCCGGGTGTCCTCCACACAATACCACCCATCTGATGACTGTCTGATGGATGAGTCCAGCTCAGTGCCGGCCAACGAGACCCAATCCATCAGAGCCTGTCAAGCCAGCCGACGGCCGCGTCTTTCCACGGAGCTACAGGTCAAGAGATCTGTCAGGAGCATCCGACGGCCAGTGATCCTGCTGCATGCTGCAAATCACATTACATTTAGTGCTGCTTTATAAAAACAAGTGTTTGTTCTACAGATTAAGCCTATTTGTTTCTGTTGCATTGATCTCAACAGGAACCACGCTTGAGTGGTTCAAGAGGTGAATGTCAGTGCGGCTCCTGTCTACTTGAAGGTGCCAAACTCTCAAAAAATGGCAAATTAGCAATAAAATCTACTCAAAAAAAAAAGTGTTACTTTTTGGTACCTGGGCTAGGCTGGGTTATTTATTTTAATGAACGAAACACCCAAACGTTATCTTTTCATCAACTGTAAAGACCCTTTCACACTTTCAACACAGGACAGGAGAGCTGGGAAAACAAAGGAACTTGTGTTACTTATTGGGGTAAGGACTGTTGTAGAAACCAGGCAATACATTTGAGTCTCTTTTTTAACTAAAAGTCGCCTCTTCCATTCATACAGCAGTCATTTTTCAGTGAGCGGCCTGTCTCTGGATAAAATAAAAGTGTTAGGGTTTGGTTTCATGGCAGTGAAATTTGGTGTAATTTGTGAGGTATTAAAATGTTCGGGAGCAGATGGGTGGAAGGTTCCAGTAGGAAGGGGAATGTTCCTCTTATTGACCTACGGTTGAATCCCTGCCCGTGTTCCTGGAGATGAGCGCAGTAAAACTGAACAGCGGCTCAGAAAACACTCGTGTCAAATTGAGTCAAGATGTACGCTCCGTGTGCAGCCAGAGAAAGCGTTTACTCGTCAGTCGACGGCATGAGGCATCATCCGTCAATCACTACGACAAACGCCGAGCGCAGGAACCCAGCGGCGGCATCCCGGAATCGCTAGCGCAGGCTGCGGTGGATAAACGAGAGGCCTCGTGTGTCGACGCAAGCTCATCCAGGGCAGTTTGGATCACGTGTGAAGGGCAAAGGCAACTGTTTCAGTTCCACAGTAGGGTGAACCACTGCCTCAAATGCAGGAAACCCTCAAAGAGCCAGCTTTACAGTGCATTATTATACCCGACATCAGATTTACCAGTCATATTATCACTGGGCCTCATTCGTGAAACAAAAGCAGAACAGATTTCTGGGTGAATCATTCGTAAAACCAACTATTTATGCAATAATGGTTACGTAATAATGGTACTTAAGAATGCTTTAACAAATTATTTGCTAAAGATTTCTGCAGAAATTCGGGTAACGCTTTAGATTAGGGAACACGTATTTACTGTTAACTAATAGTTTTCCCTCTGTAAACTCCTCATTTGCTGCTTATTAATAGGAAGTTAGGTAGTTAGGGTTCGGTATGGTGTAGGGTGGAGAGATGTAGAATGTGGTATTTCATTCACATGTGCTTTAGAAGTACTAATAAACAGCCGAGGTGCTAGTAATAAGCATGCTAATAAGCAACTAGTTCATAGTAAGAAGTGGTTCTTAATCTCTTTGGTGACGATTTATGTAGGAAGCCTAGTGTGAATGACCAACTCTAAACAGTCTGATTTTTGTCTTGTGACAAGTGTAAAACTGAAAGGGCTTTCTCAAAGCGTGAGGAGGGGGGAAATGTCAAGGCTGCGCAGAACTGAAACTCAAGATCGTTTTACTTACTCAAGGTTTTGAACTGCTACTCTTGTTGAAATGAATCAGCGTTTTATAACCCAATCTGGAGCCGGTATTTTCCCTCGCATTCCCAGGAGGAAAGCTTCATATCTGTACTTTTCAAATGTCACATGCGCTGGAATTGGGTCTGAGTATTTCCCATGGGCTGCTTACACTGGAAGCAGAACAAACTTTCCCTTCTGCACTGACCTAATCTATTGTTACGCGACTTTTAAAGGTTAAGGTTTTGGCCAGGGTGAGCTGCTTCTAGATCAGCACTCGGTGTTGGGGGTTACACTTTACAAGAGTTACGTAATCAGATTACATAACTTACATTACACTACATTTTTCAAGTAACTAGTAAAGTAACAAGTTACTTTTAAATGTACAACAAAATATCAGTTACTTTTTCAAATGTTTTCCCATTTATTCACTGACATTTCTTCTGTCATGTGTTGAGAGAAATTGGGAGTAACACATTACAAGTAGCATGAGTTATGTAATCTGATTACTTTTTTAAGTAACTAGGAAAGTAATGCATTACTTTTAAATTTACAACAAAATAGCAGAGTTACTTTTTCAAATAAGTAATGCAAGTTACTTTGTTTCCCATTTATTCACTGACATCTCTTCTGTTACCGTGTTAAGAGAAATTGGGCGTAAGTGCAGAGGCACTTCCTTCAGCCTGAGGCTCATTCATTTCACTTTTGGTGTGAAAGGGCCTTTACAGTTGACAAAAATATAAGTTTTGGGTTTTCTGTCATAAAAAAAAATAACTAAGCCCTGCTCAGGTAATGTAAAAGCAACATCAAGCATTACTTTCCATAAAAAGTAACAAAGTAACACAATTGGTTACTTTTTATGGATTAACGCATTGTTGTAATCAGTGTTGGGGGGTAACGCATTACAAGTAAGGCAAGTAACGTAATATTATTACTTTTTCCAAGTAACTAGTAAAGTAACGCATTACTTTTGAATTGACAAGAAAATATCTGAGTTAGTTTTTTCAAATAAGTAACGCCAGTTACTTTGCCCCCCATTTATTGATTAAAAGTTCTCTCCTGTCCCCATGTTGAGAGAAATCTGGAGTTAGTTAGTTCTAGGATAAATGTGAACATGCATTAATTCATCTCACTCACAAAAAACAGATTCAGTATTCCTCAAAATGAATAAAAGCAATAAAATTCAACTCAGAATATGACGCAAACCTGCAATAATTAAATAATGTTAAATAATACAAATATCCTTCTTTATCCTTCAAATATCCTAACGTGTTATATTGAAAACAAACAAGCAAGCCCTGCCCAGATTTAAAAAGTATAGCAAAGGTAAAGTAACGCGTTACTGTCCATAAAAAGTAACATAATTAGTTATTTTTTTAGGGAGTAACTCCATATTGTAATGCATTACTTTTAAATTTACAACAAAATATCGGAGTTACTTTTTCAAATAAGTAATGCAAGTTACTTTTTTCCCCATTTATTGACTGACAGCTCTCCTTTCCTTCCTAGAGATTTCCTTCAGCCTGAGGCTTAATCATTTCACTTTTGGTGTGAAAGGGCCTTTACTGTTGATGAAAATATAACTTCTGGCTTTTTAGTTATTTAAAATAAATAAGCAAGGTGACAAAAAAGGAACACAAATGTAACATAAAGCATTACTTTCCATAAACAGTAACAAAGTTACACAATTAGTTACTTTTTTTAATGGAGTAATACAATGTTGTAATGCATTACAACAAAATTTAAATTTACAACAAAATGTCAGTTGTTTTTTTCAAATAAGTACCGTTACTTTGCTTTCCCATTTATAAACTGAATCTCTCCTGTTCTGTGTTGAGAGAAAAAAGTAATGCGCTACTTTTAAATTTACAACAAAATATCAGAGTTACTTTTTCAAAACAAAAAAAAAGTAACTCTGACATCTCTCTTGTCGTGTGTTGAGAGAAACTGGGAGTTACACATTATAAGTAGTGTGAGTTATATAATCAGATTACTTTTTAAGTAACTAGTAAAGTAACGGATTACTTTTAAGTCTACAACAAAATATCGGAGTTACTTTTTCAATAAGTAACGTGAGTTTACTTTCCCATTTATTGACTGACATCTCCCCTGTCCTGGGTTGAGAGAAACTGTACTTCCTTCAGGCTGAGGCTTATTTATTTCACTTGTGGTGTGAAAGAGTCTTTACAGATGATGAAAATATAACTTTTGGGTTTTTTGTTATTAAAAATAAATGAGCGAGCCCAGCCGACGAGACAAAAAGTAACACAGAAGTAATGTAATGCATTACGTTTCAGAAAAAGTAAGAAAGTAACGCATGTAGTTGCTTTTTTCTGGAGTAATGCAACATTGTAACACAAAGTAACTTTGCCCAACACTGCTGGGAACGGCATGCCCGAGCCTTTCAAAATGGACGAAAGTCTTTGTGGCCGAAGAGAATGAGGGGAAAAGGCAGCGGAGGGACGTCCATTGAGCGCGCGGCCGCGTGTGTGTGTGTCGTCTGAGAGCCGAGCTCTCGGGGCCGCGGTCTTTGTGCCGCAGCGGCGCACGCCTGGGGAGAGAGGGGAAATGTGTTTGACATACGCTCCGCACACACTGCCGGGGAGGCAGGAACAGCAGGATACGATTAATGACCGCAGAATAAGATTGTTACAATATGGCCTCCCTCGCCCCTGCCTCCCTTTCTGTCGGGCTGTCATATTTCACAGGCCGGTTTCATGAGAGGCTGTCCATTCGTGGCTTTTTGTTTTTTTCCCTCCTTTCACGGCTCCCCCTCTCTCTTTTTATTTCTCGGCGAGCGTCATTGATATGCAGCGGTGTGCTCCCGGAGCAGGCTGCAGACTCCGTTCTCATGGCCGGCCTTTAAAACAGTTTGGCGCTGACTCACGCCTCCGCAACTCTTGTAAACGTTCAGGTAATGTTTCGGAGCGCTTCGAAACGCCACTTTTACTATCGCAGACGTTCCTCAAGCGCACGTACGAGGAAACGTTTGGAGCGTTGTAACGTCCGACACGAAACAAGTGGATTTCTGAGGATTTCGGTCCCGCCTCTGTTTTTGCTTTTTGGCCGTGTCCCGCGCTGACAGCGGCTGAAAAGGAAAGTGACAGCTGTTTGTTTAGCTTGGCCTCCATGTCACAGACCTGACGGTCTTGCGTGGCGAGCCCCGGCTTTTAGCATGCCGATTTGTAGCACAACAAATAAAAGATGGTCTTAAAGACATGTGCGAGGGTTGGGGGCAGAAATCTGGCTGCCAAATGTTGGCGGTTCCAGCAGTGATTACGGGTGAAACCTCGAGCCGTCCTGAACAGTGAGTCTAGGCTGCAAAAAGTGGATATCTCTGCGCATGAGCGCATTCGTAACCAGACCAGCTCGGCTGTGTTTGTTGACACGTCGAGGAGAGAATTTCAGTGTTTTCGCAGCGTTCATCAATCAGGAGCAGGCCTGATTTTTCCCAGAGTCAGAAACGCTCTGGAAGTGCAGCTGCGTACGCTTTGAACCAAACCAACAACAATTTCATCACGTTAACTGTGGTTCTCACCTCTCACTCATTTGTTATCACCACCCGTTTCTGTTTAGAGCCATTCAGATGTGTTCAGCTCAACCAGTCGTCTGATTTTAAAAGCGAATCTGCCGAAAACAGCGTCTTGATCGTATTTCATCCCAAAAGAAGAAGAAAAATACTCATCATTTATAAAGAAGTCTATTTTAGGGTTATTCTTTTTACATTATGATTTTTTCATCACATTTAAAACGTTCTCCCCAAAATTCTTATTACTGTAATGTGTCCAGATGAACCTTTTTTTTTTTTTTAATGACTGTTATTATCACTACTATGAATGGTATCCATTACCACTATGGCACCATCCATTCACATTGTAATGATTGTAACTCCGCTATATTACATCTGACTTTATTAATTCAGTGATTTGTGGTACTAATGTGTGTTTGTTTCATGTTTAACTGGAAAACTCTTTTACAAAGTGGCAATTTTGTATGAATTTATACAATTTAAATCATATGAAAACATAAGTGAAAGCCCACTCCTAAGCGTAACCATCACAGGGGCATAATCACACAAAAACATATGAATTAGATGGTATAAATTCAAGAATTATCCACAAATTCACCCAAATGTAAAATAGTCTCCAATCTCATGGTGTTGATTTTACTATTGTATTGTTATGTAGTAGTATTTATTTATTTATTTATGACTCTGGAGCACAAAACCAGTCTTAAGTATCACGGGTATATTTGTAGCAGTAGCCAAAAAAAGATTGTATGGTTCAAAATGATCGATTTTTCTTTTATGCCAAAAATCATTAGGAAATTAAGTAAAGATCATGTTCCATGAAGATATTTTGTACATTTCCTACTGTAAATATATTAAAACTTAATTTTTGATTGATTAATATGCATTGCTAAGAACTTCATTTGCACAACTTTAAAGGTGATTTTCTCAATATTTTGATTTTTTTGCACCCTCAGATTCCAGATTTCCAAATAGTTGTATCTCAGCCAAATATTGTCCTGTTCTAACAAACCATACATCAATATTTTGGATAAATCTCATAAAACCCTTATGACTGGTTTTGTGGTCCAGGGTCACATTTATTTAGGGGTGAAATTCTGCAGATGTTCTTATCAGTGTTGCCAAGTCTGCATTTTTTTCCACAGAATTTGATGACTTTGATGAATGTCTACAACAGTGACTGTAAATTATGTACTTTAGATATTGAAATGACATATTCTGAGTTTTGATATCTGGGATATGGTCATTGTGCTACTTTGACTGGCCATTTGGGCTAGTTTTGTCATGCATACCTGGCAACCCTGGTTCTTATGTTTCACCCATATAGCGCTCAAATGTATTGTTTGTATTTAACAATCAAAAACTCAAAAATATAGACAACACTTAAAAAATGAACAAAGTTAAAATGTGTGTAAAATGTTAAAATGAATGCATGAAATGTTAATGTACAGATTTGCATTACCTATTAAAAAATACCTACTATAAAAAGAAGTGTTTTTATATCAAATATTTTGCCCTAAATCGGGTTCTGTATAGAAACCCCATTACTCTTTTCTCTCAGAGTGCTTTTATAGCTCTTTTACTCATTTCTTATAATGCCGGTCATTGAATTCATGTATTTTAATGTCGGTCGAGGGTTCACATTCACTCTCTATGGACCGCTGGAATTTCACAGGAGAGCAGCAGAAATTCAGCTGATGTTGCGGAGGACAGTGTGAGACAGACAGGAAGCTGAAGACAAAATACCTGCCGCACGCCGACCGCCGGCTTTCTCCAGATACTCCAGATCTGGCCGTGCGTGTCTCTGTTCTGCTGTTCTCTGGTTTGGACAGATGTATGCGCTGAACATATGGCGCCGCTCGTATCTGTCCGTGCCGCGCTCACACCTGTTGCACACAGCTGCCCCGCAAAGCTCTCCATTCGCTCCAGCTCTCTGTCTGAACACAGCTGCAGTGCATTCTGGGAGCAGCCTGCAGAGGGGCTGGCATACGCCTGCAGCGCACAACTGTCTCCTGATTAAAAGCCTTCAGGCTAACAGCGTCTCAGAAGAAAGACACTAAACTCTGCACGTGTTATTCAACACGCCTGTTTCTTAGAGGTACATAAAGTTTGCTGAAGTGTACTTGGGGATGTATTTTGGATCTGTTATATGAAGAAGAAATGTTGTGATGTTGTGGATGAAAACTTTACATTTGCATACATCTGTGTGTGTGTGTGTGTGTGTCTGTCACATAATTTGAACATCTGCTCTTTAATATCTCCTCTCCAGCACAACACTAGTTTGATAACAGTTGTTGAAGCGTGTCGATGTCCTCCAAACCAGGCCTGCCCGGAGCGACCGGACGTCCAGTAAGCGAGGCCTGAGCTGCCTGTGCTGTATTTCAGCAGCATGTCGGATCGCACATGCTGTTCTCAGAGCAGGAGGAAGAGAGGGACCACGGGGTGTGAAACCAAACCCCAAACAAAACAACCAGCCGCTTTAAACACACACACACAAATACAGAGCATCTGGAATCAGAGTCTTCAGCGCGCAGCCGTGTGTGACAGCGAGAGACGGCAGAAATACACTCTGAGATTTTACGACACCCATGAAACACACACGACACAAACAGCTCTTGTGCAAATGTGTGTCTGACACTGTATGTCGAGGTGTTTTCAAATAAAGATACAGGATTTCTGCTTACAACAGAATGAGACGGATTTTCAAATGAGCATCTGAATGAACTAATTCACTATTTTGTGATACTAGTTAATAGCTAGATGAAATCTATTCATTATTATTATTATTCACTTGTTATTATTACTTTTTTTGCATTTCTGTTTTCATCAAGTTTCTGAATAAACCTACTGAGATATTTACTCTAACTGTAAAATGATAAACTATTTGATAATATTTTACAAAATAATTTTGTTTAGGCTTTGATTTAACATTGTTTTTCTTGCCCCATTGGCAGATATTTTTGCTTGTTTTAACCCAATTTGGGTTTTTTTTTTTTTTTCAGAAAGAAAGACATAATATTTTAAGTCCAGTAAATGCATGCTGATTCAAGATATTTTTAGATATTTATACTAGAAAACAAAACAAAAATACTAAGGAAGGAAATCATTTCTGCACTGCAAAGTGACAGAAAAAAAAACAATTGCACATTTCACAACACATTCATACCAGGGTAGGAATTAACCAGGGCTTGTGGCAAAAATGAACAAAAATACCCCATCAATTTAAGACAAAGGGGCATAAAATGCATCTGGATAATTAAACGACGTATTACGGCTGTCACGATTGAAAACGGAACACTGCGTCAGTTTGCTTTTACACGCGGTTTCGTGAGCCTTCTAACCAATCAAACGCGTTTCTGATGAATTTAGGAATGCATTGGCCAATCAGAGGCGCTTAGATTATTCAGCGCTGAAAGCGCGGGAGCGGTGATAAATGCGGACGCTCGAGAATTCCCTCATCATAAACAACAGTGCAGATGCGATGTAAAGAAAGATTGATTTTGTAGCTATAGTGATTATAACGAGAGTTTTGGCATAACTTGTGCTAGACTTTGGCTAAAGTCATGGACCGACATGTTTGCCCAAAACGAAACCAAAACTTTTTTATATCGTTTTCTTTGTCGATATATCATCCTTATTACAGTATACAAAGCAATAATTTTATCATAATATTGCAGCCATGTGAGCTCCTGTTTTTTTTTTTTTTTACATGAATAATACAAATTTCTATTTTTTTATCAGTTTAAAATATTGGGTAAATGTATTTGTATTTGACATATGCCGATTATAATGAGGTGATTACAAAAATTGTCCTCACAAATGTAAAAAAAAATGCCCCTGGAAATCAATTCAAGAAGGCAAATATTTCCCCTTAATGGAAAACTTAATTTCTGACCCTGATTCATTCAGTATGTCATAATAATTCTTATTACTGTCACCATTGTGAGCAATATATGTGTGTTTAGGCTAGATAAATAAGATCTGAAGGTAACGTCAACAGAGACGTGCCATGTAATATCATCATGTGTGTATGGTGGAGCCAAGAAACAATCATTTAAGGATGATAAGTGAAAACAGGTGGAGGAATGCTGCTGGAAAATCCCATAATCATATCAGGAATTACTCCTCTGTGTGTTATTGATTCCGGGGATTGAGATGAAGATACAGACGTCTCACGACTGGAACCTCAGCATGAAATAAAATTGCATTTAATGTGGTGGCACTGGATTCAGAGAGAATAGAAAGCTCACTGAAACTAAACGTGAGAACCCATTCAGCCTGTCAGTCGTATCCTCCAATGAACCAAACACACTCTGAGATAAACCTGAGATAAAACAGACCCGGATAAGAATTAAAAAGGCAGCTTAGTCCTTGGTTTAAACCTGGTTTGATCTCCCCAGAGCTCCTGTATTCTATATATATATATATATATGTCTCCAGATGTGTATGGTGGATCCTATTACAATCCTCAAAGCATCATGTCGTGGTTGTTTAAGTGATGTACAGAGATCTGTCCTGAGGCTGTATGACACAGACACTTCACTCGTACATGAACAGGAGAAATTACAGCCGCTTTACTCCCAACATCCAGATAAAAGAGCCACTTGTCTGTTCATTTACTCTAGAATGTGCAAACACAGCTAAAATAATAATTTTCAGTGATCTGAGAGACTTTCAGAGGTTTGAGTGTTTCCCCATGCTGCGATTCGTTACGACACACACACTGCGTGTTATTCTCTCTTTGCTACTGTTGTTATCAGTATTTCTGCTGGTGTGTTTATATTGTATGTTTTTTATTGCCAGACCATTTTGTCTTGCTGAGCTCACAGCAATAAAGTATTGAATCTTGAATGACTAGAATAAGCAGAGGAATGACGAATACAGGCTCATGTGAACTAACTTTGCTTTGAGGGACTTTGATATGGCCCTTCCCTGTTTTATTGTCAAGTCTGATCACTTGGATAAGCAATCAGATCACCCAAAAATGAAGATTTGTTCACCCTCAAACTCTGTCTACATCTCGGATGGTCTGTTTCTTCATGGAAACAGATTTGTAGAAATGTGTCATTCCATCACTGTCTCACCAATGGATGTGAATGGGTGCCGTCAGAATGAGAGTCCAAATAGCTGATAAAAACATCACAGTAATCCACCAGTAATCCACACCACTCCTGTCCATCAGTTCACATCTTGAGAAGATAAAAGCTGAAACAAATGCTTCATTAAGACATTTTTAACTCAAATCCGAGTCCATGATCCATAATAACACTTCCTCCAGTGAAAAAGTGGTCTGGTCTGAATGAGGAGAGAAATCTGCACAGATCAAGCACCGTTTACAAGACAAAACAGCTCTAAACAAACATGTGGCTGCATTTTAACTTTTTCACTGAAGTAAGTGTTATTATGGATAATGGACTTGGATTTTAGTTCAAAACATCTTAATGAAGGATTTGTTTCAGCTTTCGTCTTCTCACGATGTTCACTGATGGACTGGACTGGTGTGGATTACTTGTGGATTATTGTGGAATGACTTTTTAGACTGTCTGGACTTTCATTCTGACGGCACCCATTCACATCCACTGGTGAGACAGTGATGGAAGGACATTTCTACAAATCTGATGAGAGAACAAACTCATCTACATCTGGGATGGCCTGAGGGCGAGCACATTTTCATTTTGGGGTGAATTACAGTATACTGAATGATTATACTGTACATTAACAACAAAAGAAATCCTTAAGGTCACATGTAGTTACTGCTGTGACTTCACTGAATGCAGAATTTATAACTTTGGCTTCTAAGCAATAATCAGTGAATCCTAAGCGGTGAATATTTTGTCTGATCAGTTTCATTCTGCAGTGTTTTGTGTATGGGACCACCCGTAGGCTGATGTGTGTCCGTACGGGATCATGATGAGTCCCTCTGGGAGACGCTGGGCTCGTTTCCCGTCCCGCGTGTGAAGGATTTATGCGTGAATGCCGTCCGTCCGATGGGCCGCTCTCATTCCATCACACTGTTCGCTGCCACTTCAGTCACATGCACTTCCTAAATGCTTATTATTTTTGTCAGCATTTGTGATTTTTAGCAAACTGAGCAGAGCTGTGGCACGAGATGTTTGTGCAATTCATTTTGACTCATTTGAGTCACAAAGTGACAGCGGTCTATTAACAAATATTAAAAAAATCACTTCTGAGAGTTTCACCTCGAGTTAATAGTTTGATTTGGACAAATGAATGCAAAAAAATCCAAATATAGACCCAGATTGTGCAAAATGGTATAGTGCGTAGATCTGTTTACACACACACAAAGACAAAACTTAATTTACTTTATATTTGTATTATTTTCACACATGATGTCCCCTGTGCAAGAGCTCCAGATGACTGCTCGTTTCTCTGTCTGTTGTTTAATTAGCACGTGTGTGTCTAATGACAGGTGTGCTGCTTCATTAATCTCCTAATGACTGATGAAATCATCACACCGCTGTTTCTGCAGCCCAGAGCTCGACGTCCTGTTTTCCTCCACGTTTAGGACGATGAAAGACGTGCGGTATACGCACACCTGTGCGCTGACGGCTTTATCAGGTGTCTTCAGCACCACATGATCTTACTGTACGTCCTCCATTCTACACCTGCTGTTATTTTGATGTGTAAAATGCTATAATAGTGTTAATGTCACCAACACCACACACAAAACAATCACAGCTGATTCAAGCTGTTTGAAAAAGACCAATCTTAAAGCAGAGGATATTTTCGATATCTTTCTTTTTATTGCAAACAATATGATACAAAAGATAAGCTTCTTTTAAGACGGTGGCATGTTTTACAGTTTTTCTTGAAGACATAAAAAACAAGGGAAAGGAAATAAATGCTGGTGTGTTTCATAGAGATGCAGCCAAGTCGACATGTTGGAGAACCGAAAGAAAAACACAAACGAGTTCCAGTTGTTTCTATGAAGGGTTTGATCAAGTTTCACAATTAGAAGTCAACTAGATTATCAAAAGAACATTTTTAGACATCTTAAATGGAAACATCAACAAATGATAAATAAAGGAGACGGTTAAAGTTTGCGCTACAACTAAATCGTAATCGGAAACAAATCTCGTCACAAATTAGTCGTACGAAGCCCAAGTAAATGATGAAATAGTATTACTTTTTTCAAGTCAAACGAATGCTAGTGAATAAATTAGAGAGGTTAAGACCGGAGGAATGACGATCTGACCGATGGCGAGCTGCGGAGGAGCCTCGGGTCGAAGGGCGCGTCCCGTGGCTCCTCGGGCAGCGTGATCTCTATAGGCACAGACGGACTCTAGAGGCAGTTTTCACAGAAACGAGAGATATGGCGAGACGCTCAGGCACGGACTCTAGAAGCGTTCGACTGTACATCCGCTTTGAGAAACCCCCACAAATATATACAGAGGGAAAATAGAGTCTTTGCAAAAATATCATCAGGGAGGCCACAGACGAATCCCCCGACCCGACACGACCGAGAAAAACACACGCGTGACACATACACAGTACATACTAAAATAATTATCTGGAATCTGTCCTCACAGAGGATTTCTCTTGTCTCATTATATCTAGAAAAATATAATCACCATTTCAAAAGGCACAGTCGGGAGCCATTGCGTCCGTTTCAGTACTTAGCGTCCCGGGACGGCCGCTCGGGCCCTCAGGGCCTGGACAGCTGGGTGTAGACGGGCTGCTGCTCCCAGTGCTGCGGACTGTGCGCCTGCGGCACCGACGGGACGCCCGCCGTGTCGGCGATCGGGGTGTACATGGGCCTCTGGCCGGGGCTCATGTAGCTGAAGGCGGGGTACTGGCCGTAGTAGGAGTTGGCGGGACCCTGGTGCTCGGCGTAGTCGTACTGCGCGCGGCCGACGCCGGGGTACGCGGCGCTGTAGTGCTGCAGGTTGAAGGAGCCGTAGGTCACGTGCTGCGGGGAGCCCTGCTGCTGCTGCTGCTGCTGCTGCTGCTCGCTGTAGTGGCTGGGACTCAGCTGCTCCGTCTTGATCTGCGTCCGCTGCTGGCCTTGGCTCTGCTCGCCGCCGTTGGCCATCGAGTGCTGCTGCTGCTGCTGCTGTTTGGACATCCAGGCCTGAGCGCCGAGCCCGTACCCGTACGCCTGGGCGCCGTTGCCGACCGCCATCCCCGGGTGTCCGTGAGGAGGCAAGTACTGGTCGAACTCGTTGACGTCGAACGGCTCCATGTTGGAGATGACGTCGCTGCTCAACTCGCCGATGTCTACGGCCCCAAAGTCGATGCCCTCCTGCAGCGGACGGCCTTCGCGCTTCAGATCCGCTTTGCCGGACGGCAGGTCCGTTTTGGGAGTCGTGGGAGGTGTGGGGGGGCCCTGCGACTGACCTGGTTTGCGAAACGGAGACGAGAAATCAAATTAAAACAAAGATTAACTACAGCGTTCCAGAACGACGTTGCTGACGCAACCAGAAGGCTAATAAAGATACACGAAAGCCAGATAAGATTTACGAGCTGCCCCGCAGGCTCCGAACGAGCCGTTACATAAGCGAGATGTGTTCAAGGTGTTTTCAAGTACCTGAGTGGTCTCCTGGAGAATGCACTTCGCCCATGCTGGACGCCGGAGAGTCGGCCTGCTGCAGGGCTTTGAAGATGGCGTTGGGGGAGATGTGGGTCTGCTCACCGTCCTCGCTCTCCGCTTGGCCGTTCTTCACCGATTTTCTCCGTCTGGGCTGGTACTTGTAGTCGGGGTGGTCTTTCTTGTGCTGGACCCTCAGACGCTCGGCCTCCTCCACAAATGGACGCTTCTCTCCCTCGTTCAGTAGCCTACAGATATGCAAATATAAAAATTAAGTACTCTATTTAACAGTAAAAAAAAAGGGGTAAAAATAGTTCTTGAAACAAGTCATATTATTATTCTTTTCTGTCCTTAATTCTAAAATAATACAGCAATTAAAACGAACGCTTTTTTTTTTACCAACTACACAGCTACTTCTGCACTGAGGTGCATGTGAAGTAAGGGTTAATTTACTTTTTGCCTAAACTGTAGTTTTACCTTTTATTACCCAAATAGTTTGCTTTTCTCAAGCTTATCAGATTTGTCTTATCATTACATAATAACGCTATAAAACAATGCAATTTAATATTAATAATGCACAGTTTTCCAAACGTAGGCTAAATGAATCAGTATTGTTTTCAGTATTGTCCTAGGAAAACAAAGCAAACAAGACTTAATAATAAAATAAAATAAAAAAAGTCTAGTTTTTTTGGTAGTAACGTTAAAATGCATTGTCAAAGACCATAACACGCATGCATGCATGCATCATAACACAATGCTTAAAGTCAGCAGGTCTCACCGCCAGAGTTTTCCGAGTGTTTTGCTGAGCTCGGCGTTGTGGAGGTGCGGGTACTGATCCGCCAGTTTCCTGCGCGCCGCTTGAGCCCAAACCATGAACGCGTTCATCGGTCTCTTGACGTGCGGTTTGCTCTTGCTGGAGCCGTTCACCCGGACGGGCATGGGCACCAGGGTCCAGTCGTAGCCCTTCAGCACCTGAGACACCGCGTCTCGGATGCACACGGGGAACTTGTCTCCCTCCTCGTCCTTCTTAAACTCTCTGAGGTGCTGCTCCGGGCGGGTGTTCTCGCTGTCCGAGCCCGACCCGGACGGGCACGGAGACCCGGCGGAATCCTCGGACATGCTCGGGCTGGGCGCGTCGGAGAGACTCTTGTCCTGCTCGTCGCTCATTTTCAGGTAGGAGTCGAAGAGATTCATGCAGAAGAGTGAGTGTTGCAAACTCTAGCGCAGCGGTAAAATCCTCCTGCAGGAGTTCAGGTGAGGGCGTAAACGTGCGCGTCCGTGCGCAAAACGTCTCCGAGCGTCCGAAGTCCCTCAGAGCTGCTCAGATCAGGTGAAGAAAGTTACGCTGCGCGACATATATCACTCAGATGATCACAAATCCTGACTCAGTGTGAGTGTGTGTGTGTGTGTGTTTGGAGATGTGGAGAGGTTCTGCTCCCTCTCTCTCCAAATCACAGCACTTATATACGGATGATGGAGCGGAGGCGGGGCAGAACTCGATCTCTCTCTCTCTCTCTCTCGGGCTCACACCAGCCAAACACACCAAAACTAAGAAAAAACATTACCAACATGACACACACTATTATGTAATATAGAAATGTCAAATCCAGCAATCTGCTGCTCACCTGATTTCTTGTGTATTTGGACGCTATAACACGGACGCTATGTCGATGAGGTTTAGTGAACTGCTTTTATTCAAGTCAAAATTAAAAACAGCGGAAATCACTTTGAACAGCTTGTGCAAATAGAAAGCTGCTGCACACTATATGTAGTATTTTATAAGTGCAGTTTAATGTTGCATATGTACTATGTAGTGACATCTTTGTATTTCTGATTGTGATAAAGTGTAAACCTAACCCGATCTAGTCTTCTGTTTTCAATCTTTTTATACGTGTAAATGCTAAAGAAGCGCATCTCAGTTATTGTCGATGTGTGTTGATGTGTGTATGTGTCGGTGTTTGTGTGTTGAGTGACAGAGTGACAGCAGGTTTGTTCGCTGTATGAGCGATAGGGGGCGACATGAGTTCAGAGACTCACCCGTCATTCACTCACTGTCAGCAAACACCGCTGTACTGCGACTACTCCAACTCAAACAATAAACTACACGGAAACTTTGTTTTCTCATGATCACAAAGTATTATTTTGTCAATTTCTATACAAATATAATGAAAAAGTTTCATTTTCAATATGCGTCAGATATTGACTTTAGGTGAAAAAACTACTGTATGAATATTCATTAGAATAAAATGCGAGTTGTCGTGATGCATTGTGTACTGCAGTCTCTCAATACTAAATACTACAATTTTTTTTATACTTTTTTTCTTTAATTGAAATTTATACATCATCTAAAAAAGCTGAATAAATAAGGTTTCCACTGATGTATGGTTTGTTAGGATAGGACAATATTTGGCTGAAATACAGCTATTTGAAAATCTGGAATCTGAGGATGCAAAAAAATCAAATTTTTGGGAAAATCACCTTTAAAGTTGTCCAAGTGAAGTTCTTAGCAATGTATATGACTAATCAAAAATTAAGTTTTGATATATTTACAGTAGGAAACTTATAAAATATCTTCAGGGAACATGATCTTTATTTAATTTCCCCTAATGATTTTGGCATAAAAGAAAAATCTATAATTTTGACCCATACAATGTATTTTAGGCTATTGCTACAGATATAGTCATGCTACTTAAGACTGGTTTTGTGCTCCAGGGTCACATCTATGTATTTGTTTACTGACGGTGTGTCTAATTCATTCCTCACAAACTCTGCTTTCCTCTGAATCTGACCAAAATCAAGCTGGGTGTTATTAGCATTGTTAATATGAATATAGTTGCTGCTATCGTGTTTTTCCAGTTCCACTTCTTTAAGCTTTTTGTTGCACTGAAAACAAATAAATGAAACACAATTCCAAAAATAAAGCTAAAATCTCTTATAAGCCAACAACAACAACATAAAAAAGTTGTTTGTATTTACAGTTGATTTACTGCATGAATATTTTTTTGTATGTCATTTTTGCATTTTTATCATTTGTTTACTTGGTATTGCAATTGTTTTAACATTTCCTTTATTTCGCTTATGTATATTTTACAAAATTTCAGTGAAATATGATAAGGCTAATGATGTATGTTTTAAAAAAACTGTATATTTCATGAGCTATCAAACTCTTTACTCATTATAAATGACCTAGAGTTTAAACATGCTGAGAGCATATCAGTGTGGTTAAAAATAACAGGACAACAGCAGCGGCACTATAATAAATCTTTGGTGTTGGGGTAGAACAGAGATTGCTGCGTTACTCTCGGTCTCTCCGTGTTTATTTGTGCAAGTAATGTTGTGGAAATGTAATTTTCGGCGGAACGTGGTCTACACATGTGTTCCTCATGAGCTACCTGAAATATCATGTTTAATAGATCACAGATGTGCGTCTGGCCTCGCTCTGTATTGCCAAATTACCACAATTACCTGAGGAGGAAAGCCCGGCTTTTACGCCGCTTTTTATATCGTGGATATTAAATGGTGTCAGAAAGACTTTTTAAAGATGTCTCTTCAGCTCAGCAAGGCTGCGTTTATTTGTTAAAAACACAGTAATATTTACGATTTCAAACAGCTGTTTTCTGTGTGGTCAAATGTAATTTATTAAAAAATAATATAAAATAAATAAAAGTTGTATTTACAAAGTCTGTCTGTCTGTATCTTTAGTTTGACGGTCAGTGGCGGTGAAGCGGTTGTGCTCGGAGCGACGGTGTCGCGTTCACACGCGTCTGTCAGAGGTGTGTGTGCTCGTGCGCCATCGGCCGCTGTTCTGCAGGAACCGACGCGGCGCGTCCCTCCTTCTTCTGCCGTGAGCGTCCAGCACATACGCTGTAACGCTGGGAAACTTCTCAGCTTGATTTCGAGCCCCAGTGTTAAAAACTGGGAGACAAACAGTGAAAGTCAACTGCTAAATCATGTCCCCCGCTCCCAGATTCTGTGGCTGTCAGCTGAGTGCCTCTCTTGCTCTCTCTCTCTGTGTGTTTGTAAAGTACGGCGTTCATGCTTGTGCTGTGCTTTCACATGCAATGTTTGTGGACGACCCTAAGTGATGTTATCGAACAGTATACAGATACTAAAGTACGTGTATGCTGTTAAACGTGTCAGTGAGAAAACATGTCCCTCTAACTCTAGCACTCGCTGTTTTGTTTTCTTTTTTATTTATAAAACACTTAAATTCTTTTTAGATTTCTTTTTTAAAAAGAAAAAAAGAGCCTCTAACTACAACGTTAGGCTAATCGAGACTTGTCACAGCACTTACATAATATTGCTCTTTTGCTGGTTTTGATTGCTTCTATTGTCCTCATTTGTAAGTTGCTTTGGATAAAAGCGTCTGCTCAATGACTAAATGTAATGTAATGTACATGATGCGATGGGTGCAGCTTCTGTATTAATGGTACATTTCTGTTTCTGTTCTGTTTTCTTCATGTAGAATAACACCAGCTCGCTTGCACGTACAAAATACAACAGCATAGTGCAGTTAGAATAGAATATATAATGATTCAAAGTCGGGCATTTTCATAACTTAAATACAAACACATAAAAGCAAACGCACACTGAGGTGCATTATTTACTCATCATTTAGCAGAAGAAGAGCTGAAAAATCCTTTGCACCCAAGTAAAAAAGTAATATATTTAAAATACATTGTATTTAAATACAAATACAAAATATATTGCAAAATACATACGAAGTATAGTTCAAGCATATTTACTTACTGATATAAACATTTTAATTAAACTTTATTTGAAGTACTACTTGTGCACAATGCACATTTCTTAATATTAAGCCTAAAATGTGTTTTAACGTCACTGTTGATGAGGATTGTATGATCTTTAAATGCAAAATATGTAAAGTGTACTATAGATTAAATATCTAAAGTATACTTGCAATAGTTCCACTTTAGCACAATCAAATGAAGAGTTCAGATGCAAAAGCCTCTAAATCCATCTGATACTTTGTATAGGTTTCTATGTAACTACTGGCACTTCTGACTGGCCTGAGGCTGGAATTGAGCGAGTTTGAAGTAAAAGTATTTGATGGACGTATACTATGTGTCAGGAGCATTCACTCACTATCATTATCTCATTTTTGACTGAGATGGCTTTTAACTGGTTTTGCATCTGAACTACTTTCGCACAATTAAAGTGCATTAAGCACAAAATGAGCTGTTCCAGTTTGGGAGACTTTAATTAATTAAATACTTAATTTTTATTAAGTACAGTTGAGGTCAAAAATGTACATACACCTTGCAGAATCTGCAAAATGTTAATTATTTTACCAAAAAAGAGAGATGCATGTTAAATGCATGCAAAAATGCATGTTATTGTTTATTTAGTACTGACCAGAATAAGATATTTCACATAAAAAAAGACGTTTACTTACAGTCAACAATAGAAAATAATAGTAACATTTATAAAAATGGCGAACGTTTACATACACTTGATTCTTAATACTGTGTTGTTCCTGAATGATCCACAGCTGTGTGTTTTTGTTTAGTGATAGTTGTTCATGAGTCCCTTGTTTGTCCTGAACAGTTACACTGCTGCTGTTCTTCAGAAAAAACCTTCAGCTCCAACATGTTTTTTCAGCATTTTTGTGTATTTGTACCCTTTCCAACAATGACTGTATGATTTTGAGATCCATCTTTTCACACTGAGGACAACTGAGAGACTCATATGCAACTATTACAGAAGGTTCAAACACTCACTGATGCTTCAGAAGCAATAAAATGCATTAAGAGCCGGGGGTGAAAACTTTTGAATTTGAAGATCAGGATAAATGTAAACATTTTTGTCTTCTGGGAAACATGTAAGTATCTTCTGTAGCTTCTGAAGGGCAGTGTTAAATTAAACAAATATGATATTTAGGCAAAATAAGAAAAATGTACACATCTTCATTCTGTTCAAAAGTTTTCACCCCCGGCTCTTAATGCATTGTGTTGCTTCTGGAGAATCAGTGAGCGTTTGAACCTTCTGTAATAGTTGCATATGAGTCCCTCAGTTGTCCTCAGTGTGAAAAGATGGATCTCAAAATCATACAGTCATTGCTGGAAAGGGTTCAAATACAAAAAATGCAGGAAAACCAAATAATTTTTCTGAAGAACAGCAGCAGTTTAACTGTTCAGGACAAACAAGGGACTGAACAACAAAAAACACAGCTGTGGATCATTCAGGAAACAACACAGTATTAAGAATCAACTGTATGTAAACTTTTGAACAGCATCATTTTTATAAATTCAGCTATTATTTTCTCTTGTGGACTAAATGTGCACAATAAATATGTAAATGTATCTGTAGTACACTTAGCATGAAATAAATGTATTTCCAATTCATTTTTCACTAGGACAGAAACGGTACATCTCCATCTTGCTTCGACCAAAGTGACTTGAACACGTTTGACAGTGTAATTACAACTCACCAACGCATACTGTAAATATGAACTTCCTTCGCTATTGTGACAAGATCGTTCAGTCAGATTTGCAAACTAGTCAGAGCGGTTCATTACAAAGAGGTGAAAGCAGACATCAGTTGTTCCAGGATCACATTACTCTTGGGTTTCTTGACTCATTTCAAGACAGAGTGTCAGGCACAAGTCTGAGTCAAATCAAACTTTCTCAACCGTTTCAGTGTGATCTGGTGAACTCATTCAACTGGTTCAAAGATTCTAAGGGAAACACGACTAGCTCCCGAAATATGGATCGGTGAGAACTCCATCTGTGTTCCCTCAGTAGACAGCAGAGCTGCCTGAAGAGTTGCATTAAGTGAAAAAGCATCATATTTGGCTTCTATCGAGTAGAGTCTCAGTGAAGAATGTGAGGAACTCCCCGCTGTATGGACGGGCGGACCGATCCTCTAGGAGAAACAGAAAAAACAAGAGGAAACATGAAGGCAGGAACGGAAAGATGGTGGAGTCTGTGGCCTAGACTTGTGAGAAATGACTTTGCACCTGTCCGCTACTTTCCCCTCAGAAGTGCCAGCTTCCACAGGCCTGCCAGGGTGGACACACCTGGACGGTTGGACGGGGATCGCTGTCCTCGCTTTCCCAGCACGCCGTCGGAGAGCCGCACCGCACGGACTGCCGTCTGCGGGCGTTTGGCCGGCCGGATCAGAGCGCGGCGACACGGGCTGACTGTTGACACATAGCATTTTGGAGAGGCTGACGTTTGAACAAGACTTATCACGGGCCTGACACCTTCAGAAGGCAGGACTCGAACGATCCCACAATGTTTCTTCACACCTCCCCGACAGACCCCACCACACCTGCCAAACTCGCTAGAGCCACGGAGAAATAATATGACTCAGGCCAGAGTGTAAATAAGCCGTTTTCGGACAAACTACACAAGTAATTACTTCACAAATTAACTTTCTAGTAGGCCTGTCAAACGATTAATCGCATACAAAATAAAAGTTTGAGTTTGCCTAATAAATGTGTGTGTACTGTGTCTAATTATTATGTATATAGAAATACACACAAATTTAAGAGAAATATGTTAAGTACAAAATATTTATATTTATATATAAGTTATAATGATATGTTAATTAATATGTTAATATGTTAATTACACACAGCAAACTCAAACGTTTATTTTGTATGCGATTAATCATTAATCGTTTGACAGCCCTACTTTCTAGTACAACTACATTAAACTCAGGAACATATTCTTGGAGTCACTTATGCTATAAAAAGGCATCCACTCACATTCATCTTTTGACTGCTCACTACTTAGAAATACTGTGCCCATTTTACTCAGTACAACTGAGGAAACTATTTGCATCAGCTTTTTAAGTATTTTGAACTCATTTTATTCTTGTTCGTTCTATTAGACTTTACAACGACTTTTCCAACTTGAACTCTTAAGTAATGGCAACTCAATTTTTTCAGTTTATAAAATATAGTTTCAAGTTAATCAAACATAAACCTTGTTGTTTTTAAAGTAATATTAACCAGTATATCCTTATAAGCCACATTTTTTTATTTTAAAGATGTATTCAATCTGTATTTAAATATTTCTATTTTTGTCTACAGTAGTGTAATGAAACAGTAAACAGGCTGCTCAAAACAAAACATTTATTCACTTTGCAATCTTTCAACAGTGCAAAAATGCAAATTACAGAGCATCATTAACACTATAGATTGGACAGAACATGGGGTAACACTTTAGTTTGGGGACCAGTTTTCACTATTAACTAGTTGCTTATTAACATGCATTTTACTAGTATATTGGCTGTTACTTATAAAGCACATATTAAGACCTTATTCTGCATCCCTAATCCTAACATAGCCACTACCTTACTAACTATTAATAAGCAGTAAATCAGGAGTGTACTGAGGCAGAAGTCATAGTTAATAGTTAGTTAATCGTGAGAATTGATCCCCAAACTAAAGTGTGACTTAAGTTGAATCCTAGAAACACATAATTTGTCTGTTTAGGAGTCTGAGTGCTGTCATTACATTAACATTAGATCAAAGAACTGCCTAAACTGGTCACCCATGTCTTCCTGGCTCTTTCCAGCATTCAGATTGACAGGTGCATTATTCTGAATAACACAAATGGAAGGTAAAATAGTACTCTGATTTATTTCTAATTGAGAAATGACACCCTGTCCTACCCAGACACAATGTGACAAGATTTCAGCGACAAGTAATTTGTCTGACGCAGCTGAACGTGTTTTGTGGTCGCTGGCATTTCCATTCTTGCGAATGTCAAACCCTCAGTAAGAGCTAGAGAGTAGCTAGTTCTTAGTTAGCTTAGCAAACAAAACCATTAATGCCACAGAAAAGCAACATGTTTGTGTTCATTGTTTGCCTGCTGAACTGTCCATGCCTCATAGTTTAATCATTTAAACATATTAACTCCTATTATGAAACCAGGAATTTTCCCTGGAAGAATGTGGATACTGTATATTTTCCTTCGGCTATAGTTATAAAGTCATAAAGCAGCACTGCATTTCTGGCCTTCACTTTTACAGCCCATAATTGCTGTTGCACAGTTCCTTGTGTATCTTTCTCGGCTTCGCTCTTTGTTTGAAGATGTGGCCATTATCTCGCTCTTATCGGCTTCTGGTTTCGAGTTAAGTGAAACGCGCGTGGACGTACCGAACGAGGATACGCGTGACGAGCCCGTCGCTCCAGATAAAGCGGCGTGTCTTTGGACGGATCCCAACTGTAGAGGACGCCCACCAAACACACTTTCTGACTGTGTGTCTCAAAAAGATCAAAATAAATTCTTCTATTCAAAAAATGCAAGGAGTAAATCTGTCAAATCTTTTAATAGACTTCTTGAGACACTTCCCTTTCTGGTGTTCTTGTGGTGATCGTGTAAAACTCACAGCTTTTACTCATGACATGAGCTGACAGAAGTGACCTACATATGTAATGGACAAAGTCTTGTGGCTGTTCTTTTGAAAGTATTGTGTGCGTACAGGTATATCTGCTTGTGGACTTACATTATATGAGCTTTATTGTATTAAATGTGCACTTGTAGTGTTTTCAGATCTTAGCAGTATATTGTTTTATAATAATAAATTAAAAGGTTGATCAGGTTGAACGTTTTACTTTGAAGCGCACAAAAAGATGAAAACAATGATTTAAAATGTATTTTCTAGAAGTACACGTACTTTGATGTGTTGACTAACACACTAAAGCACATGTAAAGTACTCGATTATAATTTCATCCATAGCGTGTTATTAAAATATATAATAAATGCACTAAATTGAAACTTCTTTACAAATGTGTAAGTACAAATATATTTTAATACATGACATACAATACCATTTACATTTTTATTTTCCATTAGGACATTTGCTAGTACAATAGTCTCCATAGACAGAAAAATACTTCTGAAATGACATACAGTATAAAGAGGTACATAAGAGTGTTTTTTTAAAAGTAGGATTTAACCATTGCAATTTAATTTTAAATTGATTTTAACATCAATTAATACTATAATAAATGTTTATGTATTTGCAAAAACAAAAAAAAAAACCATGCAGTGAAGTGTGTAAATACGTTACATTCAGTTTGTACAACTATATTATTTTCTGAAGTGTACTTTTTTGTTTCAAGAGTGCACCTTTTTTCCAGCAGGGAAACCTGAAACATCCACTGAAATGGTTAAAATGAACTGTTGTTTTTCCATTTCTAAAGATGCCAGCAGGATTACAAATAAGAGCTACGATAAGCTGTGTCTTACCTCTGGTTTAATGTTTTTACTTCCTTTTCCAATGTACCATTGTCACATTGATTGTGCACTTTACCTTCCGGTTACTCATTCAGTCCTCGGTTTTTCGCGTCTAAATGAACTTCTAACGTAGGGAATGTCTGCACAAAAATCTATGTATTTATTTTAGAGAATGAATTATGGTGATCTGCTTTTGCATAGTGAACTGACGTCTGTTTTTATGTTTTTATCAGAGCGTGTGTCATTGGGCCTGAGGCTGAACAGCTCTTTTATTTTCCTCAGGTCATTGACAGCAATAGTGGTTATGTCATCTTAATTAAGAAGTGCTGATTAATTGTTGCAGCCTGAAACACATCCACCTCAAAACTCATCACCAAAAACACACACTTCATGCACAGTCTGTGTACATGAAATGCAGTATTCAACATACCCAAATATATATATGTATTTTTGCACTGAAATGTACAGCATATAATCAGCTGCTTTTGCAAATCATGTTGTATTATTTTTAAAACAGGGATCACATATTGACTAATAACTTAGAGTCTTCCCTTAACAAACACCTAATTTGCTGCTTATTAATAGTGAGGTAGTTGTTCAGTTTAGGTACTGGGTTGGGTAGAGGGATCTAAAATATGGTCATACAGAATAAGACATTAATATGTGCTTTTTCAGTACTAATGAACAGCCAGTATGCTAGAAATATGAATGCTAACAAGCAACCAGTGAATAAAGTGTTGCCGCATGGCGTGTTTGTGTGTGAGTGTGTGTGTTGTTGTCTTGGCTTGTTGCCTGACCTTCTTTATGCAGCATTTAAGTATTAAGTGTGAAACAGGAAAAGACATCAAAAGTGTTGTCCAACTTGTTGTGTTAGTCTGGTATAGTATGATTAGCAGATACAACAATCTCCTCAGAGTCTGGCGTGGAATGGCTGTGTCGCAGATAAGTAAGTGTCTGGCGTGTCGGTGTGAAGATCTGAGCGGTGACTCACGCTGATGTCTAGAGCTGCTGCCGTGTGTCTGTGTGTGATTCCGCTGCGCTCAGTTCTCAGCCCTGCTCCAGTCCGGGTCCGCAAAGCGCCGTGACTCACGGCTTTATCAGAGAGCTCGGTGACCTCCGGTCGAGCCGCTGGGTCGCGGCTCTGTAATTAAGCTTCTAGAGTTCCCATTCACATTCACACAGGTGCGTCACATCAGCCGCACCTCCCCACAGACCTGCTGCTTTTATCGCAGCTCACAGTTACCAGCTCACAACTTCAGTTAGAAAACGAAGATGCTCAGACTCCTGATGATTAACACTTCAGAGGCCGAATCCACATGAGTTCACATAGTTCTGTTTGATATTCTGAACTGGCCGTTGTAACCGTGCATGGATGGGTTTGGTTCTCAGAGAATGCATGATTCATTAAAAATGTAGTCGTCGAAGTGTAATGTAAGTTACTTTGGATCAGTGTTGCCAAATCTGCGGTTTTCCCGCAGTACTTTAACACTGTTGCCGCAGGTTGTTTTTTGTGTCCGTGGGTTGAAGCGACCCCAATAATGTCATATTTGGGCTACTTTTGAGCTAGTTTTGAGTAGCAATTGGGTGGGTTTTGTTGTTGTGTGTTGACCTGGCAACCCTGCTTTTGGATAAAAGTGTCTGCTGTTAATTTACTCCCCCTCAGGCCAAGATGTTGGTGACTTTTCTCCCTCTGCATTTTTAGCTGAAATTGTGATCATTTGTGATTCATAAAATGCAAGTCAGCGGCTGCCTGTGTTTGAGAATAAAAAAGGTACACAAAATGAATCCCTGTGGCTCCTCTATATTGACATCTTATGAAGTGAAATGATTGGTTTGTGCAAGAAACTTGACATTAAATTTGAAACATTATTAGCTGTAATCCAGAGCCTCAGACATGGATTGATGCCTGCTTCACAACTGAATCATTCCTTTAAACTGGTTCTTTTTGGTAAACGAGTTGAACCTGTTCATCAAATCAGACTGAGGCGTCTGAATCAGATTGCGGCACGAGCGGCACAGATCTACTAGTTACTCAGTCAAAACCCACTTTCAGGCGCCCGACAGTCACTCAAACTCAAAATGAGTCAAAATAGTGGTATATCTGATCCTGTGATGATGAATGAATCATTCAGCCTCCAGTTCCTCCAACAGTCACTGAACCGAGGAATCAGTTGGACTCGGACTGAAGACTGATGAGCCGCTGATAGGCACGTGTGTAAACCGAACTCTTGAATTAAGGGATGAAATTGAAGTTTTTATGGTTTCTTACTGTGTATGTAAAAAAGAGGAGTTGATAAATACTAGTTTATTTGCTTTAAATGCTTTAGACATGTAACACGTCTACATTTCACATCATTATTGGGTGCTTTAATAATATGATTGTGTATATGTTAGAGCATCGCTTAACTGCATAAACAAACTAGTGATTTGATTCAGTTCATAGAAACAAACTGTCAGAAAGAACCAATTTTTGGAATTTGCCTGAAATTCTGGATTACAGGTAATAATGTTGTAAATAATGTTCAGTTTCTTGCACAGGTTGATTGTTTCCCTTCATTAGACCTCAATATACCTTCAGGATCAACAGCTATTAAATCTGTGTTCCTTCACATGCTGTTTTTATTCTTGACGTGATGGTAGCCATTGACTTGAACCACGGTTTCAGCTGAGTATGTTCTTTACTGTTCTACTGAAGAAAGAAAGTCACCTACATCTTGGAAAGCCTGTGGGTGAGTAAATTACCAGCAAATTTTCATTTTTTGGTGAACTGTACCTTATTTGTTTATTTGTACCTAATACAGAAGGAACGAACCAAACGTTTTCTTCCAGTTTCAGCTTGTGCAGTTTTCTGCTGATGTACTTCCATGTTGTTGCATAGTTTGCTAGCTGGCTAGATGGGATTGAGTTGTGAACTGCAGCGATTGGGCAACACCGCTGGCTGTTATAGGTGTTATGAGCTTGTAGGAAGAAGGTTGGAAAATCCAGCCTTTAAGTGCAAATGCTGGCATCGGCGTGCCTCAACGGTAGCTGGCTGACCATCTCCAGAGGTCTCGTCTGCGTGCCGTTCGGAACAGGACGGAAACGATCTCTCCTGAGGAATTTCGCACCAGCATCAGCACTCAGAGGGAAGGAGGGAATGTGAGCCCCAGAGAGCAGATGGATGTGAAGAGCAGGAAAAATCAACAGCAGACTCAAGAGGCAGGTCTGTGGGATTGATGTGCTAATAAAAGCAGCGTAAGCGCTTCCTGTCGACCTCCAACGGAGAACATCACGTGGAAATCACCGACATTCGACGACATTGCAAATAACAGTCATATTTGATCAGCATGGCATATTCTGCCCTTTACTACTCTGAATCCTACAAAACTGCCATTTCACTGTATCAAGAGATGAGTGGCAAATGTTTGGTGTTCTGATTTACCTCAAGTCAATTTCAGAATAAAAACTAACTGGTATTTGTCATAATTTGGCCAGCAGCCATATCACCCTGCAGCCCAAGACTGGTTGCCCACTGAAGCTAAGCAGGGTTGAGCCTGGTCAGTATCTGGATGGGAGACCTCCTGAGAAAACTAGGTTGCTGCTGGAAGAGGTGTTAGTGAGGCCAGCAGGGGGTGCTCATTCTGTGGTCTGTGTGGGTCCTAATGCCCCAGTATAGTGATGGGGACACTATACTGTCAAAAGAGCACCGTCCTTCGGATGAGACGTTAAACCGAGGTCCTGACTCTCTGTGGTCAATAAAAATCCCAGGATGTCTTTCGAAAAAGAGTAGGGGTGTAACCCCGGCATCCTGGTCAAATTTGCCCATTGGCCTCTGACCATCATGGCCTCCTAATCATCCCCATATTCTGATTGGCTTCATCACTTACATCTCCTCTCCACCAATAAGCTGGTGTGTGGTGGGCGTTCTGGCGCAATATGGCTGCCGTCGCATCATCCAGGTGGATGCTGCGCACTGGTGGTGGTTGAGGAGATTCCCCCTTCTGTGTAAAGCGCTTTGAGTGCCCAGAAAAGCGCTATATAAATGTAAGGAATTATTATTATTATAATTAGGCTGTAATTGGGAACGTTACCACTACGTATTGCTGATAAATAATAGCTAGAAAACAAAATAGGCTACTTCAGCTTAAAATTATGACTTCTGACCCCAAATGTACTGTAGGAAGATTAAATGTCTGTATATACAAAAAAAAAGATCACAGTAGACAGTATAGCGTACCGTTGAGTCACCTTTCTTTAGACGTAAACGTATAAAGGCTGGCCTCTATTTCTGACAAAAAGGGAAAAAGAAATGCACTCACATTTTTGTCATATCTGTGGTTTATTACCTGGCTAGAGAAAAACACAGTTGGCTCTCAAGCTCGGTCTCGTAACAGAACGGCTCTCTCTGCATTCTCTACAGCTGATGAATGTGGCTTAGCTGTAACTACCGCTGTTTACAATGAACGTGTAAATGCCAGAATACATGTGATCTTTGATACTAGAGAATATAGAAAACCAAATTTTTTTTTGAAAGAAAATTTTTTTTTTTCAGCAAAAACATTAAATTGCTCAAAAGTGTCAATAAACACTTTTTCTTTGCAATAGGGCGGTCAAACGGTTCATCGTGATTAATCACATACAAAATAAAAGTTTGAGTTTGCCTAATATATGTGTGTGTACTGTGTGTAATCAGTATGTATATATAAAGATGTATATAAACAGATACAGCTGTTTTTAACATTGCTAATAATGAGAAATGTTTGTTGAGCAGTAAATCAGTATATTAGAATGATTTCTGAAGGATCATGTGACACTGAAGACTGGAGTAATGATGCTGAAAATTCAGCTGCGCATCACAGAAATAAATTGCATTTGAACATATATTGAATAATATTTCACAATATTACTATTTTACCTGTATTCTGATCAAATAAAATCTAACGCTTGAACTGTAGAGCTGCTATACTATTTACCTTTTAAACTGCGTGCAACTGTTGTTCCTTTTGGCATTTTTATGGATGAAAACGACCTGTAATATTAATTAGAATTGTATGGATCAGAAGTTTTTGTGGGCAAAAATCATCTGATAGAAAGGTTAGGGCTGGTTAAAGTGACTGAGAGCGTGCATCATGTTCTTCCAGTGGAAGGACCGGTAGAGTTTGCACTGCAGAGATCCCAGACGGTCCTGTTGAGTAAAAAACTGGCAGTTCTGCAAACATTGATGAAATTGGGTTCTTTTGAAAAAAACACTGAAACAAACATATGTTCAAATAATTTTTACAACTTCTGAAGAAAACATGCTTGGCTGCAGATCAAGTAGAGACAGATGGACTTCCTCAGGACACACTTGTGCTTGATTTGTGAACTTTGAACCTGATTGATTTGAATCTTTGAGTTTTGGGATTGTAATATGAACAGTTAAAAATAAGCGTTAATTAGCAGCGCTGGGGAATTCTCCGCTTTTCTAAACACTTGGGCCGGTCCTGTCAGGAGGGCTTCGGCAGACGGGACGTCAGAGGGTGAACCCCAATGATCTCATCAAGCCGTCGTCCAGCTCTTTCTGAAATCATGTCCAATCACGCAGTCATCTGTGGCAGACACGCGTTCAACCCAAACCCACTTTTACAGAGCTGCGCTGCAAAAAACTTCTGACTTCTTCCGAAGCTCTTTTGTCTTCTTTTCTAGTACTAATATCCAAAGCAAAGTGACTTAGGATTTTAAGTTTTGTTTTCTGAAAAATGTATAAAAAGTTTTAGTTTTTGCTTAAAACATGGAAAAATATCTGTCAAAGGGGTAAGAAAAATAATCTTAATTCAGAGACAAAACAAGTTTATTTTTCTTGCCTCACTGACAGATTTTCTTCTAGTTTTAAGCAAAAACTCTCTTAGTTTTGAGCCAAGACTTAATATCTGAAGTAATGTTGCTTTTTAAGTAAATGCATTTTGATTTTTGTACTAAAAAGAAGTAAAAAATGTCACAAAAGAAAAATCTTTTTTTCTTTGTAGTGTAACTCACTTTTCATGTGAAATGTCCATCCTGTTTGCAACTGCCTTATAAAACAGGCCAAAGAAAAATATTTTTTTGTAACTTTTTTCTATCTTCACTCAACAATGTCTGAAATTGCACTCATTTTTAGGAAATGATAAAAATCATCAACGAAAAAATGCAATCGTTTTTACTTATTTCTATCATGGAATTTTAGAAGAACCACTCTTTAAAACATAATCGAGAGCTGGATTAACTATTGTGAGCAATGCAGTTTTTCCTCTGGGAAGCTGCAAGACTTGAGGATTTGCAATGAAGTTTTCAGTCGCACTGTCTGCGCTCTCGTTCCTACAGCCTCTTTCCGCACCTCCGCCAACACCCTCATTTGTCTGATTTATATTGGAAGCAATGAGGCCCCGCAGGGCCCCTGAGAGAGATTTATCCCCTGTGTGAGTCAGTGCACGGCTGTACCTCCGTCTAATTACCCCTCCACACTCAGCCACCCAACACTGCCAATTACAAGCCTATTACAGCGCGTGACTTACCGCTCGACGCAAAAACACTGCGAGAGTCGCTAAGCGATGAGCATTGCAAGTTGAGTTTTTGCGTTTGATATTGTTTGAAGAAGCTGGGTTTGTGAAGCCAGTGCTGCTGAAGCATGCGAGCCAGAGGCTTTGATTGGACTAAAGGCCATTTCCTTCCCTGGCTTCCTCAGAAAACATACCACATAATAATACTGCTCTTCAGACCAACTGGCAGCGCCTGGCGTGCGATTGCCATACGACTGGGTCCCATGCAAAGCAGCTGAGCTTTGTTTTGGATTATGGATGTTGGATGAGCCCAGTGTCGACATGAGAGTGCATGTTTCAGGTTTTCTCTTAAGGCTGGTTTTCTCTCAAACAGGGTGGTCAGGCCTCTCTGAGGAGGTGAAAGCACTGATTCCGGCCAGATACCAGAAGAAGGATTCAGGCCTTTTGGAATCGAGCATCTCTTCCCAAAGCGTCCCGCTGTACGGGTGTTTCTGCATCTTTAACAAGATGAGGAAAACCATGCGTTCTCACGATTTACAAGTATAATTGGCTGTCGGTTGTTCCCGAGCCCCGCCCACCGTCCCCACCCCCACCCAATCACAATCACTTAGCGTAAACAGAGCGCAGACCCCGGTAGCTAATTTCCTCTGTCCTATTTCCCTCGGCAGCCACTTCACTTCAATTTGTTAAGACGTCTTATTAAATGTGCCGGACAAAGTGGACGGCCCCTGCGTTTCAGTGAGCCAGTAAACAGGGTCAGAGTTGAGCTGAAGGCTGCTCGTGATTACAGTGTTTTGATTGGCTCTCACAAATGTGCAAATCAAGGGCAACGCTGGCGTAGCGATTAGCAATCGTTGTCTTTGCGTGTTATTAGTTGAAGCGATTGTAGGTAGGCTACACTTCTATATCCTTCACGTGTACAGCAAATTGCATTTACCTTCACATGCTGCATTGGCTAAAAAACGGGCCCGAAAAATCCAGGCGTGGTGTTGTGTCGCGGCTGTGCCAGCGTCTCGTAAAGTTGCCACGTCCTGTAAAATTCTGAAAGGGATACTTATTAGGGCTTTATGCATTAGTGAACTTTATTTTATTAGTTTTTAACTCCTCCCGCGGGGGTCTGTAAGCCGCTGTTGTATTTTCAGAGCGCTCTTTATTTGTCATTACGCTGCCTTCTCCTGTTTACTGTCCCCGGCTTCACCCCCTCCGTCCCCCTCATTGAGAGTGAAATGGCCTCGCTAGGGCACCCTACACCTCATCAATCATCCAGTCCTTCGTTTGCCTGCTCGCAAAAGCCCAATTTTCATTTTTCACGTGCGCCCCCTTTCCTGCAATTATACGCGCGCTTGTCGTCCGAGCGGCGGCGTATGAAACGCTGTCGCGGGCCGTCTGAGGAACAATTTAGCTGGCCAGTGGTGCTTGTTTGTAGGCTCTGGATGAATTGTAGCCGTTTACTGAGGGCTATTTATGGTGAGCGTTACGAGCAGAGTGATTTTGGAGCGCGTCCTTACCCTTTCAGAAAGCCAGATGTTAGGATGTGCGTCGCTCATCAAATGAGACGTGTTGTTTGGTGGACGCTCCGTCTGTTCGATTATTGCCATTTTTACGTTAGGCCAGTTGCATATGCAGACACACACAATATGTAACGAGACCTGCCAATAAATGTGGGCTTGCCACAAAGTAATTGTTACCATATTGCATGAGACATTGGCTTTGTTTGGCAGAGGCCGTAAAGTTCAGTTCTCGATGCCACGATCGCTCATTGTCAGTGCAGCCCAAACGCACTGTGAAATACTCACTCGTGTTGACGTACGTGTTGATTTACTAGGAGATCTGGTGCATGTGTGTAATTCTGTATTTAATTTCATGGGTTTGTCACTGCAAATGCAGAATTTTGCCACTTAGTCTTGATGGCTGACACGAGCACATATGACGTAAACACAATACTGTGGATTTTGGTGTAGTTTAAAACTAAAGTTCGGGAGGAGGTGGGTCATTCCAACCTGTCAATCGTCACGCAAAAGTATATGAACGCCTTCCTAGTTCACTAGTGTGACAGTTTTTCCAGCCACTTCACCAAATTAATAAAGTGTCATCCTACCATTAGAAAATACACTCACTGGTAAATGCAAATTAAGAACGATTTTTTATCATTTCGTTAAAAAAAACCTCTTTTTTACTGTGCAACGTAAACTATGACTGATTTTTTTATTTCTATTAACAATAAACTTCAACGCAGTCAAAGTACAGTTTTAACTACAATTATACATGTGAAAAAAACATAAAACACATATAAAAATTATTATACATTATATATAAAATACTAAATATGTACACAAAATACGCATACAGCCAGGGGTGGGGTGGGACGGGGGGACGTCAATATTTGCACTTATGAATATGAAATTTAGCAAAAATTAAAATCAAATTTATAATATAATACTCTTTCCTTTTATCTGAGGGGATTTTAGTAATAATAGTAACCAAATAAAACATGTTCTAGACACAAAGAAAAAGTGGGGTCAATATACTATGACTGATTTTCTCAGATTGTAAATGTCGGCCACTGACGCGATCCAATTTACCTTAGTAAGAAAAACGTCTAGAAAAATGGAAAAGGTACTAGTAATTTTCCGTTAAAATACAATGCGTAATTAAAAATGCAGGTAAAAAAACCTGTGGAAAAATCAATACAGAAAATTCCTTCATATTAACATAGTAGATTGGGCCCTATTTAACAGACTTTAACAAACTATACACTGATTAAAAATATAATTGTTCAGAATGTGTGGTCTCGCTAGTTTACTAGCTAACAAAAAAGCTTAAATTGTAATCATTCAAAAGTGTGTACGTTTTCTAAAAGTCAGTGTATTAGTTATTTACTAGTTATTTAGTTATATATATATATATATATATATACATATTTTTGCTGCGATTTGATGAAGTGGACACAGCTTTGTGTTGTGATTACGCAATGACGTCATCGCGCAGTGACATCACAATGTCATTTAGCAACTTTCAGCAACAAACCCACTTTCCTTTAGCAACTTCCCCCGAAAATTATTTGTCAACACTCGCCGTTAAGCTTTTTCCAGTGGTAAGTTAAATAATAGAGCCCCGTTCATCTCCCACTAATCACACAATCTCTGGTACTGCCAGCAGTATTAAGAAACTAAAGCCTCTAAATACAAGTTACATTGTTTCGGCTAAAAGTCATTGTTTCGTACAAAAATCCATCTGGCGGGCTTTCACCGTCCTTTCTGCTGCGCCCTTTAAGAGCGCGAAAGGCTGTGCGGAATTCGCGCCTTCTGTTCATGTATTGTGTGTTTTCATGTTCATCAGTTCACAGACGCGTCTATTCGAGTTCATTCTGCGATAGTGTTTCCCAATAGATATAAATACCACGTTTAAGCGTGAAAAGCTTTTAAGTAAAACAGTTCATGAAGCTAAATTTAGACTTATTTGGGGGTTTTGCCAGATGAGACGATGGAAACCACATCTGCCGTGAATCCCTTCAGCGATTTCAAGCCAAAAGGGGAAACACCCTAATTAAACACTTTCGAACACATCCCACCGCTTCTGCACAAAACTGTCAAGGTTAGTGACACTTAAATGAACATTAAATAGCTACTTTGATTAATCATGTACAAATACCAACGTCTTCCAGTATGTTTGCTTAGTGTAATGTCCCATTTTAGACTACAAAACCACTGAGGGATCAGCCAGTTCTGTTTTACAGTAACGTTAGATGTGAAACAAGTACATACCATATGTATTGTTTATTGGAAATAAAAGTAAGAAATAAAATACCGAACGCTACAGTTATATTTTATATTCAAAACGAAACATTTTCTATGCATTCCTGTGCACTTACAGAATCAATTAATCACAATTGTTTACCTTTTTCAGAGTCACAACCACAGTACTGGTCACCAGCTAGTCACCAGCTAGTCACCCGCCAGTGAAGAACAGAGTTTTGAACTTTTTCAGGTGAATATTTGAATTCTTTTATAATTAACATTTTAATTATTTATTTTCTTCATTAAAATTGTTCATGTGATCATTGTTGTACTGCACACTTGCATGTTACACTTTTTTATAAGTGCAGTAGCATATAATTTGTGGAGAAAAGCTCTAAATGATTTTCATCATGATCTGTCAGGGCTAGGCCCTTTCAGGCCGTGTGCTGGTGTGAGATGTGAGTCAGTGTGTCTGTCGTTACTCAGCCGAGCTCCGAGCGTCACATGAGCGACTGACTCACCGCGCAAACGCCACTCCCGCTCTCGGCGCTTCGCTCGCAGACGGGACGGACGTGAAGGACGGGACTCCAGTCAGTTTCCCGTCTCTCTGCGGTGGAGGTAAGAGCGTCTGAAGAGCATCACCGCGAGCGGTGTCGGTTTACAGACGAACGCCTGCAGACGGAAACTCAAAATAAACACCTTTCTGACGTCTCGTAAAGGAAAAACACGCAAGTTGTATGTGGACGTGAAACATTAACCTCCAGTTAGACACTGACTGAAATAATGACGCGTTTTCCACACAAAGGTGGAAAAACTGTGTTTACACCACAGTAAAAGTGACAAAAAACAGTGTGATTTCGCAACGTGTTCCATTAGCATTTATGTTTATCTGAATGTTCTTGCTTCCTCATGCTGAAAAACAAAGCTTACTCTTACTAAAGGCTGCCATGCTCCACATCATATATATATGGAAAAACAGAAAACAGGGATAGGTTTGTCTTTTTTTTTGCATAAACTGTTTAGTGATGGCCTCTATTGAGAGAGTTGTGCCAGCTGTGTGTTCGACACATGTAAAGGCTTTCTGGCCTCCAGCTGCCGTCCAGCAGTGTGTCAGCGGGCAGCGCTCCTGCCTTCAGGATACAGACAATTAGCTGTTTCAGCTGAATTATGAAGTGTTAGCTTCCTTTTCTTCTGGAGCGAATGCTGGTAAGGCGTGTGTCTCGTGGATGTCAGAGAGCAGTATCTACAACACCAGTATAAACTGAAGTTGTGTTTAATTCTGAGCGTGTGTGTGTTTTCTGCCGTGTGCAGACGGATTGCTCTTCTGCACGGCTCTGACAGGCAGCCTGCTAAACAGCATTCACATGAGGGAATGCTGGCCGTAGCCCATTTGTTCCAGATCGGGTAATAACCCTGCATCTGGGCATTCACTGCTGACCAGCACTTGGGGGAGACCACACACACACACACACACACTTGGCCGCAGGCAATGTCAGAGATCGGATGTGATTGTTGGTGGATGGGTCTGTGGGAAGGAACGTGTTGATGTTGTCCAGGTCTCAGAAAGCCCTGCACAGAAACAATATCATGAAGCAATCATTCTTGAGGTGTGCGGTCTGAACTATACGGGTGTCATTTTGATAAATCTGAGCGACACTTCTTTATAACATATTATGGATTTACTGTTTTATAGAAAATCCTATTATTCTTTGCAATGCTACGCATAACATATTATTTATTACTTATATTATGAAAAGAATTTATAAACTTATACTGCTGTTCAAAAGTTGGGAATCAGTACGATTTTTTTTTTTTTTGTAAAGCTTCTTCTGCTCATCAAGGCTTCATTTATTTGATCAAAAATACTAATAAAAGTCAGCGCCGATGGCTTTGTGAGCAGTGTGCCGTCACGCTACAGGCGTCCCGAGTTCGAATCCCGGCTTGAAGTCCTTTCCCAATCTCACCCCCTTCTCTCTCTCCCACTTTGCTTCCTGTCCAAAACGATCTGTCCTATCATAATAAAGGCCAAAAGTAAATCTTTAACAAAAAAGAAATATTGAAAAAAAACAATAAAATTGTAAAATATTATTATATTTTAAAATAGCGGTTTTGTATATGAATATCTGTTAATATTTAATTGATTTCTATGATGCGCAGCTGAATTTTCAGCATCATTACGCCAGTCTTTAGTGTCACATGATCCTTCAGAAATCATTCTAATATGCTTAATTGTTATCGATGGAACAATTGTGCTGTTCAATATTTTTTTTGGAAGCTGTGATCTTTTTTTCAGGATTATTTGATGAATAAAAAATAAAAGAACAGCATATATTCAAAATTGAAATCTCTTCTATCAAGTCTTTATTATCAACTTTTTAAAAATCAATTTAACACATCCTTGCTGAATAAAAGTAATAATTTATTTCAAAAAAAGACAGAAAAAAGTTACTGACCTCAAACTTTTCGGTTCTATACATTTTTTTTTTTTTAAGCTCTAAAAAACATTTAAACTCCTGCTGATCCCACGATAAATGGCAGTGTATGTTTAGGAGGGTCGATTATATCGAATTATACTTCATTACACTCTTCAGTGTGCTACAGACATGAATGATTCCTTAAATCGTGCAGCTTTTTGAGGGCGAGGTGTGCCATTTTATACGATTTTTCACCTGACAAAGCGTTGAAAACCATCGATTTTACAAGCCACGTAGTCTTTCTCGCACATCCTGGAGAGCCGGCGCGGTCCGACATGCTTGAGATGAGCCTAAACAAACATATAGAGACACGGCAAACCCCAGCCCTCAATACGTATATAATATGTGTGGACCGTAGCTCCACGGCTGCTGTCAAAGCTGGTTTTCTTGGCTCGGAAGAGCCACGTGATTTTTTTTAACGAGAGACGTGTGACCACCTAGTCGAACGTATCTTATGCGCGTCCATGCCGAAGGCTCCCCCGCGTGTTTATGTAGGAGTAATTGGGGACTGATAGGACAGGTGGGGGGGGGAGCTGCTGTTTTGCCAAACGTTCTTCTGTTAATCCAGAGTTAGAAAAACTAGACCCGGCCTGACCCCGAGCCTCGGCCCCAATCAGCGTCAGCCGATCATAACTCTCCACTGTCCTGTGTGTTTTTGCCCAAACCTGTCAAAATATCCTTCTCTCTCCCTGTCAGACGTGTCGAGGTGATGGCAACAAGACCTTGGCTGTAATTTCCAGAAATCTGTCGAAATTGCTTAAGTCTTAAATTATCTTTAATTGGCCCCTGAGTTGGGTTACAGCGGGTTGCTTCCAATCACAGCCACACGGACCGAAGAGCTCTACTCGCTTCCAGCTGTGTAACAATGGCCAAATGAGTGCTTACCAACATCGCGGCCGCTGCCAAAGGTTACCAGGGACAAATTTGCTCGCTGCCGTGTTTATTTTGGTAAACGGTTGTGGCGCGGCCCATCTGTAACGCTCAATAACCGCGCGGCCGCAGGACAATGCCGCGCTTTTGGAAGGATTCCTGAGGCAGAAATGATTTTATAGCTTATAACCCTGAACTGATGTCACTGGAGAGGCCGAAGCATGTGGGAGAGTTAGCCGGGACGTTTTCTCAAAGATTAAAGACAGGGGCCCTTTCAAATTTCACCTTGTTTCTTCGCTACAATCCCTTTAATACCCGGATCAACTGCAACCTGAAGCTCTCGAGTAGCCAGTCTTGTAGTTCTCATGGCAGAGTTGAGTTACCTCAGCGGCTGTTCACACGTACTGTACAGGTTTGCAGCGAGAGCCCAGAAGTCAGTCGGTTTACGAAAGAGATTTTCAACAGAAGTGCTTATATCCAACAATGCAGCAAGACAGTGGAGATAACATGATTTGTCTCCAGTGAGATTTTGTAGGTTCCTGTTATGATGTGTTTTGCAGTGCCATGCCTGTTCTTTCATTTACAACACCTTTTAGTTCCTCCAGCATTCGTCTCTACCTTGAAGTATTTCAAGTGGTCATGTAGGTATTGAGATCTCAATTGAACTAACTGTATTGGACATCAATCCAAATGTTCTTATTTATCCAAACAGTATTTCCTTGATCTCTTTCCATCCATCCATCGTTCTCCTAACTGCTTGTCCTATGTAGGGCCCCTGTCGTTATCCTGCATCACTAATGTGATCACCTGTTCGGAACCAGAGCATCTTCTGGCTCAGCCTGGACTCGAACTGGAGGCCTTTCTGTTGTGAGGCAACGATGCCACCCACTGAGCCACCTCATTAAGGTTGCTTTCACACTTGGTTTGAACCTGAGTTTGATTGCTCCCCCACTTCCAGCTGGATTGGGTTCACATTATATTTTCTTTATTACAAACATTCATATGTGTTCATCATCAAAGCGACAGCTGTTTACCCCTGTTACTGTGTACCAACAATGCAGGAGAAGGCTCACATTTATACTTTAGCTTTTGAACCTTTCCTATTGTTTCCAGTACAGAGCAGCATTTGCATCTATCTGCTGTAAATGTTCTAAAGAATATGAGAGTTCATTGATATTAAAGGCAAAATCCCACTTGTCAGGAGAACAAACGCACAAACACAGTTTTAAACACAGTTTTTCACAGAACATTAACTTGAAGATCCAAACAAACCAAACTCTGATGTCAAATGAACCTTTGTATTTTGTCTTGTTTTCCAGTACAAATATCTAAGCATTCTTAAATTAAGATACATTTACTTGAGAAGCAAAATGATGTTAGATGTTTCGTCTTGTTTTCTGAAAAAATGTATTTAAGTGTTTTTCTTAAAACATGCATGCAAATGGTCTGCTAAATTCAGCTAATGTGTGGTTAAAAATTGAGCATATCAGCTCCCTGAATTAGGGCCCTATAAATGCATTTTATTTTTTATTTTTGGCCGAGATACAACTATTTGAAAATCTGGAATCTGAGGGAGCAGAAAAAAAATCTCCTTTAAAGTTGTCCAAATGAAGTTCTTAGCAATGCATATTACTAATCAAAAATTAAGTTTTGGTATATTTATGGTAGGAAATTTACAAAATATCTTCATGGAACATGATCTTTACTTAAACGATTCTAAAGTTTCTTTCTAAAATTACACTGCTTTCCAAAGGTTTTTATTTCATTTTCAGTTTCATTTTTTTCTGCATTAGTTTTTTTTTTTTTTCTTTCCAGCTTTATTTGATCTAGACTCTGTTTTAATGGTTAAAAAAATCAAATATTAATTAATTAATTAAAGGCACAATTAATAGAAATCATGAAACGTACACAATTTAACAGCAATTTGTTTTTGTTTTTTCTCAAAATTTAATGGTTTCGTACTTTTTTTTTTTTTTTAATCAAACACATCTGTAATTAATAGATTTTATAAAAAAAATATTTATTTACTTTATTTATTTATTTATTTATTTACCAACCCCCAGAAACACTATTTCTTCAAGTTTAACCAAATTTTTATTTTGACAGGTTGCTTTGAAGACCTTCAAGTTTCTGTTTGTAGCCTATATGATGATATGATAATTTTTCTTACAAGAAACTGTAAAATGTATTGAGGCGGCAGAGGCTGAAAACACCACAAGCGTTACACACTTCAGTATGTGTGTAGTAAAGGAAACATAGAGACATGCAAAACATGCAGGGTTCATATTTAAATTGTGTTTTTACAGCTTAATATTCACAGGCACTAGTCAATATTGTGTTTTGATTTAATTGTACTGCCCTAATTTTGATTAATTCATCCAAAATTTGTCAAATTTCATGACATTCCGTGTTATACGGTAAATTCTGTTTTTATGACTAGATTAAGTGATTCCGTCCACGTTTTGTGCATCGCAGAAATCATAGGTCCCTACTGAATTTGATTTTTGGGGTCATAAGTATATTGCAGTTGTACTATTTTAGGTCTTGTTTTGTGTTGCATATCATGAAGCTGTTATTTTTTTGTTTGTGAGTTCCAAATGAAAACAAATAGCATGATCTTATGAGAAGCACCTCTGATTTGTGAAGTTCTTAATTCACTGAATTATCCAGGCATAAGCAGAGGATTTTCTTAATGTAAAACAGTCTATGACGCTGTGATGTCGTGTGTGTGGATGGCAGTGGTGTACTGTATGTTGTGGGTTTGTTTGTTTGCGTCCCTCCCCCTCTCGCCCTGCTCTGTGTGTCCAGGTGGGGCGTTCTCAGTGCAGCTGAACTCGTGAGAACGTCCCGTCCCTCCGCTTCTCTCTCCCGTCCTGTCTCATTTATTCCTGCCTCTCTGGTCCTTCGGCAAACAGCGGCGCTGGGCCGTATTGATCTGCTCACCTCTGTGTTTGCACCAAGTCCCGCAGTACTGATTTAGCTCAGCGGCTCTGCGTTTGTGTCATTAACTATGGGTGGCCATGGACTTTGATTATAGGAAGTGCCCCGGGGCTTGGGATAAGGAGCAGGAGTTTTGACAAAGCAGTCAGAGACTGATCCATCACAGGAGCGACACATTGTTTTGTCCTGAAGATCTGGAGCGTTACTGCTTGATCCATTCAGTTCAACAGCTGTTTGCTCTTTCATAGTTTTGGAGACTTTGGGCAGTTCTTAGTACAAGCATCAAATCTGTCTGATGTAAATTTATGTAATATTAAATTGCTTCTTGCAGGCTTTATTCAGAACATAAAAACTTCAATAAATTGAAGACATTTTGTCAGTCACCAGTCTCTTTCAATTTTGAAATTCTTATGAATACTGGAGAAATGCATAAGGACTTTTAAAGTGACTGTCAGACAGTAGAAGCATTTGATGCCGATTAGCAGTGTTAATGTCTTATGTCATGTCTAATTGTCACAACCCATGTTTCATCCACCCAGGAGTTTTTGTCCACTGGGATTTTTTTGCACTTCATTTCATCAGTTGACATCCACCCTGAGTGATTTTACACACTACTATATTAGCCTTCTCTCGTTCTTCAGATGGCTGTAGGTTGTGACTTTTTCTGCTGCTGGCGTTCGGCCCGGTCTCTGCTGAGATTAGGGTCTGTCTGTTGCGGATGAGAGCGTCATGCCACAATGACACAGAGATGACAGAAGGGTGCGGAAGGGATTAGTCCAGTGATCTCAGACAAACACAGCAGGAATCCGTGAGACATGTCAGGCGGGAAAGTGAGATTCCCGTCTCTAGTACAAGCCGCCGCAGCACTTACATCAGCTGCCTCCTACAGCAGCATCGTAACGCACATGAAATTTCCACAGTGACTGATGTAACACGCTCTGAATGAGCAGCACCTCCACGGCTAATATGAAGTGCTTGGAAATGTGCATTACAAGTAACACAATCAGCTTGCTATTTTCAAGTAATTAGTAAAGTGACACATTACGTTTGCAATCAGATTACCTTTTTAAGTAACTAGTAAAGTAACATTTTATGCAGTCAGATTACTTTTTCAAGTAACGGGTGAAGTAACACATTGCTTTACTATTTACAATGAAATATCTGAGTTACATTTTCAAATAAGCAACACAAGTTAGGAGTGAGTCAGGAGTGAGTTACAGAGACAGAGGTGCTTCTTTCAGCCCGAGGCTCATTCATTTCCCCTTTGGTGTCAAAAGTCCTTTACAGCTGCCAAAAATATAACTTTTGGGTTTTTTGTTATTAAACATCAAATAAACAAGACGGGCCTAGGAGACAAAAAGTTACACAAAAGAAAGTAATGGATTACTTTCCATAAAAAGTAACTTTTCACAAAAAAGTAATTTTTTAAGGAGTAGCAATATTGTAATGCATCGCTTGTAAAAGATACTGTCCCCAACAATATGTGCAAAAATCATCTAGCTTTCCTCTGTTCTAACTGAGCCATCTATTTTTTTTTTTTATTTCTGCAACAGTGCACCTGTGTAACAGCGAGAGTGTCTCAAATGAAAGGTGCTCTGCATAAACCCCCACTGACAGACACGTGTCCATCATTACGGCCTTATTACAGATGGGGTCGGAGGTCACCTTGCTGGCCAGATGACAGTGCGCTGTCAGAGCAGCTAATTGTAGGCCTGTAGCACTGTCATGTGATTATCACATTAGTTCTTGAGGAGATGGTGGGCTTGTGTTTCATGATCTCATTGTGACGTGAACAAAGCCCTCCATTCGATTCGGGTGAGCCGATAGCGTCTCCCTTAGATGCCGATAGATCTCCGTGCTGGAGACCGGGGGTCAGGTCTCGGTTTACGCCACAGAGCGTGATTATTATGTTCAGGCTATTAAACAGGTTAATAAAATGACTTCACTAATTGTACGCTTTGCCGTGGATATAACGAATTTAGTTTTTATGAGATTCTCTTTTCTAATTTTGTTCTGGATTATTGAGAGAAGTAACAGCTCATCTTTTGTCTGTAGTACAACCGGTGTGGAAGTTTAAAACCTGTGGTTAAGGGTTTGTTCAGATCAATTCAATGGAAATAATGATGCTTGACTTAGCAAACACTGCTAATTATAATGGCGGTATAAGAGAGAGACTGGTTAATGATGCGGTAATCTCTGTGTTCCCACATGTATCGCTGAGTTACACGAGGATCAGGTGTCTCTGTGCTGCTGTGACACATCACAAATGTGAAGTCGGTCTGTGATCTGTGTGATCTGTGTGTGTGAGAGAGATTTGACTGCGATCACATCGGCAGCAGTTTCAGTGAGTGTCATTAACCAGGATGCAGTGGCTGAGAGCCGTATTTGACATTCCAGCGCTATCAGTTTGACAGAATAACATGTTTGCTCTGCAGACGCCATTAATCGATAAAGTACAGCTTCCTTAATTGAATTCTTGACTGATCAAAACACATTCCCGGTCTGAAAAATAATGTTACAGCTGCTCTGAGAGGCACTTTACATGCTTTAGCTTTATGTAAACTATGGGAACGTTTGGCAGAAACATATAAAAAGCTTTAATAAGCACGTTTCCCAGCATATTGACTTACCGAGGGCGTTAATGGGTTTGAGGCGCTGCTGAATCAACAGGAGTTTTGTAATCGCACTGACCGATGCCGACCAGCGGTCTGACAGACGCAGGTGGAGAACAAATCTGACTGATGGGTCATAATCAGTTTCAGTTCAGCTACGACATACCACTGTAATATGCAATGGATTATCAGAATGAAAACAACACAAAGAGCATAATTTTTCAAGAAATTATGCAAAATAAGTTAAAAAGTTTAGTAAAAAAATATATAAATGTTTCAGATGTGCCAACTGTGTAATACATGGCAAAATGTGTATTAAAAAAAAAACACAAACAGAAAAAACAATACACACTTTGTGTGTGTGTGTGTGTGTGTGTGTGTGTAATACCAGTAAAATTGGTCCTTGTGGGGACATTTTTTTGCTTCCCATGAGGAAAACTACTTACAGATAATGTTATTTTAAAATCTAAAAAATTAGTATTTATTTTGACCCGTGTAACAGAGTTCATACAAGGTGCTAAAAGTGCTTGAAATACTTGAATTTGACTTTCTGAAATTCAAGACCTGGAAAACTCTCAAAATAGCAATATTCCTAAATAGGTACTTAAAAAGTGCTTGAATTATTGAAAGACAATGGAACTATGAAGAAAGTGTTTAAGTTTTTTTTTTTCTTTTTTTAATAAGCACACATCTTTTTACAGAAAATTCAAACAATTAAGAAAACATCTTATACTTTTTTTTCCAGTTAATGTCATAAAACTATCGAGCTAAACTAGAAGTACAGACAGTGTTGTGTAAACATGACTGAAGAGGAACAGATGAACTGAATCAATTGAGTGAGTCATTTAAGCTGGAACTGCTCCAGTTGATTCAAACTTGTGACTTCTTTTTATTTCAAGCGATTCATTAGCAAAACCAGATCTAATGAAAAGAGCCATTCATTTTTTTAATTTCGTCATTGCTTGTAATGATTTAAAACCATTTAAAAACCATTGCGTCTCAACATGATTTGCTTTTTCGAAGTGTTCCAATCGGATCGCGAATCATTTGATTCAGATCAGGACTTTGGAGTGGGTTCTTGAATTATTCCGCAAATTAAACCATTCTCTGTCCGCACTCCAAGTCCTGATCTGACATGATGGTTTGCAGATAATTTCATTCAGATCGGGACTTTGGTATGGTTTTGTGAATTTTTCCTTAAACCGTAGAAGACAACAAACCATAAGTGAGATCTCGGACTGAAGTAGCGCTTGAAAAGTCCTGGAATTTTATTTTACAGTATCTGCATGAACACTGATGTAACCTAACCTAACGTCTTTATTTAACATTGTTTTTTTTAAAAATACAGATCAGTACTAATAAAATAGGAAGGAATTAACAAATAACAAGCAATAGCATAAATAAATGCAAAAGACCAAAGATACAAATGAAATATATAGCGCTTTACATTTTCCTAGCAGTAGCAGCATTTCAGTTTTGTTTGTTTTGCAGTTCATTTGATAGTCCTGTGATATCAATCTTTAAAGGGACTGAAATGCAGATTATATTCATATAAAAATATGTTTTTGTACTATTCAAATAACAAGGTTAAATTGATATTGTTAGCAGTGAATTGAATGAGCGGTCTCGGTTCTGCCTCTCTCCGTGTGACTGCTGAAGCGTGCGCTGATTGAGCTGTAATTAGCGAGCACACTGACCTGTAATCAGCAGCACTGCTCTCACAGCTGCTCAGCAGATCTCTGCATCAGTAAACAACAGGCCTCTGTTCAGCTCTTCAGCTCTGTGACGACTTGAGCGCTCCTCAAAGACTTCACATGTCAGCCCTTTGTTATTATGACAACAGGGTCAAAGCACCTGTGACACTGACACCCCAAACACTGCCTTTCACTGCAGAGCCACTGCTTTCTACAGGTGTGCCCACCATATGTACATTTTAACAGTTAAACTAATGGTAATGGTAATGGTCATTTTCACGAATTCAGTTTTTCATGCAGTTAGAAATTAAGAAGAAAACGCCGGTTAATCTGGATCCTGAAATGCAGGAGTCAGTAGTTTTCGTACAGGGCACTTGGAACGGGATGTTTGCGTCCACTGGAAAAATAATATCCAAATAACACAAGTAAAAGGAATTTTAACCATACATATTTGTATGAAATCCATACTTTATACACCACTTTTGCTCTGGGCACATTTATGGCAAACACAAACAAAATTTGTGGTCCTGCCAGTGAGGGTTTGATGTAAGAAGCTGTGGAACCTTTTATGCAACCTGGCGTCCAGGAGCCTTGAGAAAATATTATGCTTTCCACCGGTTCGAGCTCTTCAGCCGCGCTAAAGGAAAGGCATGAGCCGTAAAGAAAAAACACGCTGAGAAATGAGGGGTCAAATGTCCAAAGTGGGATTTTCGCCACGTGAACTGTGAAGATACACACGCTCAACCGTGAGAGTATAAGAGAGCGTTTGAGAGTCCAGAAAGACACAGATCACCCATGTAGATGGCTGGGCTGGTGTAAACCTCTCACTAATTGGCAGTAGACCTGGGCTTCCTGTCTGAGCTGCATGCATGCATTATGGGAGTGCAGTTAATGCACTGGCAGGGATTGCACCAGATTGGCCGCGTGTGGGGCCGCGCTACAGTTATTCCAAGAGTGAGACTGTGGTACAATGGCTGGCCTGTTCATTCGAAAGACGCATCTGATTTGTGAACCTAGACCTGAGGCATTTGGTCGTTTGGGTTTTTAATGGTGCAGAATACGTCCTTCAGCCTCATCGTGGTTATTTGTGTTTATTCCGGATGTCCTGACAAAATGCATAATGTAGTCTTGCGATTTTTCGCTCTTTCTAGAGGAACATTTTTGCCTGACCGATGGATGCTTTAACTTCAAACCAGCGTGAGGTAAATGAGTCTTGCCGGGTCGTCAGTCTTTTTTCCGGCGGAGAGCTCATGGCAAGCGTGAATGCTTCCTGATCGAATCTCTCTCTCTTGTCCTGTAGCTGCCAGACCCTCTTGATTGATGTTTCACCCTCAGGAGAACCGGCGGCTCGGGGCACTTCCACATTCGTCCAGATAAATCTTTTATCCTGGTGAGGATCTCACTAAACGCCCCCTCTTGTTTCCTGTCGTGGCTGGGGAGAATGTTATCAGGCGGTCCTGCTATTGTCCCCTGGCCGTCCCGTTTGGGGGTCGGAGCGTTTAGCGGTTACCTCTTGAAACAGCATGGCGTAGAGGGAGAGGTCACGGCCTCTGCTCGGAGCGTCCATCCTTCTTGTGAGCTCCAGGGTCATCCGAGTGCTCCGCGTGCCCACGGGGCATCAGGGACGGGGCTTTAATAAGTCGGCCGGGCTGAGCCCAGTAGGTGGTGTTACAGCTCTAATCCTCTCAGAGCCATAAAGCAGCACCCAGCGGCTCTCATCCATTTCAGTGTGGCCGGCGGCGTTAGCGGGAGCATCACCAGAGCCGAGCGGGCCGAGGGCCGAGGGTCCGGACGATTAGTTCCGCTGACCTCAGACCTGTCGGCCGTTTGGTGCTTTAACTTTCCACCGTCCTTTTTTTTTATTAGCCGCTGGTGTCATTCCGCACCAGTGCCACTTTATAGTGAAGAGTTGTCGAGTTTGACCAAATGAACGTCGAGTTTTGTGTCAAAACTCCATCAAATGTGAACACTCCCTTTGGGTGCTGTGATGACTTGCTTTGCTATTTCAGAAACGCTGCCAGTGTGTTCATTTCTATTGCAAATGGCACTAAAGCTCAGAAATTTACTGCTAACAATTTGTTTCATTTTCAAACTACAAGTGTTGTGATCATATCAAGGTGAATCCAACAAAAACTTGGAAAGAAAGATTTGTAGTACAGATTTATTTTTCCAGTAAAACTGACTTTTGAATGAATGACATTATTAAAAATTCCATTAATCTGAGGCACTTGCTATATTTTCTGTGCACAACCCGCATAGTTTTCCCAGGATATTGTGAGATTATAAGATGGAAATTTCCCTCTTCATTTTACGTAAAAATAAAATAAAATAAAATCCAGCTCTGGAATTACATTTAAAAATGTTCTAATATAATTATAATTTTTAGCAATTGAAAATAGGCTTAATTTCTTAATTTTCTTTAAACAAGGTCTGATTTTTTGATTTAGAGGTAAAATGTTACTTGCACATATTTTCATAAGTAGTTGAACTCCGTTTTATTTTTTCCTAAAATTATTAATTAATTATTAATTAATTATTTTAATTTTGATGTTTCAGTTTTAAAGACTCTGTTTTAATGGTTAAATTAAATGGTATTAGTCAAAAAGCATGTCTAATGAGTTGAAATCATTAAACTTACAATATTAAACAGCATTTTTTAAAAGGTTAACAAAAATTAACCATTAATGGTTTCATTAAATATTACTAATCAAAAGGATCTCTATTTAATTGATTTTATAAATGTATTTATGATTTAAAAGAAAAAATCTTCCTTCTTCCTTGTTTTTGTTTTAATTTAGGGGTAAAATGTTATTTAGACATCTTTTCAGGGCCATTTGAAATCTTTTTTTTTTTTTTTTTCCCTCAAATTCAGTTTTATTTACCAAATTTTGTTTTCTATTAATGTTTGGGATGCCATTTTAATGGTTTCATTAAATATTACTAATCAAAAGGATCTCTAATTAATTGATTTAATAAATGTAATGTTAAATAATTTTTAAAAATGAAAAATAGGCTTAATTTTATTTAAACATGATCCAATTAATTTTTTCTTTCTTGTTTTTGTTTTGATTTATGGGTAAAATGTTATTTGGACATGTTTTCTTAAGTAGGGCCCTTTTGAAATCTGTTTTATTTTTTCCAAAATTCCATTTTTTCCATTTAAATTGTTCTGTATTCCCATTTGTTTCCCATTTGAAATTTTATAGAGTTTTAATGGTTAAATTAAATGTTATTCATCAAAAAGCATGTCTAATGAGTTGAAATCATTAAACTTACAATATTAAAGAGCAATTTTTTTTTTTTTAAATGTTTAACCAAAATTACATTCTTTGGATTTTTTTCTCAAATTCAGCTTTATTGTTCTACCAAATTGTGTTTTCTATTAATTTTGTTGTTTAAAATTCCATTTAAATGGTAAACATGGTTTCTTTAAGATAAACCAAACTTTTATTTTGATGGGTTGCTGTGAAGACCTTTAAGTTTCTGTTTGTATGATATGACGTTAGTTTTTTTCAAAAGAAACAGTAAAATGTTCATGAAGTGACTCTCACAGCAGTTTTAAAGATTATGTGTTCATGTACTCTTATATTGAGATAGAAGTTATATTTTTATAATTGGATTCCGTGATTCCGTCTAAGTTTTCCGCATTATAGAAATCAGATGCCCCAACATGTGTCACGTAATTGCAGCCTAAAAATGCTTGTGCTCTTGAAATGGCAAAGCCTTACGAGCCAGACACACTGTAAGCAAAAAATCGAGTCAAAGTGGTACCAAATTGACATCTTGCTTGTTGCACCTTTTGAACCAGTTTGAACATAAGTCCTGCTGCACCCATCCAGCTTCACTTACTGCACTCCTCTCTCCAGCAGCTCAAAATGCCTCGAGAGGAAACCTGCGGGGCTCAATCACTAGAAGATCATTTCAGGCCTCATGGTGCTGAGCTCTGGCTGATCCCCGGGTCTCCAGACAGCGTTCAAAGCGATCTGTTTAATGGCTAACGTTCTTACCGCCCTCCTGCCGATGCAGATAGTCAGTCAGACTCGCCCTCAGGCTGCAGATCCTCTCACGGACAAGACGTCCCGCTGACCCAGTCAGCAATACCATCACGTGACGCTGATGCATGTGCACTTAATTACTTAAATTCTTACCATATCCACCAGAAAAGTTGTCAAAATGCAGGTCGACACGCAGCACTTAAAGTCTGGCGCTGGAGTGTCTGAATAGGCTTGTTTCCCACTTATGCATGAGGTACTCAGAGCATCTTGGCTCAGAGCCGGGCAATGTGGACACTGGATCAACAACAAGGTGTCCATTAACCAGCGAAGCTGAGCTTCACAGTCCTCTCCAGTCTTCCAGACAGATTTACGCTGCACCAGGCTGAGTGCTGTCTCTGTGAAGGAGTTTGACAGTTCGGAAGTTTCCTGTCAAGAACCATTTCTTGCTGTACAGAATACTCTTGCATAATAGGATAACCCATCCAGCATAACCAGATTGCTCCCTCCTCTTACGGCCCCCTTACTACTGAAATTATCAAGTAAACCTTCACAGGAACCAATACTTTTAGGAGCGTGCCCTTAGTTTGTGATGTGCTGTTGGAGATTCGTGAACGAACCCAAGCGGACCGGGCCGGGCCGAGCCGAAACGAGCGTATATCTCGGCTAGAGGTCCGGTGACTCCAGAGCGTCTGCTCAAAGACTCCCGGAGCTCGGAGAGCGGTGAGAACTTAGAGACGGGCTCCACTAGAGGAGATAATGCTAATGAGGACTCACGGGGTGAAACAAAATGGCTTAATTGTATTGAGTTGATCCCGTGTTAGAGCACAAAGGCTCGGGGAGGTTACGCTCACACATGAGGCTTATTGTAATCCCTCCGTAATTACCGAGCCGAGGCATCTTCTCATGGGAGCGGAGGGCCGTCCTCGGCGCCGCATTCACACGTATCCTTGAGGAAGTATCAATTCCTTACTTAGAGGAGTCACAAAAGCTGGACAAAAACACATTCAGGCCACCTTTGTTGGGCGTGGAGCGATGATAGACATCTACAGTGTGGAGAGAAAGGCTCATTCAGACGCAGGTCAACTGCGGAGGAGCAGAGCCGAACGGCGGCTGTAAGTTGGCAATACGGGGGCAGAAATGCGTTATTTAAACGCTGCGACAATGGCTTGTTTGGAGCTCTTTTGAAGCGTCTCGGTCAGAGGCCGCCGGCGTTGGCGCTCTCTCCCTCCAGCTTTTGACAGGAAGCTCATGATTTTAAACGTACGCCGCATGCATAATGCATCAGGCCGCACAATCGCATACAGGATGCGCGAGCCAGCGGACGCGGCGAGCACCTGTGCCGAACAAAGATGGCCTTTCTGCGGTGGATGTCTGCCCTGGTACCCGCTGTCACCGTTTCCCTGCCCCGACCCCAGCTGCGCCGCATTCAGCCTGACACGCATTCATCTCGACCGACGCCGCCGACGCTCATAAAGACCTCTTTATTGGCTTATTAACCACAGTAAGAAAGCCCTCCACTAACATTTTGGGAATGAGTTTGCGATTGTGAGGCTCGCACACGCGTGAGTCGGCGGCTGGTGCGCGTGCGGTACCGTGCCCGTTTGTCAGGGCGTTTTACCGTGGTATTAAGATGTCATCTGTCATCTGTCAGATGCGCTCGGCTTCACTGATGAGTCTGTAGTGCGGTCAGAACGTCAATGGTGAATCTCCCAATGTCAAAAACATGTTTTTGAGTATATTTTACCACCAATTTAAAACAAACTTTTAAAGAGAAGAAAAAGAAATTGTATTCCACAAAAAGGAAAATTATTCTAAATTTTTTTTGACCAATTTTATATCATGTGTTACTGTGCGCTTACATAAAAATATACAATACACTTGTTGTGAAAGCACAGTAACTGGATGTAATGGCATAATTAAGTTGGCTTGAGAGAACCTACAGCTTTCAAGCTAGAACCACCGAACTCAACCCAGCTCTTCAGACCGATCTGACTTAGTTTGCTGTATCTCATCTCACTAGCTGAGCCTAGCAACTAGAATCATGCTAGTAACTTGCTAATCATGCTAACAGCATGCTAATTATGTAAAAAATATGTTAGCAACATGCTAGTAACTTGCTAATCATGCTAGAAACCTGCTAGTAACATGCTAATCTTGCTAACAACATGTTAGTAAAATACTAATAATGCTAACAATATGAAAATTATGTAAACAACATGCTAGTAACTTGTTAGACGTGCTAAAACATGTTAACAACTTGTTAGTAACATGCAAATCCTGATAAAAAGACTAGCAACATGCTAGTAACATGTTAATTATGATAGCATCATGCTAGTAACTTGTTAATCATGTCAGAAACAAGCTAGCAACATGCTAGTAACAAGATAATCATGTTAACAACATACTAATGTTAATGATCTAATCGTCTATATAAAGTGTACAACTTTAAGCTTTTACAGCTGCTTTCAATTTTCAAGCTAGGCTTTTTGTCTTGACTAACTTTTGTATCTAGTTAAACTGTAAACTGTGATAAATCTGCCCTTCAACCCACTCCTTCAACTTTGTCCCAATCTCAAATGCAAGAGTTTTGAAGAGCAACATGTTTACACTGTGTGATACTGGGAAAAAATGTTCTGCCCTGAATTCAGCCTACATAATATCAAATCTTAATTTTCTAATCGTAAACTTTCTAAACATAAAGTGACACAATTATTTGCATTGTGGCATTTTCATGATAAATAAACATGTTTTGCTCCAAATTTCCTGTATCTATACAGTGCAAATACGATAAATCCAAGTGCTATAAATTAATTCATCAAATATTTTATTGTTGTTGTTAGTGGTGGTGTTTTTTTAATCTCCAAATGTTGTTGCGTCCAGGATGCTAATCCAAACTTCGCATCCACATGAATTCCAGTGGAGTGTTGTTTAAGCTGTCTTTGTCATTTTAAAATGAGAGGAGAGTCAGAAGAGTCTGTGAGAATACAGACGTGTGTGTCTGAAAGCATGTTTGTCTGTGCGTTCGCTGCATGTGTGCACATGTGTCTGCTGGCGCGCTCTGTGCGGCCAGTATTGTGTAAGTTGAGATCAGGCCATGCTTTATACATGCAGAAATCTGGACACGTTTGCAGAGCCAGCTGCACACACAACAGAACCTGCACCCAGCTGCAGACATGAGCCCAGACTGCCTCTCTTTCTCTCTCTCTGTCTCTGTCTCTCTGTCTCTTTCTCTCTCTCTGTCTCTCTGCCTCTGTCTCTCTGCCCCGCACCCACTCCTGACGCATGTCCCGGGGCCACAGGCTTGTTGTAATGCTAATAACTTTGCTGCACTGAAAAAGAGAAATGTTAAATGTTGTTTGCAGTCAGAACATAAAAGAAAAGGCAAAGAACAGAAAGAAACCACAATTAATTACAGGCATGTGGTATCAAATGAGTCACATGACGCTAGGTTTGATTTCCATCTGCATGAATCAATGGCAACAGTCGCTGTCAAGCTACAAAAAAAGTCCCAATAAAGGACATTTTAAAGGGATAGTTCACCCAATATTCTGTCTTCATTTACTCACCCTCGCATTGTTCTAAACCTTTATGTGTTTTTTTCTTCTGAACACAAAAGAAGGTATTTTGAAGAATGTTGATAGCCATTGACTTCAATAGTACATTGTTACTCATGTTATGTAAGTCAGTGGGGACCAGCGACTTGTACAGGTTTGGAACAACTTGAGGGTGAGTAAATGACAACAGATTTTAATGTCTAGGTGAATTATCCCTTTAATGTATAATAGTTTAATGATAGTGGTGCATATGATGAGAGGTATGACAGAAGAGAAATCAGTAAATAATGAGGTGTTGAAAAATATAAGTCTGAAAACTATCCTATCATTACAGATGACTTAGAATATAGTCCTGCAGATTTGTTTTGATCTATTTTTTTTAGTCCATTTAAAAATACACACAAGAGATCCACAAACATCTTGAAGTGTCTGAATAATGACCTTAAAGCTGTAGTTCATATTGAAATGGATCAAGTGCTCTCACACATGCAGTTCATTTCAACCCCTTAGGACTTTGTGTAAAACTCAAAACTTGAAGATTTTTTTTTTCTCTTTTTTTTCCCCTTTTTTCATACACATAAGTCAAACAGATGGATGCTGTCCACTTTCAAAAAAAAAGGTGGAAAACAGTGTAAATAACGTAAACAAAAGTATGGGCAAGGTGTGAAGATTTTAACAATTTAGCAGCACACACTTGTAGTTGAGTCACTAGACTGATGTGCAGTTGTGAGGCTGGTTCGATCAAACAGCATTTTCAGTTCATTTTCTGCAGAACAGAACCAAACTGCAAAACATAGTTTCAGAGCAACTTCCTGAATCTGTCTTATCAGCCACACTGATTGAACAAACAGGTAGTGCTGCCACTTACTCACGCCATTGGTTTCATGGTGCTGCAGTGTTTATTCTTTTTATCTTTTCAGAAAATTAAACTATGAATAGTTTATTTACAGCTGTCTCTGCATATTATGCTGGAAGAGGAGAAAGTATTTTAACACCTGAAAAGTTGAAAAGCTTTAAACTGCTCCCATTATGACATTTTAAAGGTTGCTAAAATTGTTTTATGAGTGTCCTAAAACAGGTTTACATGTATGCAAGTTCAAAAAACACTTCAGTTTTCTCCAAAAATAGATTTAATTTTACCCCATTTCTAAATGATTCGTAAACGACTCGTGCGAAGCAGTTCGAAGAATCAGTCTCTCTAAACCCCTCCTTTCCGTGAGCCCTCACTGCTGTGATTGGTCAGATGGCCCAGTCCTTTATGATTGGTCTACCGCGTACAGTGTGTCTGAAAACAGTACGCCCATTGCCATAACTGAATGACAGCCCTGGATACTTGTCAATACATAGAAAAGATGGCATCGATTTTACCTTACCAATGAAACGCTTGAAGTGGCTGATCAACAAGTTGGCATGTACTACCGTGTAAAGTGCTCGCAATTTGCTAATGTAAGCGAACCGGGCACACCTCTATGTTGGAAACTTAATGGGTTTCATATCACAGCGCTTTGCGCATTCGGTGTGAAAGCCACTTTGTGCGCCATCCTTTATCATTACTCCAACTAGAGACAGACAGACAGTCAAGCTGCATCAATCACACATTGTCAGACTACAGTGGGTCCACAGCTGAATAACAGAACTACAGAAGCATGATTTAGCCGGTTAGCAAGACATGTGCAGGGTTATTACACAACATAACATACACAACTACGTATTTTGAACGATCGCTGGAAAATACAGTCTTTGTAGATTCATCTTTTGGAAGTGAATATAAAACAAATGTATTCTCACAGCGTAGGATACAGCGTCTTCTTGACATGACGTAAACCACATGGGAATTTTATTGAGTTTGTGGGCGGGCAAGTTGTTTGCGACGTAGAACGTGGGCGGACATTATGCAAATGTGTTACTTTGTGAGCCGACTCTTTTTTTTTTTAGGTAGACAATAACTTTATTTATCGTGCACTGTCGGCTTCACAACTTTTTATGTTCACATACAGCTACATGACACTGCATGAAAGGTCATATTTGAAAAGCACTTTAAGTCTTTAGGTACATTAAGCAACTGAACTGACCTTTATAGAGCATGGTTATTTATATATGTCCAGCTTATAGAAGCGTTCTAATTGTATTTAGTGATATACATCTACTGGCGTCAGGCAGACACACTTAAGAGCTGTCCAAATAAATGACTCCGTAATGAGAGCCGAGAGTGGCGTTTGTGTGTTTGATGAAGCCGAGTTTGTTTACCAGGTGAACACTTTTGGATAATTAGCAAAAGGTTTGAGATCATTTTCAGTCTGAACAGAGAAGTGCATAGATCAACAGGTCAGCAAAAATAAGGGCAAGACAGAGCCTATTCTTAAAACCAGACTTGGATTTTCATTTTACTTTAAGATTTTTTTTTTATTGTTTAAGAAGTTCCCAGGGATTAAAGCTATTTTTTAAGGAAGCCTGGTCATAATACGCACTATTACAGAGTGATAAAATAATAAAGTCAAAGGTAGATTTTGGTGTTTAGTGCCGTGTGTTGCAGTGGGTGGTCATGCAGAGGGACATACACACACACACATGCTCATTATGTGTAAACATGTATGCAGCGCTTCATAAACCTTCAGACACACATGCAGGCGCACACACACACACACACACACACACACATACGTCATGAATGTCTGTCTCATGAGACTCTCGTGTTTGTCTTGGCCATTTCCTAACAGCTCTCCTCCCGTAGGCAGGTCTGAAAGTAAGTCGACTGCACAGCTCTCATGATGCTGATGAACACATGTGAGCGTGTGCCTGTGAGAGCCACAGTGCTGTTAGTGTAGCGGGTGGAGCACAGCTCTACAGCACAGGCTGATGGGATGGAGAGGGAAGGTGTGTTTGACTGCGTGTCTCGATTCGGCGTATGCCGGGCTGAAACGCTGTGTCAGACCACCAGCACGTCACAGTGACACGTGCCATCGCAGTGAGGTCAGCTGCTTCACTTACTCACAACCCACTAACAGTGGGTTCACACTGCACCAGGCCTGCCCTCGACGAAACATTTTTCTAGTCGACTAGTAGTCGTTCATTTTAAAACGATTAGTCGACTAATTGCACGTTTAATAACAAACCATTTAAATCGCAATAATGAGCCTTTAATTGCATACATAGCCTAATAAGCTCGAGCACATGTATAAAGCTTACCACAGCACACCACAGAAGTAATCATGAATATGTCTGGGAAAACAGGCTCTATTAATACTTTTTGATAAACCAGCGCTTTATTTGTTTTCGGGTTAAGAGATGAAGTCTGCGTTTTGGTTCTTTTTTTTTCTTGACGCGCTCAAGTTCAGAGACCGAGGCGACAGAAATTGCATTCTGTTTGCTTTCGTTAATTTACAAAAGCGCAATGTTTTGTTGTTATTGTGAGTGCACACAAATAAACGTAGAGTATTTACAGATTCGAAAGATGTATTACTCTCATCAGCATTACCAAAAATGGGTCATCACCAATGTCATTTCCATTTAAAACCCGTTTCACATTGCAGGACAGCGAGTTGCCGACAGGTCCAGATATTTAGCATGCCAAGTATCTCATGGGCGTCAGCTTTTCTCTCAGATTCATCTTTGATAACACACTATGCGATTGTCACTTGCCTGAATGAGCACTGATTTGCCTCTGATTTGATTTTAGGCATTTGTCAGAGAATTCCACAAAACTGCTGGTGAGTGAAAATTATGGCTAAAATCGTGCGGTGTCAAACCGACATAGGTGTCAGATATCTGTGTTTTATGCTGCATAATGCATAATTGATATCTTTTTTCATGTGAGTGCAATTATGTGTTATTTTTAGGGATGCACGATATTGGACTTTTGTCGATATCCAATATTTCGATATTTTTCGTCTCATTTTGGCCGATGCCGATACCAATATATATCCTTGGAAACAATATCAAGCATACCTGGCATACACCACATACTGTATTATATACCGACTGATAAATTACAGAACGTTTAGCAAACACTGAGGAATCAAATTAATAAAAAAAATTAAAAGAAAGCCTCCATAACATTAGGCAAATGGCAAAGATAACATGGTTTTCCAAATTAAAACAAAAAGAAAAGTAAAACTAAACTGACTGACCATCACAGTGCTTGTATGTTTTTTTGCACACGAATACCAACATGTTCATCTCCTCTGGTTTAAGAAGTGGTCTTTTACTTGAAATCCAAATCCTGGGTCTGCCGCCGTTTCCTCAGTATTCGCTTCATTTTGCCGCACGCTGTGCACTTTCGTGCTCCTGCAAACCAGGATCTATACACGAAGCGCTCACACCAAAAGCACCTCTTTGCGTGATCAACGTGGAAAGTAATAGAAATTTAGTCACTAAGTCATGTTTAATTATATTTCCCCAAATAGGCTAAACAGCCCCCGTGGCCTAATGGTTAGGGAGTTGGGCTTGTAACCGAAAGGTTGCAGGTTCGAGTCCCAGGTCCGGCCGGAATTGAAGGTGGTGGGAGTGAATATCCAGCGCTTTCTCCACCCTCAATACCATGACTGAGGTGAGTCCCTTGAGCAAGGCACCGATCCCCCAACTGCTCCCCGGGCGCCGCAGCGATAGCAATATGGCCGCCCGCTGCTCCAGGTGTGTGTGTGTGCGCGTGTTTGATCACTTCTTACTACTGTGTGTGTGCACTTGGATGGGTTAAATGCAGAGCACAAATTCCGAGTATGGGTCACCATACTTGGACACACGTCACGTCCTTTCCTTCCTTTTCCTAATTGTTTCATATGCTGCACTGCGCTTTGACAGGACTGCGGGACACGAACAGGACATAATTCATGACTACAACTCGTTAATTCGTTCCTACGATTTATTGATTTATTAATTTGAAAATAAGTAATAATTTGTATGAATGAATTCTTAATTCACTGCCACGAAATCTTTTACTTCCCACCCGCATGTTTACCACAGTTAGAGATACGAAAACAAGGATTAAAAGTGAATGACAAGAATATAAACCTGTGAAATTAAAGGGTGAGATGGTGAGGATTTTGGAGAAGAAACTATAAATATCATTTATAGTTCATGGAAATTTGTGACCTACCGGCAAAACAGAGCACATAGCCGCGTATTGCTTTAAATCTACTGGCATGAATCCAAAATCATGGTCGCTATGTATAACGTTTGCCTGCTAACCAATTATTAATTTTACAAAGAAGGCTTTGTACCTCATTTGTGTCATAATATTCACGTAAAAATGTTCGTATGAGCAACGGTGTGTTCTGCCTTAGCGCCGCCGCTGAAAGAGGTTCACTGGCCGCGCGCCGTAAATACTTTTGGGATCAGTTTATTTTAAATGCCGATCATGTCAATTGCAAACATTGCGATTGTGTTTTAAAATACAACAACGAGCACCGTGAAAGCATTTAAAAAGGCTCATTCATCGGTCTAGTGACTGGTATGAAACAGCCAACAGTAAAAAAACAAAAAAAAGCCTTCAATTCGGGTGAGGACGCTGGCATTTTGGGTGGCATTGCACATCCTGTCATGCCACTACAATAGATGCATTTTGCAGCATTAAAGTTAACGATTTAAACGACAATCGATTGCGAAAAAAACGGACATTTCTACTTCTTACCGAACAGGCATTATAGGACCCAGGTGAGGCTGCCAAGTGCTATAATTGTTTACCCTGTTATCACACACCCAAATCCTCATTCTGTACGTCCATTCTCAGTTTAAATGCAGCGATCCAAACCAGTGAATGCAGTCATCATTCAGGCAAAACTTTACTGCAAGAATGAGCCACACTGCTGACGTGATCTAATCGCTAGCACACCCTGAGCACACTGAGTTAACATATTCCCCCTTATCGGCAAGACATATCAGCATAATTTTTCATATCAGGCCGATGCCGATATTTACGTTTAATTCCAATATCAGTCTGATAATATTGTGCATCCCAAATTATTTTATTTAAAAAATTATACAATTAAGTTATTTAACACAAACTAAGCAATGAAAATGCGAATTCCATGTTATTAGTATTAAAAATCCAGATTTTAAAATAAAAAAAAAGTTTATTTTATCTTTTTATTCCATGGTGAAAACCAGCTTCCATCCATACTAGTGTCCTGCATAACTCTAAATTATATACTGCACATTATTTTTCTTAATAAAACAGTATGCATTATGCAGCAGTTTTAATAGTAGGGTTTTTTTTTTTTCTTTGTAATCCAATTTTGTGTAAAAATCTCTTATTGTCAGATGGAATAATGAGCTCTGACGTGGATAAACGCTGATCATTGAATCTTCTGTTGTCAAATGTAGTAGGTTATCCAGGTTTTCTCAGTATGCAGTGCATTGTGATCAATCCAGTATGGGACAGCGATGGAATCGGCAGACTCCGTTTCACTTCCATCCGTAACTGTGTGTGTTTGCAGCGTCAGCCTGAGGCCTCTGGACATAACGACTTATTTAAACTATGGAAATGCTGCAGATTTTTCTTGATATGTCACAACAGTTTTGCCACAGTCTCAAAGAAAAGAAAATATGTTACTTAAACGCCGTATGAAGTAATGAGATATTTTGTGTGCAGCACAAAAGAACCACATGCAAAGTCCTGTTATAGCAATCTAAAGCAAATAACGCCAGCTTTGATATTTCATATGAGCTATAATTGCCCCCAAATGCATTTGTGCAGCTGAAATGTCAAAATACTCCTTAATGCTACGGCTCGTATTACCAAACTATAAGCGTCTCTTTCGCCGAGCCGATTATTTTATCCTGACGTGTATCTCGCTCTGCCACTATTGTGCTTACTGTATGTTTTCAATCAGCGCATGTGAAATAAATGTCCCGAGCTGACATACTCCCTAAAGCGGGCCTGATGTGCAGATGAAGTCATGTCATCATGTGAATGGGTGTTTGTCATGACCTCAGCACAGATGAGCAGCATCTGACCTTACAGACACAGTTTCACACTGCTGCTGCTCAGTCTGGCCCAACGTGCTGATCATTTGCATTTGAGAACATGTTTAATCGGGTTTACTTGTTAAGTAAATAAGCCTTTCAAAGATTGTATCACATCAGATTACATATGTATATAATTACTGAACAGTCTTTGCGATCGCATAATTGCTCTAAACCGTCTCGTCCGTTGTTTGAATGAATTAAAAAAGTAGCACCGTTTCATATACTCACCAATGCTGATTTTTACTGGCCTTTGGGGCTTTGGCGAGTGTCAGATTTAGGCCGTGGCGCCATCCGAGGCCATTTCAGCCATGGACTCAACAGAGCTTGAATTACATCAACAAATCTACCTCAGGACTCATATTTACTTATCTTTCTCTACAGACTTTATCAAAGCCTGGAGTAAATCATTTTTGAAACCTCTGCTCCTTGAGTTTCCTTGTTATTAGTGACTGTTGCTGTTTTTGATCTGGCAGATCAGTTTTGAATGTGGTGGAGTTGGAAAGCCGACGGCCTCTTCACAAACACAGCTAGTATTTTAATAACAACTCATCTCCAGCGCCGCCCCGCCGAGGTCGGCCGTCTCTTTCCTTGCGAACGCTAGCCGTGGTTTCTACAGAAACATCTGAGGTGAGCTCAAAACAGCCTCTGTTTATTTCTGATAGCTGAAATAAGAGCAGTGTTCAGGGGCCGTGTTTTCACTCTAGTACTTTGGTGTGTGATGCACTGACTCCAGGCCACGATGACACGATTTCTGGACACTTTCTGTGAGAACAGGAGCTGTTTCAACATTGTGTCCGTGGATGCTGTACCGCAACCACCAGACAACACACACTGCTTCACCAGCCTATGGGGTGAGCCTTCATTTCAGAGCACAGATGAGACTTATGTTCAGTCTTTGCTGATCTGCCCGTAGAGTTTTATATGGTGCAGTAGTTTCTAAATTTTCCACACCGGCTTCTTTTGCATGGCAAAATGGTTGTAAAGTACAGGGTTTCTGCAGGTTTTATGAGAGTAAATTTAAGACATTTTTTAAGACCTTTTTAAGACCAATTAAAGAAAATTTAAGGAAAAAAAAAAAAAAACGAAGAAAAAACAATACAGCAATATGTTCTCCAAGTATAATCTGAGTTTTACTTTCAAATTAGCAGCAATTCAGTGTCTAGCAATTGTTTGTTTGAGTTTCTCTCTTTTTCTCGCTTTTACTTCGGTGAAAGTGCCATGCATATTTTACTTTCACTTTCAAATTAGCAGCAATTCGACCTCAAGCAGTTGTTTGTTTTAAGTTTGTTTAAGTTTTCCCTCTTTTCTTCACTTTCCTTCGGTTTTAAGTAGCTTGTAAAAGCGTCATGCACATTTTTAGACTGCCCTGACTATTTATGCGCGTAGGGCCGGGCGCGTAGGACGCACCTTTAGAGAGAAATGCATCTTTACAGATGACATAATGAAAGAGTTTTTGTTTTCGATTTGTGTTATTTCGTTAAAGTAATAATTTAAAGCTTTCAATAGATACATTTATCATGTCTGTGAGATATTCACTGAGTTTCGGTTCATTTTTGTGAAGCGCTCCTGTTGAGTCGACAGAAAGCGCATCACGTTTTTTTTTTATTATAAAAGCAACGTTTGCAACGTTTTGGTGATATAGTGAGTGCGCACAAATAAAAGTACTCTTTACAGTTCCGAATGATGTATTACTCTTACATTTATAAGCAAAAATGACTGAAAAAAATGCAAGTGATCGCGCTGGCGCCGCATGTCCTGCAAAAGCGCGCTTCAGCTTCCTCCGCACAATCGACTGGATATGCGCCCAATAGCTCACATTTATCTAGGTTTAACATTTAAACTAACATTGTTTTATACTTCAACTGTTCTACATCTATATATTTTATTTTAGGCAAGTCGTGATGATTTGAGAAGGCAAAATTGATCAAACAGACTATCAGTCTTCTGCTGGCCGCTTATTGGTCTTTAGGCTACTTTAAAAACAAAAACGTATATTTAACGAACAAAAACTTTTTTCTAAATTAACCTAATAAAAAAACGAAACGAAATATAATCACTTTGCCATTACATACAAAACCGAACTCTTTTAATAGCTGAAACAGCAGTATAAGCTGTTTTGGGAGAAGAGGTAAAAAAGACGGGCTCGGGACAGACTCGGGCCGAGAATTCTGATAAGCTGTCAGACAAAGGTCGGGCTAGGGCCTAGATTTGAGGCCCGTGCAGGGCTCTACACATTTCACTTTCACTTTTAAATTAGCGGCATTAACGTAACCCAGTCAACACATGAGATCATGCGATGTTCACAGTGACATCACATCATTCTCATTGTGTGATACTCAAGAGTGTGAGTAATATGTGAGCTCATTGTGAATTCAAAATGTTGTGCAGGTTGAGAGGAGGCACTGCAAATATCGGTCACCAGGGGACATTCTACTTCCTGTTTCTCAACACTATCACAGTGGTGTCACATGATGAGCTCACAGTATGAGTGCACACCCAGATAACAAATTTATGTTATAAGAACCTTCTCCAAACATACACAGCAAAATCCCCAGTGTTAATTTAACACTCTGAGTGTGGACACATATAAACACTGAAGCAGTGTTGAAGGTAATGAGATAATTAGGTGATTAACAAAGTGATGATTGATCATTATTGAAGACACCTGATGTTAACAAGCAGAATCATCAAGGCAATTACAATAAACAAAAAAAAACTAACTTAGAGGTTATACTCTAGGTGATTTACGTCAAACAATCAATATGTTAAAACATAATCAGCTGGTAACTTGAGCTTTTGGCTTGTCTGGCTGTTTTAACTCAAATACAGCAGCCAAACAAAATCTAGTGTTAAAGATTTAAGGGTCAAGAGCCCAACTAATGCAAACACTGACCACTATAATGGTTGCTTAAAAATGTTGGTTTTCTCCTTTGGTGATTCTGCTTATTAACATCAGGTGTCTTCAATAATGATCAATCATCACTTTGTTAATCACCTAATTATCTCATTACCTTCAACACTGCTTCAGTGTTTATATGTGTCCACACTCAGAGTGTTAAATTAACACTGGGGATTTTGCTGTGTACAACTGATGTGTAACTGTGTTTGTAAACCACATTTGTTATGGCAAGGAATACCAAGAAGGGATTATTAATGATAACAAAGACAATCATCACCTAGATTCAGTATGCAGTCAATTATAACAGCTCTTTGTTTATACAGTATAATAATTTATGAAGAAATTTGAAAGCATAAATCAAATATTTTAAACTGCCGTGTCATGTAAAAACAGAGAAACATCAAGAATCAGTGTATGAATCTCAACAATGGTGACAATCAAAAGCTTCCTGCAGCAATGCATGCTGGGTACCTAGTCTCCGTGCAGTGAGTGCACTTTGACTTCACATTGTGATCATAGTGTGAGCACACATTGAGGACGCTGTGAGGTTACACTTTTAGCTCACTGTTACGTCACATTGTGACCACATGGTGAGATCAGTGTGAGATCAAATTGTTGACTGGGAACGTAACGAACTTTTATTAACAAAACAATAAAAATACACCATGTTATATGCCTAATATAAAATAATAATTTACACAAAGTTTAAATAAGTATAAAACTGAAAATCAGTAAACACTGTCACCAAATAAATAAGAACGGTTATTAGCAATACGAATAAGAAAGCTATATTACTTCATGTAATATATAGTTTAAACAAACAAACAAACAAACAAACAAAAAACAACGAATGGCAGAAGTCAACAGGCTTTTCAAAATCCAAAATATTTTTTTAAAACATTTCATTTTGAAACTCTTCCGTCATGGTTTTGTCTTTCTCACCTCTCTCTTCTTGTCAGTCAGCTCGACAAACTCTTCACGTGATAAATGAAATCTGATCTGTGATGTGACTGTCCTTCGGCACGCCGCATTGAGAAGCCGCGCTCAGTTTTAATTGTATTGTCTGTTCTCTAACTCAACTAAATGATTTTTATTACAATAAAAAAAAAATAAAAACAACAAGTTTTTCTTCGGGTGACTGACAGACGAAGCAGCACACACCGCCATCTACTGCATATTGTTTCATGAATATGGAGCGACCTAAGCCATGCAGCACAGAAATAACACTTTTGCTTCACTTTAAAATGAAATGCATCAGGAAACAATCCCTCACGAAAATTAATGCCATGTTCATATGAATTTAAGACTTGCTGCTCTGATTTAAGACCTTTAAGACCACCAGCTGGCTGTCTGGTGCAGTCTTAACAACCTGGAGCTAAACACTCTTAAAACAGTGGAGATGATCATAGACTTCAGGAGGAACCCCCTGCTCTCCCCCCACTCACCATCATGGACAGCACTGTGGCTACAGTAGAGTCATTCAGATTCCTGGGTACCAACATCTCTCAGGACCTGAAGTGGGACAATCACATTGACTCTATTGTGAAAAAAGCCCAGCAGAGGCTGTATTTCCTCCGCCAGCTGAGGAAGTTCAACCTGCCACAAGAGCTGCTAAAACAGTTCTACTCGGCCATCATTGAGTCTGTCCTGTGTTCATCTATTACTGTTTGGTTTGGTTCAGCTACCAAAACAGACATCAGAAGACTACAATGGATAATCAGGGCTGCTGAGAAGATTATTGGTATCCTTCTACCCAACCTCCATGATCTTTACACCTCCAGAGTCAGGAAAAGGGCTAAGAAAATCACTCTGGACCCCTCACACCCAGCCCACTCTCTCTTTGAAGTGTTGCCCTCTGGCCGACGCTACAGAGCGCTATGCACCAAAACAGCCAGACACAAGAACAGTTTTTTCCCCCAGCCATATCCCACCTGAACCACACTTAACACACCTCAGTACTGGTCATGTGTTTTTACTTAACAAAACTTTTGTATATAGCACGTATGCACATTCATAGTTCTGTCTATGGACATCTTTTTTATTAATGTAGAAATGTATTAAATGTATTGAAGGAAGAGTCATGGAATATAATTACAGTATTTTTTTGTGATTAAGCTGTAGCGTTTATGCATTTATTTTCTGTATATTTTTATTACCACTGTTATTTATAATTTATTGCATATCTTTTTTAATATTAGTGTTTATTATTACCTTAACTTTATGTATGTCTGCGCTACGTTTGTATTTTCTGTACTGGAAGCTCCTAACACCAAGACCAATTCCTTGTGTGTGAACACACTTGGCAATAAAGCTCTTTCTGATTCTGATTCTGATTCAAGGCCTTAATTCACGGAAAAGCGATTTAAGACATTTTAAGACTTTTTTTAAGACCCGCGGAAACCCTGAAAGTAACTCCATCATCATGGCTGAGTAACCAGAAGCAATAACACTATTACAGTCCAGCGTTTCACCTCCATAGTCTGACATACTCTGCAAAGCTTGACTTTCTTGCGTAGTATTTTTGTCTTGTTTTCTGTTATAAATATCTAAACATTCTTAAATCAAGATGCATTTATTGAGAAGCAAAATGACATAAGAAGAATAAACAAGAAGAATATCTGCCTGTGGGATTAGAAAAATAAACTGCTAACACTTTAGATTTGGGAACACTATTCACTATTAACTAGTTGTTTATTAGCAGGCATATCATAGAGCCCTAAATTCCTTTTTTTTAAATTTATTTATTTATTTTCCCAAATGCTGTTTTTTCCGTTTAATTTTTCTGGATTCAATTTTTTTCCATTTTAATTGTTCATTTTAATAACTCTTTTTATTAATGGTTAAATTACATTTTATTAATCAAAAAGCAAGTCTAATTAATTAGAATTATGAAACCTTTTAACATCAATTTATAAAAAGTTCAGCAAGAATTACAGGTTTAGGGCCCTATGAAATGTTTTATTTTTTTCTCTTCAGTTTTATTGTTATTTGAATGCAAACTAAAGAATAATAATAATAATTTAAGTTTATTTTTACAATAGCCCTATGACTTTTTTATTTTTTATTTTTTGCCCCTAAACAATTCGTTGTTTTGTGTTTACATTTTTCGGATGATCGAATGAAGGCGTAAAATATTCATTTCATTTATCTTTTCATCAAATGAAAATTAAACCAACTTTATTTTTTGGCAAACAAAGTTACTTTTAAAATGGAAACATTAAAGAAATATTATGCAGTAATACATTTCTTCAAACTTTTTTGACAGGTTGCCATGAATACCTTTACATTTGTGTGTGTATATGATATGACAGTAGTTTCTCTCCAAATGCTCATGAAGTGACTCTCAGAGCAGGTGTGGAGATGTTCTTCATGTGAGACGACAGATGCTGAAATCATGCTACTGTGTGTGTAGTAAACAAAACCACGTGTCTGCGCCGTTCACTCATACAGAGATACGCAGAACGTCATATTTAAGTAATCATTTTGCCGCTTAATATTTACAGATGTTAGTCCATATCATGATGTGATTAAAGTGTAATGACCTTTGATTAATGACTTTTGATTCATTCATCCAAACTTTGGCAAATTCTGCGTTATACAGCAAATTCTGTTTTCATGACTGGATTCCACGATTCCGTCCGCGTTAATGGCCGGTATCATGTATATCAAGTCGTCATTTTATGAGGAAAAGCTGAACTTTTTTCTGAACTTCTTGGAAACCACATCTCGTGCCACATGTTCAGGAGCGGCACCTGAGCGGGAGGAAGCTTACGGGTGAAGCAGCGGCTAGTCTTCACGGTGCCTCGTACATTAGCGCGTGGCCGTTTCAGGCCGTTTGACATAACGTATTGGGCACGGCGAAAAACATGGCCCGACTAATTACTGATGTCATTGCTCGGATATGCTTTCAGCTCAAGTCTGCTAAAATCTACCTTCATGCTTGCCTCTTGTAAGCGAACGAGAAGTTTGCATGGTAGGGATTGTGTTTCATAAAATACTACTAAGCAATTACTGTCCACTGAATAGATTTTTTACCTTTTACATGCAAAAAAAAAAGGGCTTAAATAAACCGATATTGTAGAGAAAGCCTAAAAGATAACTAACACAATTGTTTTTGTGTTTCATTTGAGTCACTGGTGAAAAAGTTAGATCAACTGTGTAGATTTTAAGCCCACAAGACTTCATTGGAGCCTGTCTCCGCTGAAAAGACTCAGATGGGCCACTCAATAAAGATTGTCCCCCGAATGGCTTTATGAAGGCCAGAAAGCGTTTGTTTAGAGCAGCGGAGCTCAAGCGTTCAGGCCGCGCAGTCAAATTGCAGGCCGGCTGAAAGCCGATACGGTCGTAGAGTCTGAAGTTTACACAGAGTAAATACAAATAATGAAGAACTATAACAGAAGTGCTCTCTATGTCAGCGCGCATTTGTCCTGCACTCCTGCGGCCTGCGCTCGGCCTAATAGAGTGCACTATGTGCTATAAATACATGCTTTTATTATTCCGCTTCTGCTGTGTTGCAAAGTGCCGTTACTCTATATTGAAATAAAGCAGTATTTCATTAGAGCTTGTGAATTACACAACAGCAGTGACAGCAGTATGATAACAGACACCAGTGTTCTATAAATTCATAATGAACTGAATAAACCAAATATTATAGTCAACTATATTATCCTAATTAGTCTAAATATAGGAAGTTTTTTTGGGTTATCAAGCAGCAAAAATAGAAAAATGAGCCTAGTTTCAGCTGTCACTGAAGTCGAATTAATGTTTGATGTTCATTTGTTTGGTTAATTTGATCTGTTACTTAGTAAATTACTCAACATATTCACTTGATATAAAAGTTGAGTAGAATTTGGTGTTTCTATAAATAGACGTATTGCAGCGCTCGACGTGAACGCGCACGTCGTGGTCCTGACTGATTGCGTCGGCATCTGTAATCAGTGCGTCAGGGCCCGTCTGGATAAGCTTTGGCGGGCTGCGGCGTATCGGAGCTGGCACCTCCGACTGCTGTAGGCCTGCGTCAGTCCGCCGCTAATCAGCCAGTGTATGCACAGCTCAGGCTAGATTTCAGCCAGACCGCCTGAGGTCTTCCATCACACGCAGATCTGGACCACGGCGGCTGTTTGGACAGGGAGCCGTGAACCGCTCTGATGTGCGGGACGTCGAGTCAGAAGCCTTTCTCTGCCTGTCGGTTTCAGCGTTAGCAGAGATGTAGTGTTGATCTTGTCCTGAAGCCAAGAGGATTGTGTGGTGTTGCGTTCAGATGTTTGATTGATTATTTGTGATTTGAGGACTCATTGAGTTGGCTGGTTCATTGACAGTCAGAAAGTGAAATCGGTGACTTTCAGAGCGTCTGAACGAGTTGACTTTCGATTTGGGGAATTGAAACTCAAAAAGGCTGAAACAATTTGTAGTGGTGGCGGGCGCTAAGAAAATTTCTATCAGTATATTAACAAATGTCTATTAACTATATATAAACAAATTACACAAATTAACAATTTGTTCTGATCGTTCGGGCACCAGACAAGCTAAATCTTGTCAAATGTCATTTTTTTCCTACCCAGAATAGCTCTTTAAGCCACCGGTACAAAAATAATTTGAATGAAATTCCCACACACAATAAGTTTAGTTTCAAAGTTGTATTTAACAAAACAAAACAAAAAAAAAACAAATAAACAGAAAAAAAAAGAGAGAGAAGGAAAAAAATGACATTCTGTGTTTCAGGTTTGAATGCAACTTTTCACAGTTTCACAGTGATATTTTCAACAATCAGTATGGAATTAATCAGAAAAACGTACTTTGGTTCAAGTTCAAATACAACCTCTTTGATTCACATTCACATTCTCAACAGACCAAAGTCCAACAACACTCCCTTGAGCAACAATAGAAAGTAGTAACGAGAAAACAAACAGAAACAAAGAAAAACATTAAATAGAGGATTCTTAATACTTTTTTTTTCGATCACTTCAAATATTATTAAACATTAGATTGTATTCGTAGAAAATACAAACAAACAAAACAAAGAAGTACGTGCTTCGTGAAAGTGCGTGCGTTAATGTTTGTGTATGTTTGCGATGTTTGTGTGAGGCAGAAAGTGTGTGTGTGTGTGATTGTTGTGACTGCTGGCCGCTATAGGCAGGGGAGGAAGTTTTCCTTAAAATATACATTTTAAGTGATGTCACTATTATTTATTTATATAGTGCTTTTAACAATACACAATTGTGACAAAGCGGCTGTATAGTGTTAAATAGGAAATAGTGCATCAATAATGCAACAGGGCAACAGTAACCACTCAAATTTCGGGTAAAGGCAGTTCATCACTGAATTCAATGATGTCGTCATCCAGCTCAGTTCAAATAGTATACGATATCGCTTAAAGAAAAAGTGTCCCCATCTAATCAAGCCAAAAACGACAGCAGCAAGGAACCAAAACTCCATCGGTGACAGAATGGCCGTCTAGGTGACGAAGTCTTGACTGGGATCCGTCTCTGGGGCTCATCTAGTCGACGTGGTTTCCGCTGACATTCAGGGCTGTAGAGGTCGTCTCTAGGTACCGATCCACCGTCTGGGCTGGGTGCGGACTGGATCCGGAGGACTGCAGTGACCATCTGATCTGGATATGGACTGGATCTGGTTGTTAAGGTGACCTCGGAATAAGAAAGAAACAGACTAATATTAGCGTAGATGCCATTCTTCTGACGATGCACTGAGTACATCGGGTGTTATGGGAAGTGTTCCCGGTTCCGGTTACCTAATTAATGCAGCCTAACAATCCTTTAACGGATTTGAATTATAGAAATGTGTTGATGTGTTATGTGTAAGCAAGGTTAAAGAGATGGGTCTTTAATCTAGATTTAAACTGACAGTGTGTCTGCGTCCCGAACAGTGTTGGGTAGATTGTTCCAGAGTTTGGGCGCTAGATAAGAAAATGATCTGCCGCCCGCGGTTGATTTTGATATTCTAGGTATTATCAAATTGCCAGAGTTTTGAGAACGCAGTACTTTGATATGATGTAGAACAGGAATTCACCTTACGATCCATACGATGAACACCTTACGATGCATTGGTCAGCATAAGAGACTCGTTTCGCTCTGCAGCCGGTGTTCGGAGGTGCAGCACAAACATCCAAATGATCGCTCAGCAACCCGGGCTTGAAACGATCCACCCGACCCAATCACAGCGAGGTCTCCGCAATGCAGCAGCGCATTTTTCCAATTCAGGTGACCTGCATCTCTCTGTTCAATACTGCCGCTCTCTCGTGCAGCTCCACCCTAAATACACATCTCCACTTCTGGATAATCTGTCACATTTTCCATCATGCTTTATTTTTATCCATCAGAAAAACAATGTAACTCGTGTGCTCTTGTGAACTTTAATGCACTGAGAATCCACACTCCTGTCAGTTTATTTCACACGGGTGCTTTAAAACTTCCTTTTCAAAAATCTCTTTTGTGTACAGAAACATTTCAGAGAAATATGATATTTATGTCAGAATGATGGAAAGCACTTTATAATATCCGTCAGTGTTCCGGTTAATGATGAAGCGTTTTTGATTAACGTACCTAAACGTATGTGTTTGACACATCTGTAATATTGAAGCCGACAGTAATTCACTTAAGTGAACAAGTATTACACACAAAATCTTAGTTTGAAAAATCTTAAAATATGAAGTTTTGAAAAATGTTTGGATCAGCAAATTTCTTTAAGCAGTAAGAGCAATTTGGTGAGCATAAATTAAACAAAAAAAAGTTTTACTGGCAGTTTAACACCTTTTTGAACATATTTTCCAAAACAAGTCGTTAAAAGTCTCATTACTGCAACAGTCTGAACACATCAATGCCATGAGGAAAGCTAATACATTTTCGCATTTAAAAACCAGCCATGCACGGTTAAATGAGTATTTTTATTGATTTTTTTTAAATGATTTCTCTCATTACCTCAACACCTTCTGTAATTTGCAACCTAATATTTTTTTATTTATTGAAAAATGACGTCTTCAAAAAGGTGTTTACATTTTCTTTTGATATTCAGTGGTTAATGTCTTGTTGTTGTGTCTATTTTCTGCAAATGATTATTGCAGAATTGCGTTCATTAAATTAATTTATCTGCAGTTGCTGATTTAGTAATGAAAGTTATTAATAATTCATGCAGCGTGTCATTGGATGAAGAAAAAAGTTGGGTTTGTGTAGAGGTTGTGTATCCAAATCCTTTATTAATACAGAGAGTGAATGAACTGCTGTCATGTGAAAACATATGTGACCGTGCGTTCAAGTTGAACATTTGTTAGTGTTAGTGTTTTTTCAGGAGCCCATGGCCTTGGTGTTGCTGTGCTTTATGAGAATCAGCAACATTAGTGTTGCAAAAAGGAAGATTGCAGGTTATTCATTGACTGATTAAAAAAGTTACTTTTTTACAGCAGCATGCTGCACAAGGCCATCTGTATCCACAGAAAACAGCTGAAAACTGAGAATGAGGAGACAAAACAAACCCCTCTGCGTTCTGTTATATGACAACCACAGAAAGCATCTTTGAAGACTGTGAGAAGAAACCTAATGATGGTGGGAAATTAAAAATAACAACCACTATTTTGTAAGGAAAAGTCACTCCACAAAATAGATTTTTCATTTTTGTTCTCATCCTTTACTCACCTCAGGTTGTCCCAAACTCATGTTGTTATTATTTTAGTGGAAAAGCTTTTTTCAGTGCAAAACAACAACAACAACAACAACAACAACAACATTATAAAAGTGGTCTATATGACTGTAATTCAAAGCCTTAAACCATGTATTCCAGACCAAAATATACTTTTTCACTAAAAGTCTCTAATGCCAAAGCTCATTTGTGATTGCATTCAGATTCATAGCGTACAGTAAATAAGGACTACTTCATTCATACATTCATTCAGGTATGTGTGGTTCTTAGAGCTTGAAAACATGGCTACTGTATAACCTGTGTGTTGTGTGAAAAGGCTGGGTAAAGAGAGAATACAAGTCTGAACCCACATGAGACTGAGTAAATGATGGCAGAATTAACCTTTCCCACTGATCCTGCCATTGACGCATCTATCTGTATGTTCTTCAGGATGCTGGAGTCCATCTGAAGGTCTCAGGCTGCAGGTAGGCTTCCTATTATAGGCTTAGTTCACCCAAAAATGAAAATTCAGTCATTAATTACTCCCCTTCATGTTGTTCCAAACCTGTAAGACTTTTGTTCATCTTCGAAACACAGATTAAGATATTTTTTAGATTAAATCTGAGAGTTTTCTGACCCTTCATGGACAGAAATGCAACTGACATGTTTAAGGCCCAGAAAGGTCTGAAAAGGCATGGTTAAAATAGTCCATGTGACATCAGTGGTTCAATCTTAATGTTATGAAGCTACAAGACTATGTTTTAGGTGCAAAGAAAACCAAAATAGTCGTTGACACGTGTTCACGAGATACGTCATGGTACTCTCGCGAACACTGCGAACCCCAAAAATGCTGCTCACGCGTGATTACGGTGATTAGTTGCTCATTTTAAACAAAAAACTGAATGCATACCATATATAAATACACACTTTGCTTAATTTGTATGTTTATGCTTGTGAAAGCGAGGTTTCTCTTCTAAATAGTGATGGTGGGTATTCCAACATCTGTGCTCACGGCTGATTCATTAGGGGATGTTTGTTTTATCACTGTTACTAAAGAAACTCAGATGTGTGTGAGCAGTAGCCATGATCGCTGACAGCGTCAGTAACCTGGAAGTAGTTAATCATGAAGATGCGAGATATCAGGCCTCACTGTGTTCTGGCGTTTAAGTATCTAGACGGGGCCTTCAGCTCACTTTCCCAAGCAGACAATGACACTTTGTCCGGTATTCTGGACGTGTTGGATGTTGGATATGATGAGGAGCGAAAGCTTTTAATTTCCTGAGGTGATCGGCCTCGCTCAGCTGGGCTGCTCTGCATGAGAAAAGCAGTTGACCTCCGTTTCCTTTTGCTACGGGGGGAAGTCGACGATTCTTGGACAGCTCAAGATAAGTGTCCCGTTTTATGAATGGAGTGAAAGTAAGAGTGCGCTGGCATTGTTGGGAGAGTCATTTATCTTGAGGAGGGACAAAACCCCATTGATTGTTGTCTGGATGGAGGCAAAGTGAAGTTCAGAGCTGAGCGATAGCGAGGGGCCTCCGCTGTCACAGGTCAAACGGAGCGGGTCGTGTGTGCGCGTCGGGGTCGAGGAGGAAGTGCGTGCGCTGGGGCCGCGCAGGGTCACGCCACCAGGAGTGTCGAACAAAGCAGCGGAACTCCAGAAGCCAGCGCTCCCATGAACTTTCACACAGCAGGCCCTCCCGATCCCCAGCGCTGATGATCTGCTTCCGGTGATGCTGCCTGATTCCCAACTCTTCACGACTTCTGCTGCTTCCAGATACAATCTGGGAAACGGTGTGGTGAGTTTGAGCAAGAGTCGTGAATGATTCAGCATCAGAACTGTGAGTCAGGACGGATTGATTTCATAGCAGTTTGTAAATTGTACCCGAGTTCACAGGAGCCGTTCTCAGACCACCTTCAGTCTCTAATGATGGGAAACTACAACATTTTGAGTTTGAGGGAAGACGGTACAATCGTATTGGGACTTACTACCACACCTCAGACGCCTTTATAGTGTACACTTTGTGTTTACATGGGTTGTTCTATAATTTATGGTTCATTTCATGCCCGTTGCTGATAATTATGTTATCTCTAATAATTTTCTGTCTATTTAGAGCAGGGAAAGGCTATGTCAGTCCTGGCGGGCCACTGTGCTGCAGAGTTCAGCTCTAACCCTAATCTAACACACCTGAACCAGCTAATCAAGGTGTTCATGACTACTAGCGCCAGAGATCGTCTTACTATAGGGAGGTGAGAGGGTCTGTATTACTTCCTTTTGGAGAAAGCGTAACAGCTAATGGATCACATGTTCCTTAATAACCTTAAAATCACATTACAGCCTTGACGTCATTGAATTTCAGTCAGAGTTGTGCGACACTCGGTCGTCGTTTACGGACACCATAGGAATGAATGAGAAGGGCCATAAACTGAATCCCACTTGTCGCAAAAAAGTCTATTTTTCTTTTTTTTTTTATGGTAAACTCTAAAAATAGTTCAATACAAAAGTATTGTTTAATGTAAAACATGTTAAAGATTACCAAATAGGTTGTCGATTCATTAAATGACTGAGCGTAGTGAAGCCTCTCTTCCACTGATATCCATTCAAAGAAAGCGGCCTCTGGTCTTCTTTCCCACGTACTGACAGACCGGAAACGTTAGCTTTAGCTGTTACACTTTTTCGGCTAATGATTCCATGTACATTTCCTACCAAAGATATATCAAGACTGAATTTTGATTGGTAATATGCATTGCTAAGAATGCTTTTTTTTTTTTTAACACCCTCAGATTCCAGATTTTCAAATAGTTTTATCTCGGCCAAATATTGTCCTATCCTAACAAACCATACATCAATGGAAAGCTTATTTATTCCGATTTCAGATGACGTATAAATCTGAAATTCCCTTATCAGTTGACCCTTATGACTGGTTTTGTGGTGCAGGGTTATATATTTATGATTTTAGTCAAATAAATAATAGAATTTGAGGATAACCTGGGCTGTGTTTCTCAAAAGCATCATAAGTTGATCGTACAGACCATTGGTGGCAATGGCTCTACAATCTACTTAGCCTTACGATGCTTTTGGGAATCACAGGCCTGATAAAGAAATTACTGTACCACTTGGTTGGCCAGAAGAGTCCTGCCATTGAAATAAGTCAAAATGGTGAAACTGTCAACTATGTTATCTGTCAACCTATACAGTTTGTATATAAAATAGTTGTAAAAATGCAACTCATTATTACTTCACATGTAGCTTCTTTTACATCAAAGTAGGAGTCTTATAGCCTGTCTTATTCCAGGACTTTTGATTTCATTTGTTTGAAATATGACAGTAAAAACTGCAGTTGAAGATGTGTTGTTCAGATGTACTTTACAAGCGGAAGTACGTCAGCGGACAGCTGACAAGTGTTTGTAGAAATACACCAGGCTCTGTTGTGACGCATTGAGACACGTGTGTTAACGTGTTGGGACAGCAACTACGTGCATGTTCTGTGTTCTTTTATGCCCTTAATGCATATCCTACAAAGGCCATGTTGTTTAACTGTAGGTTTCCTACCTGACAGCATCCTTCACAATCAGACACAGCCCTTGTTTCCTGCAGATACACACTTCTAAAATCCACTTCTGTTTTCAATAACACCATTACTTTTACCATCTTTCGAGATGATTTGGTTGGACTGCCAAATGTGAAGACGTGTTGAGTGGATTGAAAACGTAAAATGACAGTTTAAACAGAAACAGACATGGAACATACATGAGATCATGTATGCATACTAGCAAATTCACATTCTTACAAACTCAAAATCAATGACGAAATTCTATCAGCATACGAGTTAAAAACAAAGCACTGGAGATCTTGTCTCATTCCTGTGTGTTTTCTACATATAATACATGACGTCAGCGAACGCTTTGGTATTGACTGATAAAGTCTTGTCATTTTAATTATGTGTTGATTTGTGTAACATCTTACTACATGAACGTTTCAAGAATCCCCTCGGCGCTCCCAGAACAGCCGTTTGTCTGAAGCCGGCATCTCGATCCATAGTCATGAGTCAGTATTTGAAGTCTGCGAGGCTTTTGTTTGCTCTCTCGCTATCATCTCCAGCCTCTCAGTTACACTTAACTGGATTTGACACAAATGCCAAACACTCATGATTTGGTTGTCTGCGGCGCTCACGTACGGCCCCCGATCGGCCCGATGCGTCAGAGACCGCTGCGACCGTCGGCGTCTTGAAAGGAGCCTTCGGTTCAATTTTCCACCGTCTAATCGTCAGCGTGGCACGGGCTCCGATAATACAGCCCGGGCCTGGAAAACCACACTTGGGTAAACTGAGGGATTGTGGAAGAATGCTCCATTGCACTCCAATCCGTAGAGGAAATGTAAAACACATGAGATGTGAAAAGCGAGCAGTTCCTGTCTGAGGGCGAGCGAGGGCTAAAGAGATGCTCTTTATGACTCCGCCAATGCTCAAACCATTCAAACAGACGGACTGCCCTTGAGTTATACAACAGATCTGATTCAGATAGATGCTGCTAAGAAATAAAGTAGCAAGAGCAAGTTTTGCTCAGACAGTACGAATCGGACAAGATGGATCTACTTGAAACACCTCAGCCACCATCTAACAACCACATAACAACACGCCTCAAATTTATCTTTCCTCTTTGCCTCCATCGCTTCGAACGAAGCCGTCCAAACTCAGCACACTGCCTCCATTATACCGGCGGTGGCTGAAGAGCTGGTGTTTTAGCATCCAAAAACGGCTAGCCGTGACATTAATATTTTACAACAACAAATTAGAGAGTAAAGCAGTATTTGAGGAGTATTTCTTTCGAGGCCGTGATTAATGGGACGGTCGTCTTGCCGACACCTTAATTATGCAGAAAGGAAAAGCTCAAACCGTTTTGGCGCTGAGCGTCAGAATTCCTCCAGCGATCTGACAGGAAACACAAATAACACGGCCAACGCCTCTCAGCTCTGCGTCTGAGCCATGAATTCAGAGTTTAGCTGAGGTGTGTGAGGTTTATGATATTTAAGATACGAGCTGCTGGTTGAATGATAATAACATTAACGCCGGTTTCAACATCAAGCAGACGCAGAACATTCCAATAAAAGTTTATGATTGACAGAAGCGTTACGTCTGACGGTGCAGAGTGAGGATCATGTCTGCGCTACGCTGAGAAAAACTGGCCCACATTTATCATACTTTTATTACTGGCACACAATGACTCAACAGTTCACCCACACATCTGACTCCAGCCCGGTCTGCTGCCCGTTTGCCTGTGGTTTGGGGCTCAATTAGACAGTTTTCAGTATAGACGGAGTAAGTGTAAATATTGTTAGGGAGAGATCAGTAATGGTCCCAGTGTTGGTGTGCAGGGCTATACCAATATAGGATTGGAAAACATACATATATATATATAAATATCTGCATGTTTTCCAATCCTATATAATTTAGCATTTTCATTTTTTCAACATATTTAAGGTGGTTAAATGTGCACTAAAAAATGTAGGCCTCTAAATCTCCATCTATGCTTGTCTGTAATCATCATACACTGCCATTCAAAAGTTTGGGATCAGTAAGATTCTTAGTGTTTTTAAGGAATCCTTTTCTGCTCATCAAAGCTGTGTTTATATGATTAAAATACAGAGAAAAAAGTAATATTGTGAAATATAATTGCCATTTAAAATTGTGGCTTTCTATTTTAATATGCTTTATAATAGAATTTATTCCTGTGATCAAAGCTGAATTTTCTTCATCATTACTGGCAGTCTTCAGTGTCACGTGATGCTTCAGAAAGCTTTTTTTTTTTTTTTCTGGAACCTGTTATTCTTCTTTCAGGATTCTTTGAATAAAGTGCTGAAAAGAGCAGAATGTATTTAAAATAGAAACCATTTGTAACAATACACTACCATCAAAGTTTAGGGTCAGTACATTTTTCTTTGTCTTTCTTTCTTTCTTTGTTTCTTTGAAAGAAATGAATACTTTTATTCAGCAAGGATGTGCTGAATTGATATGAAGCAGCACAACTGTTTTTAAAATTGATGATAATCATAAATGTTTGTTGAGCAGCAAATCAGCATATTAGAATGATTTCTGAAGACTGGAGTAATGATGCTGAAAATACAGCTTTGATCACAGAAATAAATTACAGTTTAACAGATATTCGCATAGAAAATGGCTGTTTTAAATTGCAATAATATTTCACAATATTAGATTTTTTTACTGTATTTTTATCAGATAAATAAAGACTTTAGTAAGCAAAATGCTTACCAAAACAATCCTACCAACTCCAAACCTTTGAATGGTAGTAAAAAGTTTTAACTGAACTTAACCAAATCCCACTGTGTAATTTATTGTTGTAGGTTTGCCAAGAAAGATGTTTTTTTGTTCTTTTGCACAATAAATAAGCAAGCAGTGCACCTTTAACAATCATATTTATTTTCTTTATTCACAGTATCAAAACTCTGAAATAATTTAAAACAGCGCTTTAACAAAAGCAGCTCCTGTAATGACGTCATTCTCTAGAATGTTGCATCATTTTCGAAGGCAATATCAGTAGGTGTCCTCACTGTATCGGATCAGTCCTGTGATGTTTGGCTCGTCTTCCTTTATTGCGTCAAGCTGACACGCTCCTGTCAGTCTATCACTGAGCAAAGACACTTCAGCTCTTCCTGTTAATCTGCATCATGATCGTTTTCTAGTTATTGTGTAAATGATCAACTCATCATCTTAAACAGAGCTTATATATCTGATATAACCTTTCTCAGAAGGGCAAGCGATACAGCACAGAACACGCCAGACCAGTGGCACAAACGGACTTATCTGTTCAGTTTTATTGAGAAAAACCTTGCATGTTTTACTCAGCCTGTTCTCTGATGGTGCAGCTAACAACATAATGTTAACATAAACGGTAGTGCGGTTAAGCGTTCATCACGAGTCTGTCCTGCCAGGGAATGTGCGGTATGTGACTGTAAGTGAACGGCGTGACGTTCGCTCATTATCGTTGCCGTTATTGCTCTCAACCAGCAGCTGCGTCTGCGCTCAAACTCACTTGTGCGTCCTTGTGCATGTGCACACGTACATTCCCCTCATCAACTCATAACAACACCACAGTGTGCACGAATATAATGAAATCAGAATACTGTTTTGGCACTGATTTCATAGTTCAGGAAGTGCTGCTGCTCATCTGCAAATCATAATCATCATTATCAGTCTGCCGTCACTCTTATCGCCGAAGTGATTTTCATGTTACCGCTCGGATCATAAACGCCGTTATCGCACCGTCGTGTTGATCAACGGGTCATGAGCGTCAGCCAATCAGAGGCCGAGGGGGCGGTGAGCTGGTCCAATGAGAGGCAGCGCTCTGCTGCTGGAGCGTCACAGCGTGTGTCACTGAGGTCGAGTTAGTCTCGCGTAGCCAGACCTTCAGACTGACGGCTGAAGGTCTGGAATTCATAGCAGCTTTCTTTGGCCAAGGCCCGCCCATAAGGCCATTTGACCGACATGTCAAACAACCAATCACAGTGCGTTTCGTTCAGCGTCACGTTTCGGGGCGTGGAAATGTCCCCACAACAACAGACCGGCGTGCAGCAAGTCAGTCAGCATAGAAAATCAAAGAAGGAGAAGAAAACAAGCAGTAAGTCATTGATCTGTTCGTGCACGTATAACAACAATGGCGTCTGCATTATATCTCTTTTTGTCTCCACTAAGTGCCTCAAACAAAACTCCTGAACATCTCTTAAAGAGTGTATGCCGTGAACCTCGCATACTTTTGAGAATCCTATGTTTCGCTGATCTTGATAAATGCTCATTGTCACTCATGTAAACACGACAGTTTTTCTTCTGCAATCACACGTCTGCGCTTTGTTTCCCGGCGGACCGAAAATAAACGCGACAGTCGCGTCCCCCGGAAATCCGATAAAATTCAACCAATCAGATGACGACTTCGACATTCCTGAAGTGTTTCCAGTTAAGTGTACCATATGCATCAGACGTTTAGCCAACGTTCCGTGGGCGTGACGTCTGAGGCTGAGACTAAGGTCGAGTTAACTAGTCCCGCTCAATTACTCAATGTTTACTACTGTACTTGGGTCAAACGGCTTCTGCTGTTATGACAGATGCTTCTTTAGAGATGATGTGCATTCAACACTAATTAAAGTGTATAAAACTAACAGCAGACTTTAAACTCAGTTTGAGCTTGTATTCTGTATTTTTGGAATATTAAAACATGTATAGAATTTATTTTGCAATTTGTACAGCATTATTTTCAATAGTATATGAATAATCAAACTCTGATGAAAGGTTTACAGTTTTGTCCTTTCATTAAAATGACCCCTGCACGGGAGCGTAGTTTCTCTTTTCCTCTGAGCGGCCTGTAAACTCTTCGTTTTTGCTGGTTTTCGGACCCAGCCGGGCCTCCCGGGCAGCGAGTGAACGATTCCTCTGCGGCAGGTGTAACGTTACACGAGCGCGTTTGTTTAAAGCCTGGCCAGAATCTGGGGGCTGATACGATCAGGACATCCTGTGAGATTGTGATGAGCCGAGAGGAGATGATCTGAGAGGATCACGGGAGGCAGATGACACGGACCGGCCCCAGTGATGAAACCGTGATCCAGTGATCAAAGAGCGGCTCTCCCGCCGTGCACGCTTTCATCAGCTCACTCATACCACAGCGCCCGCGTACAGCACTTACCAAACACCTTTATTCATTTCAGCTTTATTAACACTAATGTTAAAGGAGAAGTCCACTTCCACAACAACAATTAACACATAAATGTACTCACTCCCTTGTCATCCAAGATGTTCATGTCTTTCTTTCTTCAGTCGTAAAGAAATTATGTTTTTTGAGGGAAACATTTCAGGATTTTTCTCCATATAATGGACTGATATGGTGCCCCGATTTTGAACTTCCAAAATGTAGTTTAAATGCGGCTTCAAACGATCCCAAATGTGGTTGTAAACGATCCCAGCCAAGGAAGAAGGGTCTTATTTAGCGAAACCATCGGTTATTTTCATTAAAAAATACAATTTAAATACTTTTTAATCTCAAATGCTCGTCTTGTCTTACTCTGCCTGAACTCTGTGTATTCTGACTCAAGACAGTTAGTGTATGTCGAAAAACTCCAACATGCAAAGAAGATCAGACACCTTTAACAAAAAAGGTAAAACAGTGATATAGGACGATTTTGAAGTTGAGGGAGAACATGAGATGGGAGTTTTTCCACATACACTAACTGACATGAACCAGAACAAAAACAGTCCAGGCAGAGCGAAACAAGACGAGCGTTTGACATTAAAAAGTATATAAATTGTATTATTTTTATGAAAATTACCAATTGTTTAGCTAGATAAGACCCTTCTTCCTCGGTTGGGATCGTTTACAACCGCATTTGTGATCATTTGAAGCTGCATTTAAACTACATTTTGTTGATGCATTTCCCACATAATATGGCAAATCACATTATTCTCTGATAGTGAAAAACATTTTTGTGAGTTGCTTCACTTCTGCACTTTTGACCATGTGGACATTTAGAAAAACTCATTTTTTTTCTCCACACCTTTACTAGTTTATTTAATTTATTTACCTATAGAGTAAATGTATAAATTGTACGTACACCTATAAAGACACACAGGTAAATATCATCAAACTTTATAGCATCATTTGACAGCTTGGATGGATTGGATGCAGAATGGAAATATTCAGTTTGCAGATGTTATTTGCAGATTTTTCTTCAATTCCTTCACATATTTATTCTTATATGTGACATTGGACCACAAAACCAGTCATGAGGGTCAATTTTGCATATGAAATCTGAATAAATAAGCTCTTCATTGATGTGTGGTTTGTTAGGATAGGACAATATTTGGTTGAGATACAACTATTTGAAAATCTGAGGGTGCAAAAAAAATAAAAATATTGATAAAATCACCTTTAAAGTTGTCCAAATGAAGTTCTTAGCAATGCATATTATTATTTAAAATATAAGTTTTGATATATTTACAGTAGGAAATTTACAAAATATCTTCATGAATATGATCTTTACTAAATATCCTAATGATTTTTGGCATGAAAGAAGAATCGATCATTTTGATCCATACAATGTGTTATTGGCTACTGCTACAAATATACCTGTGATACTCTAATATACTTTGAGTAAAAATTCTCAATGGTTTTGTAAAACAACACCCTTTTTACCTTGTCAAAATCAGCTCTGCAAAAATCATCTCATTCTAAGGGGTTGTTCCTTTAAATGCAAATGAGCTCTGCTCACGCCGCCCCTCTCTTCTCTCTGTGGAAAGACGGTCTTGTTTACATTAGCCGCGTTTAGCCGCTAAACTTCCTAACTACCACGTTATAAGGAAAGGTGATCGCAAAGATTCATAAAAAAACCCTTATACTCACTTCTGCTGTAAGTGAAGCTGGATCATGAATGATTCGCGTGAACATAGACGGATATATGTAGATCGGGAGGTGCATTCCCTTCACAAAAAAACGTAATCTACTGCATCTTCAGCGGCTCAGATGTCGGGAGTAAATGACGACCACTATGTTCATTATTACATCCAGCAACACAACACCTCAATCACTCAATCTGAGATATTCTTGTCTAACTTACATCCCTGCTCAGGCATTGAAACAAAGAGGGTGGACTGTTACAGCTGATCTGAGGTAAAACGCTCATGTCAATCAACTATCGTGGGAGTGTCCTCTGTGGGTGTGACGCCACAACGACAGGCATCTGAGAATGGCTTGATTTGAAAAAGGGGATATTATTTTTACAGATTAATTAAAAACCGCTGCATGGATTTTTATCATTATAGGGTAGATTTGTACATACACTGACAACACACATTAATGTTCAAACAACATGAAAAAGTGAACTTAGCATCCGATGACCCCTTTAAGGCTGGTTTTGTGCTCCAGGATCACTTAGTTAATTTCAAACATACTATTAAGACACACTTTTGTCTCTTTGATAACTGACTACAAAACACTATCAAGCTTGTTAAGTGTGATGGAAGCAGTAAAGTTTAATGTCTTAATGAGGTCTTCCTATAACAAAAAAAGAAAATGAAAGTGCGTGTATTTGAAGAATCAGACGTTGTGTATGGTGCTTTATTGTTGTAGATTAAACATATTTCACCAACTCTGCACAAATTCGATTACATTGTGATTTAAAGGCAGAATAATTGAGTGCTCCTGATGCTGTAGACTGTGTGTGTGTGTGTGTGTGTGTGTGTGCACCTGGTATTCATCACGTTATGGGGACCAAATGTCCCCACAAGGATAGTAATACCAGTAAATTTTGACCTTGTGGGGACATTTGTGAGGTCCCCATGAGGAAACAGGCTTATAAATCATGCAGAATGAGTTTTTTTGAGAAACTAAAAGTGTGCACAGTCTCCTGTGAGGGGTAGGTTTAGGTGTAGGGTAGGTGTAGGGCGATAGAAAATACGGTTTGTACAGTATAAAAACCATTACGCCTATGGAATGTCCCCATAAAACATGTAAACACAACATGTGTGTGTGTGTGTGTGTGTGGAGCAGCAGCTGCTGTGATGAGTGTGAGCCTCTGAAGATTGTAATCAGGAGCTGTTTTATGACTCTACAGTGTGTGTTCGACTGTTTACACATGTTGCTATGTGAGCGGATGATGATGATGATGTCACAGATATGACATCCACTGAACCGCTGCACGTTATCTGTGTGAGATAGCGCTCACGCTCAGTCGTGCCAGAGATCACTTTCAGATCTGGAGTTTTATTAACGCTTACTGATATTAAGAGAAGGACAGACAGTTATTAAATAATTAGTTAAACAATATTTATATAATATTGAGATATCAGGAATAGGAGTCACAGTGCTGTACTCTAATGACTTCATTTAATCATCTCATTTTATGCAGCATTTCTTTAAAATCCTTTGGAATTGTCAGTTAACTGTGGATTCTCAAACAAACATGTGGAAACCAACACTTGTGCAACCAGCACAGCTACTGACCAATGCCAGTCATCTCAAAACGTCCTGTTATTGACCTATACATGGTCTGACTGATTTATCATTGTGTCTTTTGCCTCAGTAAACTCCTCATTTGCTGCTTGTTAATAGTTACTAACCTAGTTCAGTTATGACTGTGCATACACACTGGCTGGTCTAGCCTGAAAAAGAAGCTTTTTGAACGCAATTTGAGCATAAAAAACATTCATGGGGAAGGTCATTTCAGATTTTGTTGCTGATTTGAAATATCTAATTTAATTGCGAGTTTAGCAAGCCGTTGTTGAGATTTTATGATTTCCAAATTCATTTAGATAGGACTTACGAATTATGCACTGCAATGCACTTTTGTGTTTTCCTCAAGATGCAAAACAAAATGCCAAAGTTGCTTTCAGTAGTTTGTCTGTGATGACTTGTGTGGTATTTCAAAATGACAAGCTCACTAAACTCTGCTTCACTGCAGCATAAAGCAACACATGCAGCCATGAGTGTGTGTGTGTGTGTGTGTGTGTGTGAGAGTGTCAAAGGTGACTGCTGACTTTGTGTCTGTCATTGGCAGCCATGTAGCATTTGACTGACCAGCAGAATAAAGAGACTTCTGTGAGGAGCGTCCCATCACACGCACTCCTCTCATCTGCACTGATATCACAGTCAGACCTCCACAGCTGCACACACACACACACACACACACACACGGCCGCTGCTGGAGTGCCATGTGCCTGTGTCTGCTCTACAGTCACTCTGTTCTGTGTTCCACAGATGGCTCTGGATTCGGATGATCCTCTGTGTGCCATTCCTGTTCAGTGTGCTCAATTAAAGTTATACCCTAGTGAAAAAATTGTATTCTTAAGTATGTTTTATTTATAAGTACTAAACGTATTTGTGGCACACTGTAAATTGATATACTTAAAGTCTGTTAAATGCATTTTAGTTGTGCAAAAGCAGTGCTGAAGTTTAACTTAAGTTGTATTAATATACTTGTTAATATACTATATACTTGTTTGTGCTAAAGTGGAACTATTTCAAGTATACTTAAGTACAATTTAAATATCCACTCTTGTATGTAAGTTCTGAAGTGCAGAATTCACTCAGCATAAACTTCAAATGCATTTTGGTGACATAACGATTGCAATTCAGTGACATTGTAAAAGTGCGTTAGACTTGAAGCTTTTAAAGACATAAAGCCAGCGGACACAACATTAAATATCCTTAGAGTGTTTTGCTTATGTTTTACCTAACATCACCATCATTAACGCTGCAGAATACATTTGGATAAAGCGGCACAACGTTAGTGTTTTATTCTTGTACGCGCAAAACGGACAGTCCCGTCTAGAGTGTGAACGTGCAGAACTGCTTATGTTTCAGTGCATGCGGAAGGAATAAAACCATCCGTAACATTTCTCTGCCCGTTGTCTCTGCGCGCTTCAACTCAATTCATTGCACAACTGTTCCTAATGTAAAACGCAATGCAATTATTTGGCGGTTCGACAGTCTCGCAGTACACTGCAGATTTATATGTGACGCATTTACTACATTTTAATAATTATTTTAATCTTAATGCTATTTTTCATGTAGTTAACGTCTCTGAATTCATTTGACATTTTAACTTTTTGTGTAGTTTTGAAGGCTGGTCAAGATCATTTTAATAATTCGTTTAATAATTCATAATATTTTGACAGCCCAAAGGGCTGCATGCAGTCCACATTTCAAAGTGCAATGTGGTCGTTGTCTGTACAGAACATTAAAGAACCATTGCTGGAAAAAATGTTTTGGTACAGGTGCATTGGAGTGTACTGGGAATATACTAAAGTTACAAACCTTCTGATCAAGTATGTGAATTTTTTTCACCATTTTATACTGACTGTAAATTGCTTTATTTGCAAATTCCTCATAGTTACATTTGCACTGTAGAGGCAAACGTTGCGTTTGGAAATTCTGCCCTTACAGCAGCTGTTAGCAGAAACATACTAGAGGTTTCAGTTCATACCTCACATTTTCTTTGGATTGCCCACACATAATGTCTCATCTAATAAAATTACACAGCATCATCTCACCTTAAAATAATTTCATCATTTTCAGATTTGAAATACCTGAGGAGACTTGTGTCTTTAGCTGCAATAAGTTTCTAGACTCTAAAGGTTTTATCTAAAAAATGTGCCAAATATGCAGCAGAGATTTCCAATAGTGTGCACTCTACAGAGTACAAATGTTTAGCAAATGTTTAGCAAAACCAGTTGTTGGTGAATTTCAGAGCTCATGATTGTAAGGTGAGGAGAGACTGACTTATCAAGCCCCCTTCACTGAATGTACTGGAGCCTATTTAGGCCGATGTTAAAATCACATGATTAAAAAACTTAAGACACCTTTAAGAGGCAAAGGAACAAACAAGTGTCAATACACAGAATACAATATTGTCTTTTGTGTCATAGTCTTAAGTGAGAATGATATGACAACATACAGTACAAAAAATCCTAACGTACATACATTCATATGGCCTTCAGACATCCACAGGATCATAAGACGAGTTGCTTCATTCATCCCTCACTGTGATTAGTTGTTGGGCTGAGTGGGCATGGACATGTCTTTGGGGTTATGAAGTGTGCATCCTCTTTCAAACGTTTCATCCACTTAGTTTATATGTGTGTGTGTGTGTGTGTGTGTGTGTGTGTGTGTGTAGGTCATATTTAAGTATTTTTTGTGCTCAGGCAACACTTAAAATCACTTTTAACAAGTTTTAAAGATGCTGTAGATGGACTTAAGAACTTAGTCAGTGCACTTTCTTAAAGAGGAATATATACATTTCATTCTACCCCAAATGCATTTGTAAAAAGTATACTATTTAACAAACCAATTTGCAGTGCACTCAGTTTGTGCTTGATGAAAGCATGAAATAACTGCATTTAGAGCGTTTTTTCAATTAGTACAGACATGTCAATCTATTTTTAGTATACTTATCATTAAATAAATGTATTTTAAATACAATTAAGTGTATTTATTTTTCACTAGGGTAGGTTTACGTCAAGCTGTGATGTTGGTACAAATTTGGGATTAAGGTAACTCATTTTTCAAAATCTGAGACCAAACCTTAGTTCAGTACCAATCTGTCTATCTTTAAGGCCTGTATAAACTTGGAGCTTCAAACTATTAACAAACATTTTAACTGTTTAAGCCGTGGTCAAATGAACATGCAAAATTGGTCTAAACAGCTTTCCTTTTCTAGTTACATATTCAAGTTGAAGTGTGACCCTGGAGCACAAAACCAGTCTTAAGTGTCACGGGTATATTTGTAGCAGTAGCCAACAATACATTGTATGGATCAAAAAAAAGTAAAGATCATGTTCCATGAAGATATTTTGTAAATGTCCTACTGTAAACATATCAAATCTTAATTTTTGATTAGTAATATACATTGTTAAAAACTTCATCTGGACAACTTTAAAGATGATTTTTCCCAATATTTTTATTTTTTTGCATCCTCAGATTCCAGATTTTCAAACAGTTGTATCTCAGACAAATATTGTCCCATCTTAATCCACACATCAGTGGAAGGCTTGGTCAAAAAATGGACCCTTATGAGTGGTTTTGTGGTCCAGGGTCACAAATAACAAAAAAAAAAAGCAAATGATTGGGTTTGTTTTGTGTCTGTCCTAGGCAGACAATGCTGAGTTTATGTAAACCCTCCGTATGAATATTTTCACACATCCACAATGCTTTCATTGGTGCAGAGGTTCAGAGCATCTGATCATTTTTACCAATGAAAGTTTCACAGATCTTAAACATTATCATTACACAAATCTGAATTTGTCAGATCTTACTCTGTAATCCGTGTGGTGGTGCACTGCAGTGGTTGAAGTTAGTTTACTGGTTAAATCTCAACAAGCGGTCACCATCTGACTGACCGTAGGGAGTCACCGTTGAGCCCTTGATCAACTCAGAGAGAATCGCTCCTGGTGTCCAGCATCCTTACTGACCAAACAACAAAACCTTTGTCTCCGTCTCAGACATTCAGAACTAAATGTTGTGCATACAGTAGTTGATGGGATGTTGGCGATGAGCAAGACAGTCATTTGCTGTTAAGCACCGCAGGTTGTCGTCTCTGGTAAGAGGGAGAGAGAGAGTCTGGAGCGTATGGCGCCCAGGTTTGGACTGTAAATGACCGTTGTCTATTATTTTACAGCCGGAGACGGCTGTCATTCATCAGAAATGAAATGAGAGCTCACACCTCAGGCCAGACAGGAAAAGCCAGTCAAATAATCGGAGTTAATCACGGAGCCGCGCTACTGCAGCTTTCTCAAACCGGCCTGAAACGGAGCCCTCATTATATTCAATATGAAAAAGTGGAAATGGCGCGGAGGAAACGCTCATTTTCTTTAAGTCAACAGCAGCGTTTAAACACAGAGCACAGTTTCACCGAATCACGCCCGCGTCCCAATCTAAAGGTCAGCGCTGTCCATTCACTGACCCCGCATAGGAACGCACTGAAAATAAAGACGTGACCCGCTGTGTGTGTATTATAATCACTGATACTGCACTTATTATTGACCTGTGGCCTTCATTAGCAGTTCTACTGACAAGTGTTCCTTCCTGTCCAGTGCATCTTTATATCGTGATAGCAGACAAAAGCATCCCTGAGCTCTGGAAAAAGAGATTTCAGTCGTGCTCCTGGAGAGTTTAGTAATAACCCAATCCAACACAACTGAAGCTGATACACACGGTTTAGTTCAGGATTCAGTAACTGATCACAAACAGGTGTGTTAGAGCAAGACTGAACTGAAATCTGCAGGGAAACAGATCTCATGAACTAGAGATGAATAGCATCACAGACCTGATGAAACTGAAATGTGCTGAACTGCATTGACTGCAGTTGTTGTGTAGTGTTTTAAAAACTCTACTTGCACATAGTAAAAGGCCACATTCACTACAGTTTAAATGACTGTTTCTCTCACTTTTATACACTTTTGCAGTAATGTCATATTGAAAGTTTTACATTCAAAGGACATCTGAAATAATTATCCCTTTTTTTGACGAACACACTCAAGCACATGATTACAATTTTGAGTATTATTTTGATTATATGTTTAATTGTAGTGTGTTGTTCAATATTATGTTTAAAGTTAATATAAACTTAGTTAAGGTTGACGTCTAAATTGCAGTTTAATTGTTACTTTCTTGACTCTTTTTCAGTCTTTTTTCTGCTCTGGATAGCTTTGTTTGGGTGCCACATCCATACGTCATACATTTCACATTTATATCTGTGTGTTATAGGAAATATTTACCATCATGTTTCTGTTATATAGTGATATGCTACTTCAATCATTTTTGAGAGCGAGGGGCCCCCTTGTGGTTCGGCAGTCCTGCATTCATTACAAATATATTTGAGTCTACCGTAAATGACTTTCAGTACATTCAACAGTGACACTTTAACAATTTTTTAAAAGACAGGTCATTTTGAAATCATATATAAAGATGTACTGAAACACAGTATTTCATATAAAGTTTAATATAAACTCTAATACATTTTCATTTACTAGCCGTTGCAATGCAGTTAAGTACCTGAAAACATCACATTTAGTTCACACTTAAGTATGTTCTCTGAAAGTATGTTATTTCCATAATAACAACTGATTTTAAAAGGCTCCTAGGGCAATGCTTCATAATGGAAACCTCGGTTGAATCAGCTGAACAGCAGAAATATCCTCCGTCCGTCAGTCAGACAGAAGATGTGTGAGTGTGTTGGGCTGGTTTAGACGTCCTGACACAGCGCTACGCTGCCACCTCCTCAGAGACACAAACACTGGGGTGTGTGTGTGTGAATAAATGACGGCCAAACTAGGAAGTCTGCTCACGTCTTCAGTCTGCTGAGTTTGTAATAAAGTAGAGGGACACTGTCAGAGAGCAGCAGTAGTGTGTGATAGATGTTCAAACACACCTCAGCTGGGCTTCACTGCCAAGAAAATCTAGAGACCGATAGGAGCTTCTGTTAGTGTAACATCACGACGACTGGAAGTGTTTGAAGAGCCTCCTGCTCTCAGTCGGTCTCCGTTTTTATGAAAGGCCCATTTGAAGCAGGTATTTGAAGCACGTCGATGTTGTTTTGGGCTCTGCCGTGCTCTCGGACGTCCAGTGATGTCGTGTGGTTTCGTGAGCGTCTCTGTCTCTCGTTGAGATGAAGCAGAGAATGACATCAGCGCTGCTAAAAATACCTGCTGCTCACTTCCTCCTGTTCAGCACACCTGGACCAGCACAACCCATTACAGTCTGCGTATCATCTGTACAATATCAGACATTCACTCAAGTAGACAGTGTGTAAAAATAAGTGCTAGTTTGGAGAATCTCATGAAAGAAAACACAAGAAGTAACTGGCAATAATTGAGTCTAAACTGTTACTCAGTAACAACTCACTAATAAAGCGAAATGAACAAATCGAGCTGTTGTTCTTCATATTTGCTGACCACAACACACACGCTCATGTGATATGATTTGGTCAAAGTATTGAAGCAATGTGTTTAAATAAACATTGTGTTTCAGTTTAGCTCTTATACTCTCAGAAGAAAAGGTACAAAAGCAGTACTAACACATTGTTTTATCAGTTCAAACCTTGTTTTTTGTTAAAAAATGTACTTGTGTCTTTGTTAAAAAAAGAAGCTATTTTTAAGTGTTTTAAGTCGTTTTTGGACTGCTTCATATACATCTCCTGTAAACGCTGAGCTCTTGTGTCATCTGTGAGTGTGATGAATTCAGAGGAGGGAAAACACCGTCTCCTGCCAAAACTGGCTCCATTATCAGCTCATCAGCAGCAGCAGACGGGACGGGATGGGCTGAATGTGGGAATCATGCGGTATGGCAGGTACGTACAGGAACCCGCCGCGGAAACAAACCGCAGAAAGAAAACAGCCCGCGCCATTCAGCCACTTCTTATCGCTCCTCTTCAATAGGATTAATGTGTGCTACACTAAAAAAAAAAACTCTGTTTGGTGCGTGTTTTTTTTTTTTCATGCAATACATCATATGCTTGTATTGAATCACACAATCAAACTACAAACTGCCGCTTCTTGTTCGGGACGTTTGCATTTCGCGACGTTACCAAATTCATCAAAGATATCTGACAATGATGTCTTTCCACAGAGATTACAAACGTGTTTTAATAACTTAATCTTACTATCTTGACCTCAATGTTTGTTTGTTTTCTTAAGACGGGCAGGTCAGGTTGTGTTGGAGTAATGCGCTCTTGAAAAGAAAGTTTTTTTTCTACTCTAAAGAAACCTTTTGTACAGTAGAAAGGTTCCTTTGATGTTGAATGTTCTTCGTGGAACCACTGATGACATTGAAGAAGTGTTATTTTAGGCAGGCTTATTGCATGATGAACAGTTTTATGTCTTCCTTTTTAAAAAAACAGTAAGAATTATGCAGCAGTAACCTCTGTTGTCATGTAAGTACCCTACATTTGTAAAATGAAGTTTAATAGCTAGAGGCATCTCAGTAATGTGCATGCACAGTAAACATGCCGGAGAAACAGTATGCCATCTGAAGAAAGACGAGAACGGGAGGCCGGGATTGGGAAACGACCCGTCAAACTCGGGTCACTTGCATAAGCCTCAGCGTGCGTCGTGTTGGAGCGTGTTCAACACCCATCCAGACCACGTCTGCAGCCCGTGAGTGTGAGCGTTCCGTAAGGACAGAGAGCGGCTGAGATCATGCGCTGTATTAAGTGACGGAGCTACGATCTATAAGTCAATGACAGTCTGTCAGCACGCGCACACACAGACAGAATCCCTCGTGACCGCAGCCGTCTGGAGGAACACGGGCCAAATCAAACCAGATCAGGCCTTCGGGGTCCCGTTACCGGTGCGGGACGTTAGACGCGGCGGTCGCCGGAGTATGGAAAACTCTTCAGGGACGTTACGGTAGCTCAGAGTTTACACGGGTAGACTCAATGCGAGCAGAAGGTGAAAATTACATTTTAATTGTAGATGTAATAAAAATATATAGACTTAGAAGAATCATGCATTTACTTAGAAATGTCTGAAGTTGTTTTAGAGTTTAGAGTTTATCTGATCTTGTGTTTAACACAGTTCAGTGTTTTAAAATCACCCTACTGTTGGAAACAAATAAAATTGATGTATGACACAATATAGAAAAGCTTTGTCACTCGTTCCTTTAAGGAAACAACTTTTCATTGAGACAGGGTTCGTACAAGATGCTGAAATTGCTTGAAGTACTTAAATTTGACTTTTTGAAATTTAAGGCCTGGAAAACCCTTGAAAAATAGCAATATTCCTGAAGAGGTACTTGAAAAGTGCTTGAATTATTAAAAGACGATGCATCTATGAAATAAGTGTTTTATTTTTTTAGTTAATGTCATAGATCCAGCAAACTAAGCCAGTAGTCGTGCTGACAGTGTCGTGTAAATGTGGCTGAAGATGCAAAAAGAGGAACAGATGAACCGAATCAATTGAGTGAGTCATTTATGCTGGAACCGCTCAAAATGATTCAAACTCATGACATTGATCATTTATTTCAAGCGATTCACTAGCAAAAACCAGCCCTGCGTTCCAATTCGGAAGGGCTCATACTTATGCCGTTATCCCTTCAAAGGCTTTACCCTCTGGAGTGAGAGCTTCAAAGGGTTGAAGGGTGTAGGGGACCAAACAACTGTTTCTTGAAGTGCCCTTCTGTGTCATCATCCCGTGACCACACGGAGGCGCCGTCATCATGGAAAAAATCAGCGCAAAAGATCTTGGGGGCCCGAAGTGGGGGCCTTTGAAGAGGCCAGTTTTGAGCACTTCGGTTTGGAACGACCCTTCAGTATGGCGGCCGTGATTGTTTTCACTCCAAAGTGCCCTTCGGAGGGCGATATATCCCGTTTGGAACACACCGCAGATCAAAATTAAAAGAGCTATTTATTTTCTAATTTCAACATTGCTTGTAATTATTTTAAAAAGTGCGTAGTAAAGGGAGAAAATGAACATTTCAAAACTCAGAATCAGTTAAACCGCTGTGTCACAATATAATTCACTGAAGCGCTCCAATCAGATTGCGTATCGTCAATCATTTGATTCAGATCGGGACTTTAAATATCCGATTTAGATCGGAACAGGTTCGTGAATCATTTTGCATGTTGAATGATTCAAATCAAATGATTCGCAATACGCAAAGTTCCGATCTAAGTCAAATGAGTCCTGATCTGAAATGAAGGTCTGTGAATCACGAATTGTGTGGGTCACGAATCATTTGATTCAGATCAGGATTTCAGAGTGATTTTGTGAATCTTTTGTGAATTCTTAAATGGTAAAAAAAAAAACATAAAACCATTGAGGCAGTACAGTTAAAAAATCAAAACAAAGAAAAAACGAAAGAAAGTATACACAAATACAAATCCCATAAGAAAACTAACCGTGGTTTTACTATAGTAAAAGTTTAGTATAGTTTGTAATACTTTAGTAGTGATACTTTGCATGTGCTTCACTTTATTTTTGCCATTTTTACTAGTATATTTTTATTTATCTATTTATCTTTTTTAGGATTTTAGAGATTGAGACATTGTTTGAAAAGTGAGATACCTGACTGAAGTCCTTGAAAATAAAAAAATGAAAGGTCCTTGAAAGTCTCAGAGTTTGATCTTACAGCATCTGTACGAACCCCGTTGAGACTTTGAGCATAAAGTGGCATCTTTCTGCTAGAAAACCTGGTTCCTGATATGAATGTTTACATTACAGTTATGCATTTGGCAGATGATTTGATCTGAAATGTCTTATTTTCAAGGTAAATGTCTCTTCCAGCTACAGGAACATCACACATATGTTGGTCTGTATGGGTGATTTGCAGTGATTTGGTGAAAACTATTTCACATCAATCTTGTATTTTGCCATGAATGGAGCGCTGCATTGATCCATCACCGTCCTGTACTAGAACCTTCCATTTTATAACAACATTTCAGGCTCTGACGTGACCACTAAGACCTTCAGCTAAGCTGAAATTATTCCTCCGTCTTCTCTGGGTTTCCCAGCATTCGGAGGAAGTAACGTCAGAATTCCCATTTGACGTCCTGTCACACTTGACGTTTCTGTTGACTGAGTGGACACGACTGTCTGAATACGTTATACTAATTGCAGAAAATACACCTGGAGAGGCAGATTTTCCGTCCAAACCCTGGAACGGCCGACCGCGGAGCATACAATGCTAATTGGCTATTAGTAGCTTGCAGTAAACCTGTTTTCTCATAAAAGCCTGAGAACTGGGAGCTGTGTGGATGTGTTTATGGGTTATGGGTGTGTATGAATTAAACTCTACCTTGTAGTAAATGGAAATATAGCCGTCTTTGTTATATTGGTAGTCGTGGGTCGCTCCAGAAGCAGCGGTGGAGGTTAGAGGGGTGATTCAAAACAGCGAGTGTCAGTGGAGCGGCGTGCCGTGGCTCGTGTCGGTGTTCGAGTCTCATCTCCATCAGCCTCCGTGGCCGTTTTACAGGTTCTCCTGCTCTCTTTAGCACCTCTGTTACACCGCAGTCTCTCCGGAGAGGAAGGCCTGTCTAATATGCTTGTGCTTTCTTTCTCTGAGGGTTTATTTTGAGGAGTGTGTGACGCATATAGAGGCTCCCGGTCATTTTTCTCTGTCAACATCACCGCCTCCGTCTCGTACTTGTCGACAAGCCACATTCTGGGAATGGAGCTCATTGAGGGACTGGCCGGGACGATACTGGAAGCGGCCTAAGGTGCGGTGCTACAGTTTTCTTCAGATGTGCTCACGATCATCTTGTTTGGGCTGGTCTGTGCTAGTATTTAAAGATCTGGGCTGGTAACTGAAGATTGTAGGGTGGATTCGTGAGGTATCGCCACTGATTCCTTGGTCTTTCAGTGACCTGTGGCCTGTTACACACAGCTGACAAAACCAAACAAACCCAACTTGGTTTAGTCGTCTCACAATCATTGTGATAAACACTCTCTGTTAACTCGGGGTTTGATCTGGAGGATCTTAGGATGAACTGTGGAGCTCGTGCACCTGAAAGTGTGACATGAGATTGAGATGTCATGAATTCAAATGCATTTACAAGGCAGCAAGAAACACCGCTGCTACCACAAAAGGATCTACAGTATATGCATTCACAAAGAGCTTAAAAAAGGCTTAAAAGTTTAGCAATTTTAAAAGCATTATGAATGTTTAGGTTTATATCCAATCCATCTTCTTAAATCCCCCCAAAAAACAGTTTGTTCAAGCTAAACTCAAACGTATCTGTATCCACTGAAACTGTGAAATACACCATAGAAAAAAAAACACAATGTAGTTCTCATCACTCATCAATTATGCAATACATTCCAAGTATTTTAAAGGTGTGATTTCACAGAATTTAAGCAATATTTGTCATTAACTTTAAGTCTTTCCCTGTCTTCTCTCTAAAAGCAAGAGTTAAGACTCACCAAAATCAGACTTTTTTTTAAGCCTTGAGAATGGTTACAGCAAACAGGCAAATATACACAAGAACACAGCACTGTTTTCAACTACAAGCAGAAAAGTTTTGATGCATTTAGTATAGTAACTAGCTAATCATGCTAGCAACATGTTAGTAACCTCCTAATCATGGTAGCAACCTGCTAGTAACATTTTAATCATGTTTGAATCATACTAGTAACTTGATAATCGTGCTGGCAACATGCTAGAATCACGCTCCGCTCCGCGTCGGGCTGCTGATAATCCTGTCGGGCTTTATTCTGCGATAGCACCCGGCTGGATTAATAAGACACACCTGAGATTAACAGCAAATCCATGACAGAAAACCAGACGCTTTGCTGAATACAACACATTGGTTAACTTTAGACACCACAAACCCTTACAAGACAAATGTGACAGACAGAGACAGAATGACTTTGGAATGACATGAGGGTGAGTGAAAAATCAGGATTTCTTTCTTTTTACCTAGCCATTTTTTGTTTTCTGAAAGCAGAACACAGATGCGTCCACACTTCTGAAATGCTCTTTATTTTCTGCGAGGACAGTTTGGCACCCCGTGTCATTAGAGGCGAGACGTAATCCAGAGGAACGGGCCGCCAACAGAGGCGCTTGTGTTCGGATCAGCTGACAGACTATGAGCGCGCTGTCAAATAGCGCTCCTTCCAGGGCACTGATTGTTAACACCCCACAGCGAGACCCGCTGCCCCGGGCAATTAGTCATCCTGACAGGCCGCTTATCCGTCACCTTCCCTGAGCGTGACACGCTGGTTTCCGTGCGTTCAGCTCCCGTACGCCAAAACAGCTCCTAACACAACGTGGCGTGTGGGGCAAGGTGCCGTTTAACTCAAACAACCAAATCACATACGACTGGACAGGCGATGTGCTGGACATGAGCTCTAGAGACACTGAGACAAAGACAAATGTTCAAGACAAATGTCAGTAATAAGAGAACTCTGCATAAGTGTGGCACACACTCAATGAAACGGAGCTGTGAGTGTAGGACGTAAAACACTGCAGTGTGCTGAAATACAGCCAGGTGACGCATAGAAATACAGTGACATTTCGTGAATTCGCCTCATACCGTTGTAAACTAAAAGAATGTGTATTTCTCCGTCGGATCTGGGCTTTGTAAAGCTGAGCTGTAGTGTCACTTTGATCGTGTGACCTTCTCAAGATAGTGTGAGCGTCATTGTTGCTTCCACGTCCTGAAGAGAAGAGAGAGTTCATACACTATTACTCTCATTTCACAGTTTCTATATTTAAAATGGTCTATTTAAAATGTTCTGCACAATAACTGACACTCTCGTCACTCAAAGATATCGCTCTTTGTTTGGTTACACTTTATTTAACAGTATGTGTACTTACAGTGTACTCAAGAAAATACTGGGTAGTAGAAGCTAACATGGGCTAGGGGTAGGTTCATGGTTAGTACCTAGTTATTACCCAGTTATAGTAATTGCTATAGAAAGTAGGAGCAATATCAGAATTATTGGAGAAAGGAGAAGAGTGTTCGTCTTATTCGGTGTACATTTGTGTCACTGTTATTCATTTGAACTGTGTCTTGGATCAAAACTAAACATGCAAGCCTTTCATGTGAAAGAGGATGTGGTGGATGTGGCAGTGAAGTAAAGTAAGCAGAAGTCAGATTGTACAGTAGCCAAAAGCTGGAGCGAACGATCTTCCGAACGATCGGTGGCTGACGTACCGTTCAGAAGAATCTCCTTCCTCTCAGATCACAGAATGAGATTCATTTGTTGAGCGATGAGTCTCAGATTCTCTGCTGCTTACATAATGACTCTTGTTTACTCAAACTCTGGGATTTGGCCTCTTGAACTACATCACTCCCTAAACGCAAGCGGAGACACGTCCGAGACGTGATTGAGATGAGAGAGAAGAGCTCTGCGGCGCTCAAGTTTATCTCCGTCAGCTCTCTGACAATCACTATCACGCAGGTCATTTCTGTTTCATCTCCTCCACATTCCTCATGCGTTTACTCACTTCAGTGGATCGTTATACTACATTTGACAGTCTTACATTAACATTATGAAATAACTGAGGTGAGTAACTTCAAATAGACAGCTGTTATTTTACACAAATAGGCTTGTCTTAGTATTTTTAGTATCTTGTTTCTAGTCAATCTTAAATCAACATACATTTACTAGATAAGCAAAACAACATAATATATTTAGTCTTGTTACCTGTGGGAAAAAATCTAAATGGAGTACATTTAGCTTAAAACAATTAAAACTGTCTTTCAGTGGGGTAAGAAAAATAATCTTGTTTTAAGATGAACCCACTGGCAGATCATTTAACTTGTTTACTTGTGAGACTGTACTAAATATGACTGTGTATAAACCTAAATTTGCCGTTATAGTGACTAACTCGCACATTGTAAAAACTTTCACTTCCCTTTTTTTTCTTGTATTAGTTATTATAAAGGTTACCAAAATTACCAAAGGTGCGAAGGCACCTACTGTATCCGTTGGCGTTCTTATTCTTCTTCTTCATCCGTTTCTTCTTCCGCTCTCGAGTCTATGAAAGCCCATAGAACCACTTGTGGGAAAGTTGTAAAATTTGGCACACTGATAGAGGACAGTCTCATCATTAACCACAGCAAATTTGGAGTCTCTAACTCAAACTCTCTAGCGCCACCACTTGTCCAAATTTTCACTCATGTTTATACTAATAACTTCTGAACTCCAGAAGGAAAATTCTTCTTTCCTCTGAATCCTTGGCTCATGCAGAGTCAAATGGAAACCCAAATTAAAAAATCATAAGGTTTAGTTTTTTCGCTATTTTTAATAGTTCGTAAAACCTACTTTTTCAAACTTGTACTGGACGGTTGGTCTGCGTTTCCCCTAAATTGGCTTAGATCATCTTCAGACCATGCTGGCAAAAAGTTATGGAATTCAAGTTGAGTAGTCGAACCGTTCTCAAATAACACGCAAATGAATTCTACGAAAACGGTTGTGAGGCTATATCTCCGCAACGGTTTGGCGTATTGAGACCAAACTTGGTGTGTGTCATAACAAGCATGGTCTGAGGCTACCTGCAGTGTTTCAGGGCAGTGCCACCTAGTGGTCAGGAGAGATGAAATGTTTTTTTGATTATTAGCCTACTTTAATAAAACTGGTCTCAAAATATTCCTTGAGTCATGCCAGCAACATACATGCCAACCAGAGGTTGAACTAGACTTTAACATTGTATCATTTTGACAGACAGGGTCGTACAAATCACATCATAATCTATTACCCGTCTTTTTAATTTTCATATTTTAATTATAATAACACATTTAATTGCTTTTATTTTTTTCACATTTTCATTTTTAATCACGAACCTACAGGACAACAGCTCAGTATTTAAAAACGATTTCTCGATTTTAATAGATGCTCATTTTGATGAACCAATATTGATTCTTAAATCACAATTGATCTTTTGGTCTTTGCTCTTTTCAGTCGATGAATGAACAGTACACAGTGCGCTTTCCTTCCAATAAATAGCAATAGGCTAGTCTTTGTATTACATTTGATATAAAACAAAGTCTCAGATTTCAAATTCTGTCCATTTCATTAGGAAATTCAAGCAATAAATACTGTTTTGGCACTTTTTAATGTGGTGTGATAGATCGCTGTAGCTTCTGTGTACTCGCCTGTGCGTAACCAAAAGCATAGCAAAACATTTGTGACAGATTCGTTTTTGTTCTGGATCCAGTGCTCTGCTGCCACACTGGACGGGGTGGAAATTACAGCTACAATTTACAATAGATCACCCTGAGTGTAATCTGTCGAAGTGACGGGCGGCCTTTAGATTTTTCCATCTCTGATTAAAAAAAAAAAAAATCAATGACGGACCATTTTCGACCTCTGATGCCAACATACTTGCCAAATCTGCCATTTTGATTTAGGTTGAAAACCTACTTTTTCTAACTCCACCAAGACCGTTGATCCAATTTTCACCAAAATGGAATCAGATCATCTTCAGACTGTGCTGACACAAAGTTATGGGTTTTGGGTCAATATACCATTTTTGTATAGCAGTGCAACAAACTTTGACTCTAAAGCTGTATCTCTAGAGAGCTTTGACATATTGACACCACTGTGTGTGTCATTGTCACCTCACACTGAACACACCACATCAATTTGATAACAGCGCCACCTATTGGTCAAAAGTGATATCATATTAAATCGTATTACTAGTGGTTGTATTTATGATTTTTCACCCATTTTGACTAAGATTAACTTAAAATGGCTTCAATTACTCATTGCTTCAGTTGCTCTGCTGCTTGCTGCCTCGCTTGCCCAGTGCTTGGACCCCTGATTACTGCTTGAAGCTATATTAATTAATTGTATTAAGTTATAATAAACATGTTTTATGTGTTTGTCCAATATTCATTTACTTGTTGGCCATTTTAAAAGTTCTTTTTTTTTTACATGTTAAAATTAGAATTTTTGGTTGATGCAAAGTAAAACAAATATCGGAACACATTGTTGACCTAGTTACTTATACATCCTGAAAGATGTGAAAGCATCCTAGGCTGTAGGGAAGCGTCCCAAACCAGGTTACAAATGGCCACTGTATCAATTCCATTCTCATATTAACACGGCGAAGTAAGAACAATCCTCTCCTTTACAAACTCTACAGCTCATTTTGTTTTATTACTCGATGACCACACTTGAATTAAAGGTAAGTGGGACATGACAAGTACTTAAACGACACACTGAAATAAGTCAGAGTCAGTTCAGTCTTTGCTTGCGGCCATTCAGAGCTGCTCTGTTCATTCAATAAAGAAAAGCCATTACCATCCTTCCCTGTCAAACATTCAGTCTGGAGTTGGCTGGGACTCTGGGCTTATAGAAAGCCTCTTTTGATTCCTGCTAGAGTCTGCCTGACCCGCGCAGGCCTTCCCTCTCACAGTTAATAGTGCCTAAAAGGCAGGTAAGGGATTCTGGGGAAGCCGTGCCAATACGAAGCAGCAAATAGCCCTGAGATTAAATGTGCCATGACACCACGATTCAGACTATCTATTTTATAGGCCTTAAGAAAGAAAGAGCAGTAATCAGCTGTCACTTTCTGGAATGACCGCAGATGCCGCTGAACTTTCGGTGGTTTGCAGAATCCATTTACGATTCATTGGTTTTCTGTCCTGAACTCGGAGTCCATCACGGGCTTCCTTGTCCCCAAGCGAGCCATCACTTATGCTATCGCAGGCTTTGGGTATAACCTTATACCTTCCCAAATATGAGCTACAGAATGAAACATATGGCCTAAATGACCATAAAGTAACGACAATACGTTAGCCGACATTTATACACCTTTTCAGAGGTGCCAAGCTTCTGAAAACGACCCTTGTGAAGGTCACATTTGGTTTTGTTTCAGCCATCTAGCGGTTCTCTGTGAATCCAGAAGCACATTATGCGTATAAATTATTAGTCTGTGAATATTACGGTGTGCGCTCCATGTCCCGGTGTCCTCCCTCTGGGGCCGCGGCTGAAGTGGAAAAGAGTCTGGTAGCTCATATTTATGGAGAGTGGCACACAAGCGCAGAGCGTGATGGGTCTTGCAGCTGGACGGCCAGGCCCGAGCTGGAAACTCCATCAAAGGTCCGTCGTGAGGTCTCTGGCAAAGCATGGGATGACTCGAAGTGTCAGAGGAGTGTAAGATCTAAGAGCAGCATGAGTAGGTGTGGGCTAAATGAAGGACTTTTAACAAGGTTTCCCTGTTTAGCAGCATTGTTTGGGTTGCTGAAGGAACCCATGACCCGGTCTCAACTCCACAAACAGCCTAGACACTGTACATATGCTTCAAGTTGAAGAAAGCATGTACGTGCCATAAGTAAGGAGTTATTACTTTAACGCAGAGCTGTCCAATCCTGCCTCGGTAGTGCCAGTATCCTGCAGTGTAGCAGCTCCAAAACACTTGTCTTAAACGTTTCTACTGAGTCTGAAGAGCTTGATTAGCTGGTTCAGGTGTGTTTAATTAGGGTCGGAGCTGAACTCCAACAGTGGACAGTGGACCTTCAGGAGCAGGTTTGGACACCTGTGTTTTGGACTGCTGTAAGCCGGATGGTATGGATGAATAATAAAGTATGGAACTGCAATGGTAGGCTGAGTGCATTTGGACGGATTTCCGTTTCATGCAAGTTCAATCTGTCATCATCCATGTCCATTCTCTCTCTGTGTGGACTGTTTGAAGCACATCGTCCACATTTCTGCAAAAAACATGCATGAGATTGTTAATAACAAAGGGACGTGTGTGAAATTTTGTTCCCTAAATGATTTTTTGAAAGTTATCTCAACAAAAAGATTTCAGGTTACAGATTTTCATGTAGTCAGTTGTCAAAGATTTTACTTTTCAATCCCACTTTATATTATGAATCTTTAACTACTACGTACTTACATAAAAAACATTGATTAATTGTTAGGTACAATGTGCTCATTGTGTTCATGTTGAGGTTTAAGGTGTAGGGGTAGGGTAATTACAGATGTAACTACAGAAATTAATTACAGATGTAACTACAAGTTCAACACCAGTATTAGTAGTTAAAGACACTTAATATAGTGGGCCTGTTTTTCTAGTGTGCTGTTTTCTAATGGCTTTGCTCACTAAAATCAACATCTAAAGCTTTACAAACAACTCACTGCTTTTCTTTTGTCTCTGTAAAGAAGAAATTAACATTGTTGCCTATAGTTAGAGATCATACAGTCTGAGCAACAAGTTTATCTTCGCATCACTAAACTATACTAGAAGATTGTGACATGAGATGAAGAGAAGGAAGAGCACTGTACTAGAGCTGATTACTTCTTTAGTGGTGAGTGACTGGGCAGAATGAGCCTTTAACGTTACTTGAACCACAATTTTGTGGGTTTCTTCTGGTAGTTGGTTTATTTTTGTGTGTAGTCCTAGAGATAGTCTGCTTACACTGCTGTGCCTGTGAAATGAATTGCAACTAGATTGCAGCTAGTTAAACAAATTAAGCTTAATTAGGTGATACATGGCAACAGCCAGTGTAATGAGTTCAATTTGACCGTGGCTGCATCCGAATATACATACAGTCACATAGTAATTGCTTATTTAAAAGATGTGCCTTCTCAAAGAGTATGTGATTTAGGACACAGACCTGTTAATCCATAAAGACTTTTTTAGTCCTTCTGTAAGTATGAACAGGTAAAAAACTTGAAACAGACGGATTATTCACTGTTATATTTTCTTCGAGGCTTTAAATGTGTAAAGAGTGACAAAGAAGCCAGGGTTAGATTCTTGATATCAATATGAATGTCCTCCAGGTGTGTGTTGCCCTCTAGTGGAGCGTTTGAAATGTTCACTCCAAACAAAAATCAAGATGCATGTTCTAAACTTTTCATACTGTAAGAACCACTACATCAGGAGCGTCCACTCCTGCTCCTGTAAGTCCAGTGATCTCCAGAGTTTATCTCCAGCACAGCTGCCAGACTGTTTCTAGTAATCCTGAAGACCTTGATTAGACAGGTGTGTTTAATTAGGATTGGAGCTATACTCCAGGAGCAGGTTTGGACTCCCCCGCACATCTTTGTTACAACATAGTTCCCAAATCCTGGTCCCCATCCAGAGCCTCAAATGTGTGTGTCAGATAAGAGAGACATCTAAAATGTGCAATGTTGGAGCTTCAAGGCCAGGATTGGGAACCACTGTTTTAGTGAACAGACTGATAAACTGTGTAACAGACTAGAGAAATTCTGTGAACCCACTTCAGTCAGTCAATATTCATTTCTGCAGATTTGAAAAGGAATCTCTGACTAGATCTTAAAGGGGTTGGTAGTGTAATGACCAGAAACCATTAATAAAGAGCAAGGTCACTCCAGAACAAACATTTCCTGATAATTTACTCACCCCCATGTCATCAAAGATGTTCATGTCTTTCTTTTCTCGGTCGAAAAGAAATTAAGGTTTTTAAGGAAAACTTTCCCGGATTTTTCTCCAGTAGTGGCCAACGGGTTGAGGGTCCAAACTGCAGTTTCGGTGCAGCTTCGAAGGGCTCTACACGATCCCAGCTGAGGAAGAAGGGTCTTAATGCAGTGCAGTTCACGATCATTGCACCCAGTGTTAAAATCGACCACCAACTCATGTAATCCCAGACTAGATGGAGAATACTGAAAGGCTTGAGCCTGCAACTGGGAATTATAAACCTCTGAAAACACAGAGACCAGCAGAGAATAGAGCGAGCGTAGCTGCCGACTGACTCAGAGCCCAAAGCAGGTCCAGAGTGTGGGATTACACATGTAAGAATCTGTTTGAGATATGCTGATCCTATGCTCTGACATAGCATCACATGAAATACTAAGGTGCAGTACATTGTATTTAGCATTTAAGGTAAATATGATGACATCAGACTCTCAAGCAAAGTTTGTAGCAAGAGGTTCCTGCCAGTTCCTGTTCTCTTATTGTAAGTCAAATGAGCCAGATTACTGAGATGTTCATCTTTTGTTTGTAATGGCTCTTGGTGCCTCTGCCCCAGTCTTGGAGTAGTTATGATGATTGATTTAGGACTGGTGTAAATGGGGCAGGTTGCAATACCTGAATACTTCATTTGCATACTTTAAGGTCGTCACTCACATGCTTTGTCTCCATTTCTAAGCACTGCCCCCTAAATGTATATAAACTACAGTGTATCACTCCCTTAGTTAGACTTTCGATGACTGCAGCGCCAGTAAAGAACTCTGCTGAAGATACCCAAGAGTCTTCTGGTCTTCACTTCTGAGTTTCCAACAAGAGAGACTAACATTAAACATAATAAGAAAATGATCCAATAAAGTTTTATTCTCTATAGCCAACTCGCACACCGGGACACCTCAAGACGACACCAAATCCAAAATGTTTGTGTGTAGAGCTGACTACAAATTGGGTTAGGTTGAAAGGAAACACTAAAGATTAAAAATGAATCGCACACTATAGAGGTTTATCAGGACAAAAAATAGGCATATTAAAATCACCTAATAATAAAGGCTGTCATCTTTCCTGTAGCTCAGCTAGTAGAGCATGGTGCTAGCAATAGAAATGGCAAGGTCATGGGTTTGATCCCCACTGTAAAAAATTACCGTGAATTTAACAGTAAAAATACTGTAAAAATGCTACAGTAAAAACCTGTTAAATGGTTAACGGTAAAAGGCCGTAAAATTTACAGTGAACAGTGAAATTTACTGTAAACTGACATTCCCAGAATTCCCTGTGTTACATTTTTTTTTTAAATGTATGTTTTTTTGATAATATAACCCTTTTTTCTTAGTTTTTTCTTAGCTATTTTGTACATTAGGGTTGTATGTTACGTCTAATGTTGTTAAATTAATGTTTATGCAGTATTTCAGTTTCATGTGTATTACCATGATGGTGTTTAGTGTTTGTGTGAATGACACTGTGCACCTTCTATATGTTAATATTTAAAAGCTGTTTGTGATGAGCTTAGGTTCATCATTTGACTTTCTCATCACCACCTGCTTTTGGTGGTTATCAGTGTATTACAAAGGTACAAAACAGATTTCAGTACTTCAATAGGCTGGTACATTAACATTATATCAGTTAATAAAAATTACGATATTTACCTGTAAATTTAAGTGAAAACCGCAAAACATAAAATGTTGCTACCGTATTTTTTACTGTAAAATTCTGGCAACCACAGCTGCCAGTTTTTTACCGTAAATTTTACGGAATATTTTTTACAGTGTATCTAATCGGACGTTTACGAAGCTTTTGTGAATCTGGAGGAGAGTTTTCGGGAAGGTCTGTTTTACGTGCAGTTTACTCACAGTTTACTCATATTTTTACGCAAGCTTCATGAATGAGGACCAATGAATCTATTGGAAGCATGGTTCCCCTTTTCTATAGCTGTACCTCAATTACAAACAGACAATCCAACACAGACTCACTGTAAATACATGCCTCCTGTAATAAAATAAAAATAAAAAAATCAATCAAAATTCTAGCTGAAATGAACACTAGGTCCAGTAAAACAACTTTTATTCTTTTTCACAGAAATGATTATGTATTGTTCATTATTAAAGACTAGACGCTTTTACTGTAGCACATGATTTGTGCTAAACTAGTGTGTTTTGACATTTGCGTCACATAACCAGATGCATATGTGTGGCTTTTCTGATGTAGTAAATGTGCTCATCATCTCACCCGCTACAGCATCACTAGCGGTGTGAAGCGCTCAGGTCCTGTGAAACACAATTCATCATAAAACAATCAAGTAGAAGCAAGATGAAATGCATGGTTGTTTATTTTCATGTATGCTAGAGTAGGTGTTGCGTTATTTTCCAACACGACGAATGTGAATCTGGCAACATTCTTTACACTGGTTGTTTTATCCAAAACATGATGAATGTCAATGCGAATGTGCTTTTCTTGCCACTCACCAGACATTTCACCGAGTGAAAGTGTTAAGAAGTAAGGTATTGTCATTTTGTGGAAATGTAACCACAGGCACGTATTTCCAATGAGCCTCAGTTACAAAAAATCATCCCACACCATCTCAAAAACAGTCTGTCGTATGTCACGAGCAGTGTTGCCACAGTTACTTTGAAATAGTAATCGAATTACTGACTACTGATTACTCCTTTCAAAAGTAACTTAGTTACTTTACTGATTACTTTATTTTAAAAGTAACTAAGTTAGATTACAAGTTACTTTATTAGTTACTTTCAGCAGCTGCCAATACTTGAAACATAAAAACGACAACCGGTTTTGCTAATGCTTACTTTATTGTTGGTGCATTTTAACAGTAACGTCAACAATGTATCTCCTGACATAAGTTGAACTTAAAAACTATTTCCAGACAGAAATACACGTTTGTATAAAAATAAATAAAGACAGTCTTTCTTGACTTCATTTAACATAAATACTTTTTAGAAAAATAAGTCTTTCTTGACTTCATATAACAAATACTTTTTAGAGAAACAAGTCTTTTTTTTTCTTTCTTGACTTCATTGAACATAAATACTTTTTAGAAAAAATAAGTCTTTCTTGACTTAACATAAATACTTTTTATACCATCCACATATAACATCTTATGTTGTCATCGCATGTTATGAGGGAAACAGTGGAGTGGGGCGAGTAAACCAGTGGTTGTACCTCAGTAACAGAAGCTTCTCAAACCTCTTGTCAGAAAGTCGATTTCTTCTAGGCGTGAGCACCAAACCTCCCAGACTGAAAAGTCGCTCCACAGGAGCACTTGATGGGGTTGGAGTGTTATACTTTTAAAAAATGTTCTTTATGTTTGAAAATTTGTGCAGAATCTGAAGATCATAGCCTGACCTCAGGTAGTCCATAACTTCCTTTTCTGCCGAGTAAGTGTCCTCCTCTGGCTCTGCTTCAAAAGTGAAAAAGTCCATCTCATCTTGACTGGCTGATGTTGTGGCGCTGGGCACACTGGCAGGGCTTTTTGCAACAGGAGCAGTGGTGCTACACTCTGCTGTCAGAAGTTCTTTTACTCTCTCCCTCCTTGCTGAATCTCTCAGCCATCTGAGTTTGAATTTTGGACAACTGGCAGCTGCGAGAAGGGCATCTTTGTCGTCCAGCACACTGGCAAAACGAGTCTGGATAGCCTGAAAAATAATTGATATGTTTATGCCTTTATTATGTCACTGAATTACTTGCAAACCATGCCTAATGTGGAATCAGTATTGTGGATTTAATTTTGTTTTAGGTTACTTACAAACATTTGAATGGTTTTAAAATTCTTTTGCAATGATAATAAATATTCTGTTCCATGTTCATAAAATGTATGAAGCAAAAAATTTAACTAGCTTGAAGATGGAGCATACCTGCACAATAGCATCTGGAAGGCCTGCAGTCATCCTGGAGAGGAGATCTTTCACAGCCAGGGTCTTCTGCATCAGAACTTCTAGTGTAGGTAGTAAAGTTCCATAAGGACAGTCACCTTGTAAAATGTCCAATGCTGCAGTCAGAGGCTTCATGGCCGTGCAGTACTCCTGCAGGAACTGGTACTCTTTGTCTTTGAAACACTTAAGTCCTAGCTTGGTGCACAGAGTATTCAGCTCACTCATGGGGATTTCAGCAATTCTCTTTACAGCATCAAAAAAGGAATTCCACCTTGTGGAAGTTGGTACCAGGAGCTTTCTTTTGCTGACTTCTTCCACTGTTTCTGATGCAAGTGTAGATCTACTCGATTTGGTCCAAAGAGCTGTGCATTTTGCTGTGCTGCTCCTATACACAGCCTTGCTCTCTGCATTGTTAGTTAAATATTTATCTACATCACTTGTGCAAATTAAGTTTATGGTGTGCGAAGCACACCTGTGGTGCGGGGGAAGAGACAACTGACCATCATTCTCAGCCAAAAGGATTTCTGACAGATCTAAAAAAGTGACATCATCGTCTGTGGGGGTGGACTCTTCCTCCCCTGTCTCATCATCGGACTCTGTGACAGGCTGATAAACTTGAAACGCCTTGACAAAGTTTGATCCATTATCAGTCACTGTTGCAACTACTTTAAGTAATCCATAAGAAGAGTGAATGTTTTCGATTTCTGCACCAATGACATCATACGTGTGTCGACCGCAAATTCTCCTACATGCTAATGCAGCCTTGTGGCGCTCTAATGTGGATCTACTGATCCAGTGAAGCGTTACACCCATATAGCTTCTGTTGTTAGCGGTCCAAATATCCGTGGTAGTTGAAACAAAGTCAATCTCATTCAGTGCAGCCTTCAGATTTCTCTCCATCTCTGTGTAGCAGAGGCCAGCGGGTAAGTGCTGTGCAGGTTAAACCTCACTCCCCTGATCTCAAGAGAAGCACTAGCAACTGACGCTAGAGGTTGCAGCCTTTAGCCTCCTTGTTAGTGCGTCCACCTCCCATCCCGGAGACCCGGGTTCGAGACCCGCTCGGAGCGGTGTGCGAGTAGGACCCGGGTGGAGGGGTTACATCTGCATACTCCTTCTCCAGGTAAGAAGAAAAAGATGTTCGGTGAGGCAGCTCGGCGTTAACAGTAGTAGGGATCTTTTTTATTATGGCACGAAACGAGGGCGAGTCAACAGTGTTTAAGGGCAGCATTTCCTCTACAACATACTGCCCGACCAACTTCTTTAACTCTCCACCACTTACTGGTTTTGTACTGAAGTCCAGTTTTTGTTGTTTGGGTGGTGGAAGACCTTCTGCAGCGGTCACAGCTCTCTGCTTCGCACCACCAGGTGGGACTCTCTCTGAAAGTTTCACTGTGGCGTGCTGCGACTCCAAATGTTTCTTCAAGTTTGACGTAGTGTTTTTAAAGCTAGATAACACTTTGTTGCCAGCACAGAGTGTACAACAAACCTTAATATTATCATCTTTGGCTGATACAAACTCAAAATAGTGACTATATTTCCAGCTAGAAAACGCATATCTCTCTCCTCCCTCCATTGTTGTTCGTGTGTCGCTAGCCGCGGCGCTTGGTAGGTGAGTTGTCCTGAAAATATGACCTGTCGCATACGTGACGTCACTCCCCGAGACGCAAGAAGAAACCAAATAGGTTTTGCTTAAAAAAAAATGTAAGAAATAGTAACGCACAGTGGCTTGGACAAGTAACTTTAATTTGATTACTGGTATGGAATAGTAACGCATTAGATTAGTCGTTACTGGAAAAAGTGGTCATATTAGAGTAACGCGCTACTAAGCAACGCGTTACTGGCATCACTGGTCACGAGCCCCAAAGTGTACGTATATCCTACAGGAGTCAGAAATCATCTTTTTTTCTGTTAAATGTTGTCACAACTACATGTGAAGGATAAGCACGAAGACGAAGGTCAATGAAATCAAAAGTCTTTATTATATTCCAAACAGGTAAATCCACAAGCAGGACAGAAACACACGTACACATGGACGAGACCCGACCACAAACACTGAACTGAAAGCAACTTATAAAGACTGATTACAGTGACACAGGTGTTACAAGGTTAACTCATAATGACATAATGAGGGCAGGAACAGGAAAACCATATATGGGCACATGAGGGAAAAACCAATACAAATAGTCCAGGGGTGTGACACATATCCTTTTCATAATATTTTAGTCATGAAACACTTTTATTTTGCCTTTAAACCACAGCTGTCCACACCAGGAGTACAGTCTGTGATCTGGGTGTCAGATTTCAGTCCTCGTATGCACTGTCAGGCTGTTTTTGTGAGATCCAGCCGTGGGGTCATACTGTACGTACCGCTGAGAATATTTGAGAAGGATGATATTAACTAATGCACTGAATTCAAAGAAAAGCAGCACCATGACAAATGCCAATGATGTCAGCACTGAGAATGGAAAGCACATTATCATTACTAACGCTCGTGTCTTTAAGCACAGAAACGGCGGATCTCCACAAACGCATTTAAAGATGATATTTGTCAAAAATGAAAAATCTGTCATTATTTATTCTCTCAATCTCTCAGACGTTCGTCTGTGGAACACAAGAGTGTTTAGCAGAGTATCTCAGTGTTTACCGCAGTTTACAAATCACCTTCCTGAGAGCCTACAGATGAATGTACAGCGTTCCAGCGTGATAAATGTGCGATTTATTGAGAGCATTTCATCACTATCACATCGATGTGTGAGTAATCTGGGTTGAAAGCTGGGTAAATCTTTCATTGTGTCCCGGTGTTGTTCGTACATTCGTTTCTTCGAGCGGTGTCCTGTGCTAATGATGATGACGTTACCATCTGCTTTCGAGCTGTTTGGCTCAGCTGAAGTTTATTTGAACCTGGGTCTGAGGGCAGAGAGGATCCGAGTGCTGAAATATTACAGCGTTTTGGCACACACCTCCACCTCCAATAAAGACCAGCATATTTCATTTAAATACTTCATTATTCTTTGTAAAAATACCGTTCGGTTTGGAATGTGATGTCAAGTGTCTTCGTTCATGACATATTTCACATTTCATGTTGAAGCGCCTCTGAGACTGGAAATCAACAGGCGCTGATGACACAGAAAATACACAATGCAGTTATCAAATATGAAAAGCTGCTTTTTTTTTCAAACCTAGATTTAACACCATTATTGGTCATTATTTGCCTCACTAAACTAAAAACAGAGTTCTGGACGAGACCTAAATACAGTGGTTGAGCTAACGTTGCGATGCGCAAACAAACAGTGCCATGGAGCTGCGTTGTTTTGGTACGAATTAATACACAAACATCAGACCACTGAATGCCAGTTACAGTCAAGTACTGTATTTCAGAGAGCCATGTAATACTGTTATTTAATGTGTTCAAATACATTGTAGCAGTAACTGCACCTCATGCATTGATTCTAACTAAAACACTGAAATAGTAGGAAGTGGACGGGTTTGTAGTCATATTTTACATTTCAGTTGACAAATCTTTCACTTCCTCTGATGATTTGTTTGCGCAGACTGTGACTCAGCTTTTCTACGGCATCGCTGTGGGACCAATCCGTCTTCAGATACTTTCACTCACACACAATTCAACGGCCCTGGAGCTCAGATTTCTCCATAAAACACACCTCCAGCAGCAGACAGATGGCAAAGAGTCACAGATGCAGCAAATATCAGTGCAGTGGCAGCCGAGTTCGGCATGGGCACCATTGCAAACACAACAAACTCAGGAACGTGCAATTGCTCATTGCTAGAAGATGTGTAACAAATAAAAACAATATTTGTTCTAAAACCGGCTTAAAATATCAAACAAGTTAAATATTCTGCAACCACATGGAATCACAGTCTGAAACAAAAAATGTGAGTCTGTGCCCATCAAATACAGTTTTCTGTGAAATCTGTCAACTCCGTCTGCCCAACATCTGCAGACCGGCTCTGGTTTTTGGCAGCTAGCGTTGCCGCGTCCAGACTCCAAACCGTGGCAACAATCTGGCCAAAAGTCATCAGTGGTGTAATGTAATGAAGTAATTATACTTTGTTAAAGTACTTAAGTATTTTTTGGGAGAAACTGTACTTTATGTGAGTTTTTATATTTCAGCCAACTTTTACTTTTACTCCACTACATTTGCTCATTAAAATGTATTCTTTGACTCCAATACATTTCCCCACAGCATATTCGTTACTTATTACTTATTAATAGTCAAGTCAGAAGAACACGGACTGCAGGAAAGCAGATTTGACAAATCAGGGTCTGGCACTCGCAAGTTAGACTCCTAAAAACACCTTTGCTCATGTGCAGCGCACAACCGCGGATCATTCATTTTACACTCCAATCTGGGGTGTGCGATATACAGTATATCTTCTGCCATAATATGGTAAGTGTTGATGTAATGATGTGCGATCTGACGTTATCAATTAGGCTATATCATCAAATCACACACAGAGTAAACGCACATTCATTTATTAGTCTATTAAAACTCACAATCCCAGGAACTCTAAACTTTAGATGACAAAAATGCTTCTGTATGCTTTATATATTTATATAATTGAATATAGTTCACTTAATCTATATCACACAAAGTACCGTTTTTCTGCAGATATCAGCATGATAACACATTTAATAATCATTTAATACAAGTTCAGTAAAGCAATAAGTGCCATTTTAGACTGTTACTTGTTTTTGCTAAATTTTGCCAATGAAAATAGTTACAAACAAAAGATCACAGCGCTGTTTTGCGTCTCTGAGCAATGGACGGTGTTTACTTATTGAATGAATCTGCTTTTTGAATGAATCAGTGGATGAAAAAAAATGATTCAGTGATTCACTCATTAACAGAGTCAAATGCATTATTCCAGAATGAATCAGTCGTTTGATTGAATCGGTTGAATCTCACTGACTCACTCATTAACAGTCACTTGCTGCCACCTACTGGCGGTTTTAATTTCACATTTTGACTTTTTTTTCATGTCTTAAATGATTTCAAATATTAGTATTCAACGCTTTATGTTAAAAAGAAAACATTATGGATCTGTTTATGGATCTGTAACTGCAGTTTAAATGCACCCGTGTCCCCTCTGAGATCCATTATACTGTGTAAATACATCTAAATGCTATTTCAGTTGCAAATTTCTGAAATGTTTTCTTATGTTGGAATTGAAGACACTAAGTTCCGGATGAAGTGCTTCTTTTTCTTACCCAAAAATACAAAATGGGAAAAAGAGTTAAAACTGAACACAATCTTGCTACTCGAGCTGTGTATGAGCATTTTATATATATTTATTTGCTTCTTTTCCATTTTGCATTTACTTGTACTTTTACTTTCAATACTATCATACATTTTAGATTGAAAAAAATACCTTTTGTACTTAAGTACAATAAATATCGCACTCAAGTAATATTCTAAACAGTGACTTCAGCTTCTACCAAGGTCATTTCTTGGTCAGATCTCTGTACTTTTACTGAAGTATGACATTCAGGTACTTAAACAACACTGAAAGTCAAGTAGTGCATTCCAGCATTAAGACTTTCAGGAATTGTCTTTGAGAAGCAAAACTGAGTTTCATTGTTGATTTTAATTTCCAAGTGTGATTATTTAAATCACAAGAACAAATTTTCAGCCCCTAATGAACAAAGCAGCCAGAAATAACGTCTAAACAACCGTCTTGAAACGCTCAGTTCATTGCTCCGCAGTCAAATCACTTATTTCCTATTTTTCTTTCATTTTTCTGTTAAAACTTGCCAAAGCAACCGTTCTTAAACAGCCCGGTACGCACACTTATTAAGGTGGATTTATTTTCCTTGGATCCGCCGAGAGTCGGTGTGTCGGCCGGGTCTTTGTGGGTTTTCGGACATAATTGGATCCAGCGCTGATTTGCAGAAACTCAATCTCTGTCACCGCTCGGCTTGTCAGCGGATGAAGCTGTCCATGTGACAGGCGTGTTTGAGTACGTTCACGGGACGTCCATCAGTTCGGTAGCTCACGCGCACACCTATCACAGCGGACCGCGGGACGCCGTCCCTGCACGCGTCGTAAGGACGAGCGCGATCCTGCGCTGTAATAACAGTCACTCTGTGTCAGCGAGGCCGTGCAAAAACAAATGATCTGGATGATTAATGAATGAGACGAACAGTTCACAGACTGTCTGCAGAGACGGGACTCCCAGTCAGAACCCCGGCTGCCCTCGAAGCTGACGCGAACCGGCCCCGTGTAAACACCGTTCTCTCAGGGCCCCCATCGATCTGACGCGGTCACCGGTAGGGCTCCTGCTATCTGTGTGTCCTCTAACGCTGTGATCACGCCATTAATATTACTAGAACGAGATATAGTCGCATCCAGTCATGTTTGACACATCAGATATGTGACACACACACACACACACCACTGTCTGTAAGTGCGTCTGATGTCAGTCTGCTGATCCTCAGAAAAGTGTAAGTGCTGCTGGTCAAATATTCATGTTGCCTCTCAACATTCTGGAATCAAGACACATTTGCTTGTTTAGCAAAATGACTAAGGATATTAGGTTTTGTAGGGAACACTTCTCACTATTATCTAGTTGCTTATTAGCATGACTATTACTAACATGTAGGCTGTTTATTAGTACTTATAAAACGTATTCTGCATATTTTAGATCCCATAATCCATACCTACACTTAACAACTACAATACTAGCTATTAATAAGCAGCAAATTAGGAGTTTGTTCAGGGAAAACTCTTAGTTAATAGTGCATATGTGTTCCCTATTCTGAAGTGTTATCTTTTTGTTTTTTAAAAAATGTTTCAAAAAATTAACTGAGTTTTTGCTTAAAATGTGAAAAAAAGCCTGGTTTCACAGGCTTAGACTAAGCCAGGATTAGATCATAGTTCAATTATGATATTTAAGTTTTTGTTTTTTTTTGTTTTTTAAATAAATGTGCATTAGAAAAAAACATTACTGATGTGCATCTCGAGACAAAACAAACGCACCGATATATTTTAAGACCAGTGAGTGCAGGTTTCTTTTAGTTGAAACAGATTTACATCTCAGGGTGTTTTCACACCCAGCACTTTGTTTCCCAACGAATCCTGGACTCCTGCTCAAAATTATAAATTAATGTAACGGCAGCTACAAAAAATGCAGCAATAAGCCCACAAAGCTGTTGTTGTTCCATCCTGACGGATGACAGCTGAGCAGAATCTCGGAAAATAAACCGTGGAACTTTGACCAATGAGAGGACAGTTTACTCGTGCATGTGACTTGTATTAACACATTTGGGTCGTTTAGAAACTTTGCTGTGTGAAAGCGAACCGCACCATGAATAAAAGCAACACTGTAATAATTTTAACCCCTGTTTCGGAACAAAGCAATCGATCTACAGGTGTGAAAGCACCCTTATTCTGTGACTAATCTTAAGCTTTGTCTGTGAAACCAGGGGAATATCTGCCAGTGAGGCAAGAAAAATAATCTTGTTTTGCCTTTGAATTTAGATTATTTTTCTTGCCCCACTGGCAGATGTTTTTTTTTTTCACATTTTAGGCAAAATTAACAAAATTTTGATCAGCTTTTCACAAAGCAGCGCTTAATATCTTAAGTCATTTTGCTAATCAAACAAATGTATCTTGATTCAAGAATTTATTGAGATATGTGAACCAGAGATGAAGACTGAAAAATATTGAGTAAGAAAACATTTTTTTGCAGTAAAAAAAAAATGCAATATAAGAATACCCTAGTAAAAAAGTCATATATTTAAAATACATTAATGTCATATGGAGTATAGTTCAAATCTATTAATGTATCACTTGAGACTTAAGGTCCTTGCACGTTAAAAATAAATACAACCTCAAGTTGTGTCAGTCACGTTTACTTTAGTTATATCTTTAGTTGTACTTCTGCGTGCATTATGTGCAAAATTAGTTGTTCCAATTCAACAGACTTTAAGTATACCAGTTTAGTGTATTAACAATTGTACAATTGCAGTGTATTTTTTATAAAGCTCATAAATATGTAAATGTACTTGCAGTGTACTTAGCATGAAATAAATGCATTTCTATATGTATTTTTCACTAGGGTATGCATGTGCATATGAACAACTTTTAAGGGCTTATTTATTCCAATTCGTAAATGCAACTTCATGTGTTTTACAGTGTCACTTCCAGACGTGGTGAACATGTCACATCACGGATCAACTCCACCGAAAGTACAGGTTGAAGTACCATTTTAATGTGGCTCATTTGAGACACTGGTCTTCACTGTCCTCCACTGACCGTCCAGCAAACAAAACTGGTTCATTTCCACACATGGAAGAGGCCCAGAAAGGAACTGAGTGAATGCAGTGTCTGAAGGACAGTGCTCACCTGCTTTTGCAACACTTTTATCACCGTGAAGGACGTCTGAAGGATAAGAAAGAAACTGCCCAGCCAAGGCCAGTAAGAGACAGAAAACATGCAGTGTTGCAATCAGCCAGTTTTATTAACCTGCCTGGAATAATTATTTACAAAACCTGTCTTGTATGGCTGTTGTGATTGTACTTTCGCACTTGTATTTTTACAATTGTCAGTATCTTTGCTATCATTGCAGTGATGGTGCGCTCCATTATTTGTATTATTGTACTGTAGATGCTTTTGAAAGCATGAAACATGCTACTATTTCTCTTTCTGTGGCTGTAGCCGTGAGCGTACAGGTTCAGCGTTCGGCCTCGTCGCAGCACGGCTTATTAAACCGTAGTCAGTCCGGTCGGTAACGCGACGGCTAACGGTCCCGCTCAGCCTGGCCGCTCCCATAAACGGCACTCATCCGTGAAGATTTGGACAGATTGAGTAAATCTCGTGGCGGGGCCGGAGCACACGTTACTCCAATGATAATTTGTGGGTTTTGCGAATGTTCAACAGTCAACATTGAAGCGCGGTGAGCTCCTGCTGCGCTCGTTCCGCTAAAAACATACAGGAAATATTTGAACTCTCTTTTGCCCACATTTACTTTGGCTCTCTTTAGACAACATTTCTTCTCTGAGTGTGTTCTGTAAACCCACTTGGAAACACAGGAAAAAGAAAAGAGCCTCTACGTTTAACAGCATTAACGACCATCGCTTCAACATCTCAACTCCACTTTTACAGTCGGGTGCTTTCTTCATATTCCTTGTGATGTCATTGGCAGATCATGATCTGTTTACATTTTTTTAAATGTCTTTTATTAATGCTGTACTTTTTTTTTAGGTTTTCCATCTTATGTGTTGATGTGGATGGAATTTGCATTCATAGAATTACACAGAAAAAATCACAGATTTCCAAGACCTGTTTTTCATTAAAACTTCTCTCATCCTTTATTACTGAATTTCAAAACCATTGCTGGAATAAATGTCTTCTGTAGAGCTCAAGGTTATTCGTGATCATAGTAAAGTTATAGATTTGACCAAACCCCTTTCTTTTGTTTAAATAAAAGAGTTAAATGAAATGCATACAGTATAATGAAATAATGAAAGCATAACAGTCAACATTCAAAAAATATATTACAAATTAATGATATAAATACAAACAAATGTGCCAAGGTTCAGTATGATGAATGCTTGAAGGTGTTGCTTTTAGTGAATAATGACTTTATTTTCAGTATGTTCCTCTTCAAAGCAGTTGTAAGGCTCCAAAAAACAGTTTTGAGATTTTCTTGATGGATTTCTTGTCATTTTTGGAGCATTATAATGCATGATATATATACTGTATATACATGCTGCCGCTCAAAAGTTTGGGATCAGTAAGATTTTATTTTTTTTAAAGATGATTCTTATGCTCATGAAGGCTGTGTTCATTTGATAAGAAATACAGAAATAAAATGTAATATTGTGAAATATTATTATGATGTAAAACAATGTTTTTCTATATTAATATACATTAAAATGTAATTTATTTCTGTGATGCGCAGCTGAATTTTCAGCATCATTACTCCAGTCTTCAGTGTCACATGATCATCAGAAATCATTCTAACATGCTGATTTATTATCAATGTTGGAAACAGTTGAGCTGCTTATATTTTTTGGAACCTGTGATACTTTTTTCAGGATTCTTTGAAGGTTAAAAAGAACAGCATTTATTAAAAATAGAAAGGTTTTTTAACAATATACACTACTGTTCAAAAATTTGGGGTCAGTAAATTTTTATTCTTTCTTTTTTTGAAATACTTTTATTCACAGAGGTTGTGTTAAATTAATTAAAAGTGATAGCTTAGATTTACAAAGATTAATATTTTTAATAAATTCTGTTCTTTTTAACTTGTTATTCATCAAAGAAAAAAAAAAGAATTTCAGGTTTCAAAAAAATATTTGCAGCACAACTGTTTCCAACACTGATCATTCTAATAATAAATCAGTATATCAGAATGATTTCTGAAGGATCATGTGACACTGAAGACTGGAGTAATGATGCTGAAAATTCAGCTGCGCATCACAGAAATAAATTAGATTTTAAAGTATATTAAAATGAAAAACATTATTTTTTTATTGTAATAACATTTTGGAATGTTTTTTTTGTATTATTGATCAAATAAATGCAGCCTTGATGAGCATAGGAGACTTCTTAAAAAATTTTTTACCGATCTCAAACTTTTAAGCGGCAGTGTATATAGATTTTTTTTATTAAATAATTATAATATATAAGCTGCACTTTTAAGCACTGCTATTTCATTGTGCACACCGACAGCAAAAGAGTGAAGAAATATTCTGAACAGCTGATATAAACCTTGCGGCTTGTGAATAAAAATAGAACATAACTACATAGTGAGCCGTTCCCTTCTGAATCCTTCACAGCAGACATGTTGGGGCAGGTTACACCGAGTATGCCAACACTTTCAGACCACAGCATCACTGAGAATAGTCGGGGTCAAAGCTGACGCTCAGGGCTCCTTTTATCTGGTGTGTTTTAGCGTCAGACAGCAGCAGTGAGTAAGAGTGAGGCGGCACAGCAAACAGGATGTGTTGGCCAGGATCAGGGGCCAGACTAGTGCCATAGTGTGAGTTTTCAAGCCACCGGGGAGAATTTCCATTCCCATAGTGCAGAGGTGATCCCGCTGAGAGACGTCCAGCGCACGCACACCCTCTAGAGTGCACACTGTGAAGTGCACTCAGATCCTCTGGACGCTCCTCCTGAATCTCTGTTTGAATTCACTACATTACCCAGTGAGAGCCACAGCTTTTGTAAATGTATAAACTGAAATAAATGTATTTAATCCATCTGTACTGACGGGAATACATATGTAATCCTCTCACAACTGGATTTTCTTGTCTGAAAGTTTTCCATTTGTGGGGATTTCTGCGTTTTCAACTGTGTTATTTTTATTTTCATTCCTTTGTGACTGTGTATGTTACAATTCTGAAGAGAGCGCTTTGTGTTTTGGGAGCCAAAGGTAATTTGTGGGAGTTGTTTTCTATTGTCCGTGTGTCGTGCCTGTGCTGTTCTCTGTTGTTGGCGGTGTAGTGTGCTGCACAGCTCGTCAGATGTGTGATTGTGGTAGTGTGAACTGAAGTAGTTTAAACACACAGTAAACAACACACTGCAGAATGTCAGATTGATAGTGATTGATAGTGTTGGTTCAGTAAGCTCTCGCCGTGGGCGTCTCCGGGGGTTTTGGCCATGTGAAGGGCAGCAGGTTTTACCGTGCCGCGGTGGAGGCCGGCTCCTGTCGGTAATGAAGGCCGCTGGGGCCGCGAGGGGTGCGGGGCTCTGGATAACTTACTCTTTTGTGTACACAGAGGAGCACTGTGTGGGTGTTTCTTCAACTATGAGCACGTTTGGCCCTCTGGACTAAAAGAAATCTCTCTTAAACGCACTTCTCACACTCTCACTGCTTTATCGAATTCGTCTGCTAACAAAGTTCAAGAGTGAACGTACGTTCATCTTAGAATCCTGTCAGTTTTGTCTTTTATTCTGAATGTCACCACAGTGCCATTTGTGACGTGGTCAGAGACTGATCCGGAGACGGGCGATCCACATGCGACATCTTTATTAGCAAAACGGAGTACACCAGGCAGAGTTCAAAACACCAGCAAACGGGAACAACGAGGAGTATCCAAAGAGTAAAACGGTAATCCAGGCAAAGGGGTCGGGGCAGGCAGCAAGAATCAACAAACGATAATAAACAGTCCAGTCGGCAACAGAATAACAATAGAAAGGAAAACGCTCAGGATTGATAGTCTAGCTAACCAAAACTTCGCGAGGATCCCGCCAGATCGGCCGGCTTAAAATGGCCGACTGACGGGAAGTGAACCGGGAAACCCGGAACCGGAAGTGGGAGTCCAGGTACGGGGTAATGGGAAATGTAGTTGGTTAAAAGTCCGGGGAGGGTTCCCGCTGGCGGCGGTCGGAGGGAGCCACAGAGACCGCGGTGGTGACAGAGCCCCCCCCCTGCGAGCGACTCCTGGCGCGAGGAGGTGCCTGACGCCGGGGTCTACCTCTCCTACGAGGAGCTGGTCGATCCGGGTGCGCCGAGTGAAAGCTGAGTGTGAGTGAGGGGTCGAGGATGTCCTCGGCCGCGACCCAGGATCTCTCTTCAGGGCCAAAGCCCTCCCAGTCTATGAGATATTGGAGGTGCCCTCTCCGGCGCCGGGAGTCCAAGATCGTGTTGACCTGGTAGACCTCCTCGCCGTCGATGATGATGGGGGGAGGTCCCTGTGAGGCGGTCTCCTCTAGGTTCTCCACTCCTCCCGGGGCGTCAGCGGGCTTCAACAGAGAAACATGAAAAGTGGGTGAGATACGATACTCTGCAGGCAGTTCCAATCTGAATGATACAGGTGTGATTTGTTTAATGATCTTAAAGGGACCCACGTACCTGGGATTTAACTTTTTGCAGGGGCGGCGGAGGCGCAGGTCTCGAGTTGAGAGCCAAACCCACTGTCCCGGTTCATAAGGAGGGTTGGGCCGGCGCCTGCGGTCGGCCTGGGCTTGGGTGCGGCGCACAGCACCCTGGAGATGGACATGAGCCCGGTTCCACGTCTCCTCGCTCTGCTGAAACCAGGAATTGACTGCGGGGTGGTCTGATGGTTCACCTGACCAGGGAAACAAAGGCGGTTGGAACCCTAGGATGCATTGGAAGGGGGTGAGCTGAGTGGTGGGTTTCCGTAATGAGTTCTGTGCGTATTCGGCCCAGAACAGGAAGCGACTCCAGTCCTCCTGATGATCGTGGCAGTAGGATCGTAGGAAGCGAGACAGTTCCTGGTTTAGTCTCTCGACCTGGCCATTGGCCTGGGGGTGGTATCCCGAGGTGAGGCTGACGTTTATTCCGAGCAGACGACAGAAGCTGGCCCAGAGGCGAGACGAGAACTGGGGTCCACGATCGGACACTATATCTTCGGGTAGCCCATAGAATCGAAAAACCCAGTTACAGAGGAGTTCAGCTGTCTCCATGGCGGTGGGGAGTTTGGTGAGGGGGATGAATCGGCAACCCTTGGAGAAGCGATCAATTACCGAGAGTACCGTGGTGTAGCCGTTAGAGGGAGGCAGGTCTGTGATAAAATCGACGGCTATGTGTGACCAAGGGCGTTGTGGCAAGGGCAAGGGCTGGAGCAGGCCGGCCGGCAGGCGGCGGGGAACTTTGGAGATGTTGCATGTAGCGCATCTCTTGACAAAGTCGATGGTGTCGGCGCGTTGGTGGGGCCACCAGAATCGGTTGGAGAGCAACTGCAGGGTGGCCTCGATCCCCGGGTGGCCCGAGCTAGGGGAGTTGTGTACGTCCGCTAGGACCCGGGGTCGAAGGGCGAGCGGTACGTAAGTAAGGTTGGCGGGGCAGTCGGCTGGTGTGGGGTCTTGGGCCTGGGCCTCAGAGATTTCAGTCATAATATCCCAGTTCACGGGAGCCACGATGATGGCTGTGGGCAGGATGGTTTCTGATGAGCTGGCGGGTTGGTCGGGTTCGAACTGGCGGGAGAGCGCGTCGGCCTTAGTATTCTGGGAACCGGGGCGGTAGGTGACCGTGAAGTCGAAGCGAGAGAAAAACAGAGCCCAACGGGCCTGGCGATGATTGAGTAGCTTAGCTGAGCGGAGGTATTCCAAGTTCTTGTGATCGGTGAGAACTGTAAAGGGGTGTTTGGCGCCCTCTAGCCAATGTCGCCACTCCTCCAGGGCTAATTTGATGGCTAGGAGTTCGCGGTTGCCCACGTCGTAATTTCTCTCGGGGGAAGTCAGCTTGTGGGAGAAGTACGCACAGGGGAACATCTTAAGTGACTCGCCCTGACGTTGGGAGAGCACCGCTCCTACCCCGGTGCTAGAAGCGTCCACCTCCACTACGAAAGGTTTGTCAGGGTCGGGATGGTGGAGGACAGGCGCAGATGTGAATCTGTGACGGAGATCATTAAAGGCCTGGAGTGCTGGTTCGGACCAGGTAAGACGTGAGGTGCCCTTCTTAACCATGGCCGTGAGTGGTGCCGCTACGGTACTGAAGTGGCGGATAAATCGTCGGTAAAAGTTCGAAAAGCCCAGGAAGCGCTGGAGTTCTTTGAGGGTCTTGGGTCGGGGCCAGTTTAACACAGCATTCACCTTCTGCTCGTCCATAGATACTCCTTCGGGGCTGATGACGTAGCCAAGAAAGGAGATCTTGTCCAGGTGGAATTCACACTTTTCCTCTTTGGCATAGAGCTGGTGTGAGATGAGACGCTGGAGGACTGCTCGAACGTGAGTGATGTGTTCATCATAGGTGTTGGAATACACGAGGATATCATCAATATAGACTATCACCCAGCGGTTCAACATATCTCGAAACACGTCGTTGATGAAGGCCTGGAAGAACGACGGACTGTTGGCCAGCCCAAAGGGCATCACCGTGTATTCATAGTGGCCCGAGGTTGTGGAGAAGGCGGTCTTCCATTCATCCCCAGCGCGGATCCTGATGAGGTTATAGGCCGACCGTAGGTCCAACTTGGTGAAGATTCTGGCAGTGCGGAGTTGTTCCAGGGCGGCGGGGACGAGCGGAAGTGGATAGCGGTATTTAATGGTGATGTCATTTAGCCCTCGGTAGTCGATGCAGGGGCGGAGACCTCCGTCCTTCTTTTAGACGAAGAAGAAACCCGCCGAAGCTGGTGAGGTGGATGGTCTAATGAAGCCCTTGGCCAGCTCCTCCTGGATGTATGTGTTCATGGCTGTAGATTCGGCTTGTGATAGTGGGAAGATGCGCCCTCTAGGGGGTGTTGCCCCGGGAAGGAGGTCGATGGCACAATCCCCTGGCCGGTGGGGAGGTAGCTGGGTGGCCTTGAGAGGGCTGAAGGCCTCGAGGAGGTCTTGATATTCCAAGGGGATGGCTTTCTTGACGGGCTGGGTCTCAGAAGGGATCTGTAACGGGATCCTAGGTTGGAGACAGTGTTCTTGGCAGTAGGGTGACCAATGTGAAATGGTGCGATTGGTCCAGGTGATGGTGGGTCCATGAAGGTTGAGCCAGGGGTAGCCTAATATGACGGGAGTGTGGGGTGAAGTGATGACAAAGAAGCGAATGATCTCGTGATGGTTGGGTTCGATGTGGAGGGTGATGTCATCAGTGGTGTGATGGATCTTGCCGGAGCCTAGTGGTCGCCCGTCGAGGGCGGCCACTGTAACATGTGAGGAACAAGAAGAAACAGGTACGTGATTAGTGGTGACAAACTGGGCATCCATAAAATTCCCCGCAGCCCCCGAGTCTATCAGAGCGGTAGTCTTAATTGTAATATTCCCGAAGGCCACAGTCACTGGGATCTCACAGCGATTGAGTGAACATTCATCACTACTCACCGAGGTTGACGGACGTGGCGGACGCGTGGGGCAGTTTGCTCTGATGTGTCCAGGTTGCCCGCAATACAGACACAAGTTGCTTCGGAGCCTTCTCTCCCTCTCCTCCGAAGACAGCTTAGTCGTGCCGATCTGCATAGGTTCAGGTGTGGTGTCAACTACGGAGGTAGCATGAGGCGGGGGCGCAAGCAGCCGGCTGGGTTTGCGAGCCCGCATGATGTTGTCCACCCGGATCGAGAGATCGATAAACTGCTCTAATGGGAGGCCCTCATCCCGCCACGCCAGCTCAACTTGTAAGTCCGGGTTGAGTCCCTTGCGGTAGTGTAATTTTAAGGGGCCATCGTTCCAACCACTCTGGGCCGCGAGTGTTCGGAAGGTCAGTGCGTAATCAGCCGCCGTGCGCCGGCCCTGCCGCAGCGCCATTATTTGCTCTCCCGCCTCTCCGTTCCCTGAGCTGGGTTCAAACACCTCCCTAAAACGTTGCAGGAAAGCAGAGAACGAAGGAAAGGTGGGTTGGTCTAGGCGCCAAACCGCCGTGGCCCACTCCAATGCCCTCCCAGTAAGCAGTGAACAGACAAACGCTATCTTAGCCTCGGCAGTGGGGTGTAAGTGCGGCTGCTGACTGACAAAAAGCGAACATTGAAGCAGGAAGCCCTTACATTTCGCGGGAGTCCCATCAAACTTTTCCGGGAAAGCCAGGCGTGGGCCGGTGGCGACCGCTTGCGCTGCTGGTGGTGGTGGTGTGGGCGCGGGCGGTGGTGTCGCTGGTGGGCTCAGCTGCAATCCCTGCAAAGCTTGCACAAGCTGTCCTGTGAGGTTGGTTAAACGGTCCAGCTGCTGCTGATGGGCCAATAGCGTGGAGGCTTGTGAAGATAACTCCGTAGCGATTTGCAGTACCGTAGCGGGGTCCGTTGTGGGCGCTGGTTGAACTGTCGCTGGATCGTGAGGCGGCGAAGTTTTCTGTGACGTGGTCAGAGACTGATCCGGAGACGGGCGATCCACATGCGACATCTTTATTAGCAAAACGGAGTACACCAGGCAGAGTTCAAAACACCAGCAAACGGGAACAACGAGGAGTATCCAAAGAGTAAAACGGTAATCCAGGCAAAGGGGTCGGGGCTGGCAGCAAGAATCAACAAACGATAATAAACAGTCCAGTCGGCAACAGAATAACAATAGAAAGGAAAACGCTCAGGATTGATAGTCTAGCTAACCAAAACTTCGCGAGGATCCCGCCAGATCGGCCGGCTTAAAATGGCCGACTGACGGGAAGTGAACCGGGAAACCCGGAACCGGAAGTGGGAGTCCAGGTACGGGGTTATGGGAAATGTAGTTGGTTAAAAGTCCGGGGAGGGTTCCCGCTGGCGGCGGTCGGAGGGAGCCACAGAGACCGCGGTGGTGACACCATTCTCAGCACATCTCAGATTATTAATGCAAATTATTAATACATTTTTTCAAAACGCCAAAAACGTACCTACAATTCACTGCAGTTTCCAGCTGAAATGAACACTACACTGCAAAAAAAAGAAGCTTATCGTAGTATTTTTGTCTTGTCTCTAGTCAAAATATCTAAAAATTCCTAAATGAATATGCATTTACTAGATAAACAAAATCACATAAGAAATGTAGTCTTGTTTTAAGCAAAATGCACTTAATTTATTGGAAACGAGTACAATTATCTGCCAGTGGGGTAGGAAAATATTTTTAAAACAAGAGTATTTTACTTACCCCACTGGCAGATCATTTTACACCCCCCAAAACAACACTAAATATCTTATGTTGTTTTGCTGGTAAATGTAGTAAATCATCTTAAGACTTTTTAGATATTTTGACTAGAAACAAGACACTTTTCCTCTTCCTTTTCTTAGTTTGAACAGCAGCTACGCTAATTATGTTCCTATTCGTTCTCTGTTTTTGCCATGGGATTGACATCCCATGGTAACGAGGAATTCACAAGCTCCAGTGTGGATCCAGAACACTTAAGAAGAGTTGATGCCAACCCCTCAGAGGACTTCAGATGATGCCAACCCTGAAAACATACAGCACCGAATTCTGCTACTAATTTATAGTGTTCTTTGTCTGTTTGATTACATCGTTAATTGATCTTTACCACACATCTCTGCCATATGTACATCAAGCTACTACTACATATATTGTAAAAATGTCAATTTTGTGTAAAGCTGCTGTGCCAAGATATGTATCGTGAAAAGCGCTATACAAATAAATTTGAATTGAATTGAATTGACACTTTTCTGAAGTGTAGAGTCAGTAAAACATTTTCTTTTTCTTTTTGACATAAATGAGGCATACCTAGGCAGTTTATTGATTAAAAAAGACGTATTTTTGTGCCGTTCTTTGTCTGGCCAGTCCATCACAGGATGACACTTACACAATAGCTCATCCTGGTCATACCACTCACACCTAAAAATCGAATGTACTGTATATCTGCTCTATTGTTTCTGATTTCAAAAATAAATGTCATAGAAGAAAACCTTGCTTAAATATATATTGTATGCAAAGGTAAATATAGAGGACATTTCTTGAAAAGTGTGTCTTAAACCATCTCAGAAAGTGTCTCTTCAGTCAGGATGGGAGTATTTGAGCACATCTGTTGTAAATGATTTAACATAAGAGATGTTAGTGCTGAAAAGCGATGAGCTATGAAGCGTTGCCTTGTCTGCTTTTAGAGCTCATCATTCAATTCAGAGTTGGAAAGCAAAACTGACTTCAGTATCCGAATCCACTCTGCCAGTGAATTACCATGTGCTAAATTATGATGACCATATGAAAAGCTGCTGTAAAAGACTCTTGGATTTAGAAAATCTTTAAATTAGTTTTTTTTTCTGTGCCTGCTACACATATATTTCAATAGTAGCTGAAGCTCTTTGGCTCTTCAGAAGCCCTCATGTGTGCCAGACAGATCCTTGCTTTGATTTAATCTTAGCAAAGTCAGTCAGTTATAGCACCTAAAAATATATGCGCTACATTTTACAAATTTAGAATCACTACTAAAAGTTTACTGTTTCAGAAACAATATTTTATCACCAAACAATGCATTAAATTGTACAGAAATTACAGTAAAGACTTGCAACAACAGCTGCTCAGTCCTTCTTGCATTTATTTAGCTGAATCTCAAAGGTATTTTTACTAACCTTACAATGTTCCCACATCAATTTAACTTATCAAACTATAACTATATATAACATTAACAACAATCTGACAGTCACAAGAGTGAGAATGATGAGTAATGTCAGTGTGCTGTGCACAGGTTTTTGGTGGTGGTCTGTAGCGGTGACCGTGATGTGGCACGACCTCTCTCTTCCCCAGCTCCTGTTCAGAAATAACTCCCTCCCCCTCCACCTCAGCCCCCCAAAATCACACTGCGGGTGCTAGTCAAATACTGGACCTCAAGTGTAATTTTTGGTTGCACTTGATTTTATAGTATGTGTAATTACATTGTACTTCCTCCAGAAAGTTCTGGGTAGTGTGAAGTAACTACATGGGTTAAGGTTAGGTTAAGGGTTGAGTTCAGGGTTAGTACCTAGTTATTAATTTGCAACCAAATTTGCAATGCCATCCAGTCAGTCACTCAGCAGTATCCACTAATATTCACTAGCTTTACACAAACATGCATTTGAGTCCATATCCCAGTCATTTAATGCTACTTGGTGCTGTTTTTCGGGACGCTCTTAAAAGAGGCTTGTCTGTATGTTGCATGATTGTGTCAATCAGAGAGCGATGCATTAAATCTGGTTTAAGGACATTCACAATAAAATCATTGAAACAATGACTGTGTTTACATGCACACGAATAATGCGATTATTTCCAATAATCAGAGTAAGGGCTTAATCGCATTATGATGTTTACATGTCAAGAGCAAAGCTCTTCACTCCCATTTACATGCAATTTCCATTATTCCTATAATTTGCTAAGAATTGTGGTTATTTTTTTACTGCCATTATTCACATAAACAAATGATAGATTCAGAAAGAGTAGGAGTGTTACTGGCCGCTATTTTAATTAATATACATTTAATCCAAAACGCTGGGCAGCTGTGTGGAATATAGGGTGACTGCCAATCAGTTCGGAGTCCACAAAAGCACAGTCAAAAGATATGTGTATCTGTTCTCTAAATTCATGGTACCTGTGGCACATGATTTAATTAAGATACCAACAGAGGACCAAGCGCGAGACATAGCGAATCGTTTTGAAAGTGCGTTCCACATCCCCCAAGTCATCGGATGTATAGATGGCACACATCCATCCCTGTACTGCCTGTACTACCTCAGATGGGTACAGGGATTTTGTCAACCGTAAGGGCTGGCCATCATCCATCCTCCAAGCAGTTGTGGACGACAAGTGTTGGTAAGTTGACATAGACTATGAAATGAGACCTTAGACCACAAAACCAGTCATTAGGCTCAGTTTTTTGAAATTGAGAGTTATACATCATCTGAAAGCTGATAAAAAATAAGCTTTCTATTGATGTATGGTTTGTTATGACAGGACAATATTTGTCCGAGATACAACTATTTGAAAATCTGGAATCTGAGGGTGCAAAAAATTGTAAATAATGAGAAAATCACCTTTAAAGTTGTCCAAATGAAGTTCTTAGCAATGCATATTACTAGTCAAAAATGAAGTTTTGACATATTTACAGCAGGAAATTTATAAAACATCTTCATGGAACATGATCTTTACTAAATATCCTAATGATTTTTGGCATAAAAGAAAAATGTATAATTTTTTTTAAAAATTGGTATTTTTTTTTTGACTATTGCTACAAATATACCAGTGCCACTGAAGACTGGTTTTGTGGTCCAGGGTTACATTATATACATAAATCCTGTGTACATTAATATCTATTGCTTACTCTTGAACATCTTTTTAAGGTTCTGGAACGTAAACTGTCAAGTTCCTGGCGGTGCTCACGACACGAACATGCTGAGTCAGTCAGTCAGAGCTCTTTAATAAAGCTCACCCACTGCCCGAGGTAGATTGTACCAATTCAAATAAATAATAAAAAATATATTCAATTTAATAACATTAAAGATTACAATTTGTAACGTGGACGCTGAGACAGGAGTAGAATCCATGTGCGGTAGTTTATTAGAATAAACTGGATACAGAGAAACAGTCAGAGTGTCAATATCAATAAGGCAGTCCAATAGTATGCACCAAACACAATCGTAATCCGAGTGGCAGAGTGAGTGAGCGAGCAGTGGGTCGAATACCGGTGAGACAGTCCAACGAATACACACAGCTCAATCGTAAACGAAGCAGCAGGCAATGGGTCAATACCGAAGAGACAGTCCAAATAGGGCAAACGAAACAGTAAGGGGATTTCCAGGTAGCGATAGTTCAGAGACAGATACAGGGTCAAACCTTGAAAGCAGTCCACTCGGTCAAACAATCCAAACAGGGGTAATCCGTAAACTCGATATCCAGAACAAAGCAGGTTGGCAACAGGCAATCAGACAGATGTAATATAAACGCTCGGTAAGGCAGGTAAACTGGCAATACTTCGCACTGAGGCAGCACATGGTGATCGCTTACGTAGCGCCAAACAGGAAGTGGAAGTAGAAGCAGCAGAGGGAGCATGCGGTCAGTATTCGGGTGAGGGCTCCCTCTGCTGGCGTGGCGTTACACAATTATTGCAGTTTCATTTTACTGTTCTTTCTTAAATCACTAATAGAAGTGCAATTTTTAGAGCTGTCAAAACAAAAATAAACACATTCTTTATTAGGCTTTTGTAACGTACTTTGCAGTTGCATTGAAGACCAATAACAACATTTGATGCAGTTTCCTATAGGCCAATTCACAGTGAAAAGCGGAATGACCTTTTGTCTTTAGAGTGTGATGACAATTCAAGACGCACGTGTCAACTTCATTCTTCTTGGAGATCCTGCCTACCCCCTTCTTGAATGGCTAATTAAAGGCTACCCATCATCCCCCACACTGAGCCAAGAACAAGAGTCTTTTAATCTCTATCACAGTGCTGCAAGAACAGTGGTAGAACTTGCATTTGGACGTCTCAAGTCAAGATGGAGAGTTCTGATGAAGAGGAGTGATTTTCATTTCACATTCACTCCATGCATGGTGGTGACGTGCTGCGCCCTGCACAACTTCAGTGAACAGCACAAGAAACATTTGAATCCGCAATGGATTGACACAGCAGCAGCAGACGTGGAGAGAGGTTTCCCTCAGCCAGTGGCCAAAACCGCCAGACAAGCACTTACCAACCACATGGCAGCAAACCATTTAAACTGTATCAAAACTTCAACAAACATTTGTCCCTTTTATTTTGCTTCAAAAAAAAAACATGAGATTCCTCCAAAACTGTAAACATGTACTTCAAACATGTGGTGTGCCTTTCCTTTGACAAATTATTAAACTTCAAGTTTAAAACAAAGGGCTCTGTTTGATTGCAGACATCCACTAAATAGAGCTACATTTCTTCCAAATCAAAGCATATAAAGCTACAGCTGCTGATAACCACGTGGTTCTTCTGGTGCAACATTGCTATTGTTATAGTTTTAAGGCTGCACGTTCCGCCAAGGTGCGAGGGGGGGAGCACGAAGGCCTTCCAGTAGCAGAGACACCAAACGCTCAGTGTTGCGGCTGCTGATCTCCATCATGCCGTTCAGCAGTCTCTGCTCCCTCTCCTGACTTTGAAGCAGCTGTGCCTCAGCCCATTCATTCTGCTTCACCTGCATCCTTTCAAGGAAATCTTGATGCTGAGAAAAGCTGGTAGACAGAGCAGAAGATGACCTTTCCTTCTTCCTCTTCTCTGGTTCTCCTGGCCCTACTAACATAATGAGTTTTAAATGTAAAACACAAATGGTCAGAGAAGCACAACATAAAAGAATAATTAATACCAAAATATAAATTTTCTCAATTTACCTTCACACTTTTTTTTTTTAATTCTGTGTTTAAAGAAAACCAAAAAATAATGAACCTACTAGATTCACAATTAACGTCATCTGTGCTAGATGTCGAATGGTCTAGCTGAGTGGATCCACCAGGGTCTTCGGGTTCATCACATACATCTTCTGTAACGTTACAAAACATAAAAACTCACAAACATGTCACAAAGACATTTTACATGTAAATACGTAAATATCGTAAATATCCTAACGTGACATGAACGCTGCAGAACATTTGAATAACAGGTTGGCCTGTACTGCTGACCGTCACCTTGTGAGCCGCTGCCGCCTCCGTCGTCAGCATCTTTTTCCTCTGTTGCAAATCCAATGTCCAACCCATGGTCACTTGTTGTGGCTAGAGGTCTGTGACTTAGAATTTCATTTAAAAATATCATAATACGGAAGAGTGGCAGTGTTAGATCCACTGGTCACGTTGTGCTTTTTGTTTTTAAAATACACTGCCTTCAGCGAGCGCAAATTTGTTCGCCGGTTCTCGGGTACCCGGCCTCTGACATTTTTGCTGTGACGTGCCTAAAATGTTTCTGCCCGTTGATGTATTGCACATAATGTCGACGACATAAACTCTGTCTCCTGAGCTCCCCAAAAATGCGTCGTCTCCTTCCCCGCCATCGTTTCTATTCTGCGCGCTTATTGCAGGTGCATATCACGTCATTCACGTCACATCACGAGCACATGCGCACTTTGGTCAGAGCGGCAATAATGCGATTAAGGTGTTTACATGCCTGTATATTTCAATTAAAATCGGCGTACGCCACCTATGTTAAAACAATTAATCTTGCTGCGATTATGAGCTTAATCACATTATTTAGATGGAAGTATTGCGTTTACATGAGGTAAAGTTTAATTGCAACATTGCCAAAATCTCATTATAATCGCATTAAGAGGGTGCGTGTAAACGCACTCGATGATTAATATGGTGCTAAGATGCCTTTAGTGGTGATTAGTAGCATCAGTACAAGGTCAAGCTATCTAAAATTAGCCTTTCATGGTGATTATAGCATAGTAAAAACCCATTTCTCTCCTTCGTTAGACAGTCCACCCTACCAGAAAGAGCCAGGTCTGATGGCATCTTCAGAAAGAACAATAAATGTAAGACTTTTTTTTGCTTAGTTACCTCAAAACTCAATTAGATTGAATCAGACATGCTGCTTCGGTAGCTTAGTTTCCTGTCTGCAAGCAGTTTGCTTAGGAAGAACTACTGTACAGAAACCCAGACTGACTGGGGAACCAGACAACAGCATTCAGTTTTGGACAGAGCCAGCAGTTAAAATACAGACTGCTAGATCCAGCAGAACCATGAAGCACAAAATAGCTGATCAATAACACTGGCAAAAAATTCTAAGAACAAAATGAAAACCAATATATTAAAAAAGCCCAAGACACTACACTGCTGGAAAACAGCTAATAATCATCACACATACAGTATGTGCCAGTCTGTATTACAGCGTCTTTCTTACACTGTTCTCTTCAAACTGTATGTAGTTCACTGAACCATTTCATAAAATAAAATCTACAAAATCAAGAGTCGAGCAGCTAACAACCAAACAGAAACTGAGCTAATGTCTCAATGCAGACTGACCAGACAGGCCTGTTTGAGATCCATGAACGCACGTTCCAGCGCCTGGCACGCAAAGCACAGTCCATCCTTCAGAAAGAGACTCGGCACAGCCAGCAGACGTTCAAGAATTTCATATTTTATTGGAGTGGGTTAAAAGGTGTTTTATTGCGTATGTAATACAATCCTGTACAAACATAATGAAAGGTAAACTCTAATTTCCAAAGACTCCTTGAAAAGGAAAGGGAGAGCGACACATGCAATATTGATATTACAAGCACTATTTTTCCAGCGCAGAGAACAGCCATTCCTACTTCCATGTTTAAAAATAACGTATGCCAGCAGTCTGCTTGTTATTCTTGGAAGCTGCGACACAGATTCGCTTATCAAAGCTTGCCTCGCACTGACATTCAGTCCTGTTGCTGTTGGCACTGTCTAGGTTTGGGTTCTAGCTTGAGATTGAGCTCTAGACTCTACGTTTGCCTTGAGTCTACCTCAATACTTCATCTATTTATCATGCCTTTTGTGTGAATTCTGTTTCATTTCCACGATTGCTAACATTTAACAGATCACTGGTCCCAACCTGATTACAATGCATGAAACACCTTGAAAGAATTACAAACAAGTGATTTAGCATCTCTTCATGCAGTAACCAGCATTAAATGTTGCGTAGTAATTCATCATGATTCATCAGTAGGGATTGTTTTACAGTGAGACTCAGATGCAGAATTAATAACTCTTTCCCCGGCACTGATGAAATTTTCCGTCAATCTATGTTTTTACTGTTATACGGTAGGGGGCGCTATTACACATATTCTGAAATCGTACAGAATCTCTGGATCTAAAAACAAGTGAAGAAGCAGCGGAAATGAGGAAAAGAAGCATTGCTTACATATTGTGAAATTGTTAAAAAATGTTGGTGCTGGCTATCAGCTTCTTAAAAAATGCTGGCGGGGTAAGAGTTAATCAGACAAATTAATGAACAAAAACGTGGGGAAGATAAACATCCTTCAGCAGATAACCAAATGCACAGAATATCATAAAAACGAGAGCACGTAAGTATAAAAATAACCAAGTAACAATATTCGGACAGATATTGTATGGAGTGCCACAATGCTCTGTCATAGGCCCGCTGTTGATATTCATGTTTCAACTTCTAACTGCTTATTCTTTTTTCATTGTTCTTATTAATATTGTTATATTTACTTTTACAACCAGTGCCCATAAAACACACTTATTGTGTGCATTGATGATGTCATCTCCAGCGCTCAGTTTTCTCATATACTGAATGTGTCCACTGTGAATACAGAAGAATTATAAAATGTTGACATCTTACACGTTGGCAAAAATGTAAATCTGCGTGGTGGCGGCGTGTTCCAGCCAAACTCTAAGCCAGTCGGCCACCACAGGAAATATTTTGGTTCTTTCTCCTGGACCTTTCCGATAGTAAAAAAGAGTTTGTTTATTTATTGGTGGTCACTGGGTAAGTAAGAGTCTGTCAGATGTTGAAATTAAAACTTCTGTAAGTCTGATTAAAAGTGGTTTAGAGGTCTGCCTGGAGCAGTCTGTTCCACACGCTTGGTTGTAAATCACAGGAAGGGAGATACCATGGTGGCATTCATCTCTGACCGTACCACACACCTTTCAATACCTAATCCTGTCAGAGAGAGTCACACTCACTTTTTCCAGTCACTTAAAATGAACCGGCGTAAAGGATGAAGCATGATTTAGATATTTACAGTGCCTACTCTAAGAGAACCGCACTTAGATGAATTACATTACTTCACTAACTGCCTGGTAACTAGACACAATTTAATCAAGCTGTGAGATGACAAATCACATACTGGATATGCAACAAAACTGTGAGAAAATGCACGCTGAGGTTGATTGACTGAATAAGGTGGTCTCGGTGGACTCCTTCAGTAAAGGAACAGTGGCACTCAGTGTGGTTAAGTGCTTATTTGCCGGACCAGACCACCGAGAGCAGGCCTGTGTGGTCTGACAGAAGAGATATGAATGTACAGCTCTTGATGGACAGAGTGTCTGTAACGCACCTTTGGAAGATCAGTCTATTTAAGGGGTGTCCAAACTCGGTCCTGGAGGGCCGGTGTCCTGCGGAGTTTAGCTCCAGCCTACCTCAACACATCTGTTGGGAAATTTCTAGTATGCCTAGTAAGAGCTTGATTAGCTGGTTCAGGTGTGTTTAATTAGGGTTGGAGCCAAACTCTGCAGGACACTGGCCCTCCAGGACCGAGTTTGGGCACCTCTGGTCTATTCAGTCTGTTTTCTATGACAAGAGACCTGTCTACAGACTGTCAGTTCTCAGATGTGAGTCAGTTCTGTATATCACTTGTTTGTTCTAAACTCCAAAACAGGATTGAACGGCTTTCTAATGTATGTCCCTGGACCACAAAACCAGTCATATGTGCAAATTTCTCGAAATTGAGATTTATACATCATCTGAAAGCTGAATGAATAAGCTTTTCATCGATGTTAGGAAATGACAATATTTGGCCGAGATACAACTATTTAAAAATCTGGAATTGAATGGTGCAAAAAAAAAAAAGAAAATGTAAATATTGAGAAAATTACCTTTAAAGTTGTCCAAATGAAGTTCGTAGCAATACATATTACTAATTAAAAATTAGGTTTTGATATATTTACGGTAGGAAATTTACTAAATATCTTAATGGAACTTTACTTAATTTCCTAATGATTTTTGGCATAAAAAAAAAAAACTATAAATTTGACCCATCCAATGCATTTTTGTTTTTGCTACAAATATACCTGTACAACATAATGTGGTCCAGGATCACATTTTTATTTCTTAAAGATTTATTTTTGGTGTTATTATGATGCAACCTACCTGGTCTCATGAGGAAAACATGGCTCTGGGAACGTTTTCACAAGACGCGAAATACGTACCAATAAGTACATATCACTGCAGTTTCCAAAATAAACAAACACTAGAGGCAGTAAAACTGCATGCACTTGGAATTGTTTTTTTTAAACACAGTTATGATTACTGCTCCATATGTTTCCCGATGAAAGAGCTGAAAAATGACAGATTGAAAAACAAGCTAAAACAGCATGCTTGCATTTTTACACCACATTTGCTTTTGTTCACGCTGTCGGTAAGCTTTAGATATATATTGCACATGGTTTGTTATTTTAAAACGTCACAGAGCGTTAGAGTTATAGCGCTACTCAATGGACATTTCAAGTCAGAACTGTGGTGACACGTACAAAACCAATGTCACATAAAACGTATCGTATGTACATTTATCTGTTCCAGGGAAAAAAAACTGAACACTCTTTTAGCACCACCCAGTGGACATTTCACTTTGAATATGTCACGAAACGTACATGGCGGTATTTCGCGTCTTCCGAAAAAGTTCCCAGAGGTGCGCTTTCGTCATGAGACCAATTTGGATACGGCAGTGGAGAGCAGACAGGAAGTAAGGTGGGAGAGAGGGAGAGGGCTTGATCAGGAAACGTCCTTCAGCTGGGATTCGAACTCACTACGCCTGTAATACAATGGCGTTATATGTCGCCACACTTGCCCACTAGGCTAACAAACGACGCCTGTTTTTTTCTTTTTCAAAGGTTGCAAGTTTGACCATCACCAAATGCTGAACCATACACTAAAGCAGTCGTTCTCGACTCCAGTCCTCGAGGCCCACTGCTCTGCACATTTTGTGTGTCTCCCTCATTTAACGCACCTGATTCAGATCATCAGCTCATTAAGAGAAAGATCCCTGAACTGAACTGAGTGTGTCAGATTCAGAAACATACAAAATGTGCAGAGCAGTGGGCCCCGAGGACTGGAATTGAGAACCCCTCCACTGAAGAGTTGTTCAAGAAACCTAGATTGCTTTAAAGAGTCTGGCTCGCACCTTTGAAAGGTAAGTTTGATGCTCCAATAACCCTGGAAATGCCTGATGTCCACACGGATTTCATTTACTGCACACCTCCTGCATAGATCCCGTTGTCAGATGTGCCTCTTAGCAAGCTTAAAATAACAAAGAATCTCTGATGCTAGAATGCAGGAATAATTTGGTAGTCAAAATAGTAAGTCATGCTTCAACTCCAAGAAAGCACAACTGGAAAATGATTCATTTAAAGGAAAGCAGAACAAATAGGTCTTGTTTCAGTGTATCTATTATTTTAAATGGTGTATGTTTTTCACTTCATTTGCTCCAAGGGACCTTTTATCCATTAGTGCTTTGTATAATGGACAGCAGTCCAGAGCAATAGCAGCTAATGAATTCATTGCTTGACCCTGGAGGCTGAACGGGGGGTTTTTGTCCCGCACCCTGGAGATTAATTTTGCTTAACATATTCTGACAGGAAAAGCCTACTAGTAGCCAGTGCAGCTTTTACAGGGGTCACGTGTATTCTCAACTGAACACACCCAATCTTTCAGTGGCCCGTGCACACAGTAATCCTGTCAACACGCAAGTTACAAGAAGTCACGCCTCTACTCCCATAAATTGGTTCTATTTCATTTTTAAATCAATTACGGGAGTAGCTAAGTTGTGCAGTGTTTTGCAAAGGAGCTTGAAAACATCACATTGATTTTCTTCCAGCCAGTGGTGAGCGGTAACGCAGTGAATACAACGAGTGATACATCTGGCAAAAAAGTGAGGAAAAAATGGACAAAACACTGAGCACACTTTAGATGACATACCAATAAGACTAGCACAGTTACAATAGTGCCATGCCTCATATTGTTCCTGATGGAACTGTATAAAAGACGCAAAAAGGTGACTGTTTAGCTTGGCCACGCGACTCACCACAGCCAATCAGACAACGAAGCATGGGTATATGGAGTTGGCGTTCATGCACACCATTTCCTTATTACTCAACCCTGTGCTGGACTGCAGCCCAGAACCTGTTTGGAGCAAAATCAACTGCATGTTCAGTGCATGCAGACTCACCATTTAGGTTGGCAAAGAGCTGAATCCTGACTGGAAATTCAGCACAGACGACATGTACACGATGGAGAAGACTGGCTGTTTCCATCTGTTCAGTGGGCGAAAAGGCTGCTCCAGTCTCGTGTTGTCCGTCCCAAAACTGGACACATTTCATGGATAAAGGTCATAGTGGAAAACAGATTAAATCGGTTTCTGTAATTGTTATCCACACAGAACGAGTACAGTCAGCCTGGGGGAATAAGTGATCCGTTTGCACACATGGACATTCGGCCTCTTCATGATATCCTGTCATTTCACTGTACTAAAACCCCCAACACATGAAAATATCCATTATTTAATTGATTAGACTGTTGCTGACATGACTCACACTCCTGAGTACCTTATTGTTTTTATAAAATGGTATACATAATACAGATATTATAAAGCACTCCTGTCCCTGGCATTTTTTGACTACAATGTTAGGCACTAGTATAGAAACCCTTGAATAAATGTGACAATGGACCACAAAACCAGTCATAAGGGTGCATTTTTTTTTTTTTTACATTTATGTATGGTTTGTTAGGATAGGACAATATTTGGCAGAGGTACAACTATTTAAATATCTGGAATCTGAGGATGCAATATATATATATACTTATATATATATATAAGTTGTCCAAATGAAGTTCTTAGTAATGCATATTACTAATCTTAAAATTAAGTTTTGATACATTTATGGTAGGAATATCTTAATGGAACATGATCTTTACTTAATACCCTAATGATTTTTCCCATAAAAGAAAAATCGATCATTTTGATCCATACAGTATATTGTTGGCTATTGCTACAAATATACCCGTGACACTTAAGACTGGTTTTGTGCTCCAGGATCACAAATGATTTATTAAACAAGCCTGCATTACTCTGAATTCACTACATCCACAACCTAATTCTGTTTTTGTAATTGAAGAGAGTAGTTTAATTGCGTCTTCAACGGCACAAACATGCGAGTAAACATTACAACTTGCGTCATTTCTTGAGAACAATATTCCTGTTGAGCCTGAGGCACAGAATAAAAAAAACATTCATCATTTCAAATAAACAAACTACAGGCCATTATAGTGGCTGCTTGAATTTCTTGCAATAATTAGGCCATTGGCAGACACAGTTATAACAGGGAAAAACTAGGTGTTAAGAGGCCTTCGGGCTACGAGCGGTGACCTGCAGAGGTGGTGGTTTGCTGGCGCTGATAAACATGTAAACGGCAAACACAACCCCAGACCCACTACCTTTAAGAGGGATTTACACCAGCAGATTTCCAGGGCCACCAGCAGCACTGACAGTTTAATGCATTTGAAATGTTCACTGCTTTGGGAAAGACCGCTGCTTGTTATTGTTTGCATGCATTGATTCTTTAATCAGTTTAATAACGTGTTAATGTCAGGCCGTCAGACCTGAGGTGTGTGGGTTCAGCCCAATGCTGAGAAAGCCTATGTGAAGCACATTAGCCAGCACTGGAAAACACTGACATCACCAGCACCAGTGCTAGCTGCCGTAACACACACACACACACAGCTCTGGAGTGACAGGGTTTCTTCCTCTCCGTGTGGCCACACGGCCCAGGACAAAGTGTCATTTCATGTGGTTTCCACACGCCACCACAGAGCACTTGGGGTTTGCATGTCTGGAAATCAGGCTATGAGGTGGCAACAGAACACCTCCCTCAGTCACAGGTCAAAAGTGAAGTATTTATGACTTTGACATTTAAAGTCATTTGTTGTGGAAAAATCCTCTAGGCATCAAATGCCTAGACAAGTTGATAGGTACATCAGCTTGACACAGTCACCACTAGCAAGCTACTACTAAAGATATTGTAAAAACTTATTTGCTGTAAAGTTGCTTTGCAATAATATGTATCGTGAAAGGCGCTATATAAATATAAATTGAATTGAATTGAGAAATCAGATTACTCCTTTAATAAAGATGCATTCATAACTTTGGTTTCACTTTATATTGAGTGGTCTTAACTACTACGTGCTTATATCAAAAAATAAGTATAATGTGAGTTCATATTGCATCGCAAAACACTTTTGCTGCTACGGAGGTGGGATACAGGTAAGGTTAGTGTGGATTAAGGTGTAAGGGGTGGCTCAAAAGTGTAATTATAAATGCAATTACAAATGTAAAAACATGTATGTACACAATAAGTGCATTGTACCCCGCTCCTCCTGAAATGGCTTGTGGACCTTTAAATTTCCCACAGAAAATTCTGGGGGAAATAGTGGTCCTAGTGGTCAGGCCAGAAGCTAAGGCCATGAAGGCCATCCAGCCATGGCCTCCTGGACTGCCTGATCCGCCATGACCCCCTGAGCTCCCTGATCCACCCTGGAGGCCTTCCTTATCTCCACATTGTTCCTGCCCTGCACCAGCCTCCAGATCGCCCCTCCCCTCCCCTCCCCTCCCCATTTTACCACAAATCTAAAAGAAAACAGGAAATTCAGGAATAAATAAATAAGATAAAATATTTCTGAGTTTTTTCTCAGGATTTTCATTACTAAAAATCTTATTAGAATCACTTTTGAGTCACAAAACTCAACATGGCGAAAACTGATGGGTACGTGACATGCAATCTGCCAATCATGTCTAAGATCGAATCTAAGATTGAAGTTGTTTGCTGGTAAACCAGACCAGTGGAACAACTGACCAAAAACACTGATGACTGTACAGATATCTGTGCAATCAAATGCTCTCTTGAATGAGAATGTAAATTACCCATACAGCTCTAAACTTTGTGGTAGTTTGGGTTAAATGACTTATTAAAGCTCATTATAGTTGTTACAAGACAGTTGCAATGCTCATTTTTATGTGCTAAATTAGATATTAGCCCAAGTTTTAAGTGAAATATACTAGCTACTAATATGATTGTGCTCTGTTAGCTTTGGAATGATTTTAATGTCTGCATGTGCATCAGTTCAGTACAGGGTCGACTGGGCTTGTGGCAAAAATGCCACCAAAATGAACAAAAAAGACCAATAAATTCAAAAGAAAGGGGCAACAAATGCCAAAAATCGTGTATACCAGCTGTCACAATTAAAATGAAATGTGAAAATAATTGAAAAGTGTCAATTTGCATTATTTAGATTCACTCACACTGCATCAGTTTGCTTTTACACGCTGTTTTGTGCAGCGCTAAACCTTATAACCAACCAAATGCATTTCTGATGAATTTAGGAATAAACTGGCCAATCAGATGCACTTAGATTAGTCAGCGCTTGAAAACGCCAGAGCTGTGATGAGTTTGAACGCTCACAAATTCCCTCATCATAAACAACACAGTGCAGATACCACATCAATAAAAGATTAATTTTGTAGTTTCAGTGATTATAACGGGAGCTTTTGTATAACCTGTGCTAGACTTGGATAACATCATGGACTGACCTGTCTGTGAAGCCAGAATGTGACCTGCTCAAAATGCAGACACAAAACTAAAATGTTTTATATTGTTTTCTATATCGTTATTAATAATCATTATGACGATATTAGGAGCAAAAATTGACAATAATGTTTTTTCATAATATTGCAGCCCTATGGGCTCCTGTTTTTTACATGTATAATTTAGATACAATTTTAAACAGTGTAGTGTTATTGACAACAGTTTAAAACATTGATTAGAGTAATTAAGTAAATTTAATTATTTGACTTTAAAGACAACATAGTATAGTATAATACGATCATTATGAAAATTGCCCCCACAAATGTTAAAAATGCCCCTGGAAATCAATTCAAGGGGGCCAATATTGGTAAATGCTGACCCTGGTCCAGTATTTTTTTTTTTTGTTGCTATAATCATTGCACAGTTTTCAGATGTACTGTGTGTCACCATTAGTGCAGTCAACATGAAAGCACAAATTACAAATCAGTGTTATTGCTGCCCTGCTGACCACTGAGGAACATTGTTCCCCTCACTTCTGAAATGTAGAAATATTGCATCCCTGCAGTGAATGCACTGCAAAAAACGAATTTGACTTCTGATTTTGTCTTGTTTCCCATTGCAAATATCTAAACATTCACAAATCAAGATACATTTACTTGAGAAGCAAGTTTTGGTTTAAGCAAAAACAAACACTTTTATTTTGCAGTGTAATAACTTCCGTTTCAAATGTCTGTTTCTCAACAAAAGCTATTACCTTCAGAAGACTTGTGATTGTCAGACCCCTTGGACTGTTTGTGTTGGTTTTGCCCTTTGTCACACCCCCGTTGGACTGTTTTGTTGGTTTCTCCCTCTTGTGTCCATTAGCACTCCTTTATAAGTTGGATTCTGTTCATTGTTTAGTTGTCCGATGTTAAAGTTATGTTGGCGTATTTGTTTCCCTTCTGTTTCTGCCTGGAGTTACCGTTTATTATTATTATTATTTATTAAAGACTTTTCGTTATATTCCGTCGCCGTTCGTCTCACTCAACACACAGCCGTGACAGAGATATAGTGCACGAGTAATTTTATGGCAGTTTATGTCTTTTTGAAATTCAGCAGCTCTTGGTCACAGAGCAGTGTGAACATTCTTCCATAACTCTTTTTATTTTTTAAAGAAGAGGAATCTTATGGGTTTGAATGATGTAAGAGTGAGTACATGATTCATTTTTGGTAGCTCTTTGCCGTTAACTTTTGACCGACACTGTGTGTGAATTTAGAGGTGACATTTCTGCTTTCTTTCCTGGAATCACACTACTGTAAAACAATATGATTTCGTTTTTGTTTGGGTGACTCAATTTCTAAACCCTCCTTCAGGCTCTCATTCTGTGTTTGGGTTTTAGCAGAACTTCCCAAAATGTCATTCCACACAGCCTGTCTCCTCACATCGCCCGGCCTGACGTGAGGCCTCGTGCTGCGCTGACAATATTAATTAAGGGCTAATTAGAGCAAAGAAAACAGAGGTTCATATTCTTATTTTGACTGAAAAAGTAAGCTTATTAATCTGGGAGAGGGGTGCAGAGAGGAAGCGCAAACTGTAATGAAATAGCACAGCTCCTCACAGTCCGCGCTGCTGTTCTGGAGGAAGCCGCCGGTGACAGGAGACACATTCCTCCACTCCAGTTTGTGTGTTTTGGAGCCCGTCGGGTCTCGGCCATTGTTAGAGCGTGACCGGGCCACCGGAGTAGGACTTAATTATACAAACATCCAACCGCACGATGTGATTGACATGTAGAATTCTCCTAAATGCCCGAGCAGTAAGGCGTGGAGCAGTAATTTGTTATGACAGGACTCACTCCGGGGTGTATCAACATGGTGGCTATTTCTTATTTCCATGGAGGTGAAATATCTGCCTGTAAGGAAGCAAAAACCTGCTCCGTTTGGTTTCACACTCCAGAATTATGCAAATAAAGAAACCATGGCAAGAAGTCATTAGAAAGTGACTCAAATTGAGCCCTTTCACATAACTGTATTCTCATAGTACACCTGTAATAGTATTTCCAGAGATTTTATTCCAGATGGAACCCAAATAGTCAATGCAACTATATATAATGAGGCTTATTGCTTTAATAAAATGTGTGTATCACTATATTACCATCAGTTTTGTAGGAATATATTCAGGAAGGAAATCACGGCAGCGTATTTTCACTCCTGTTGACGCACAGCTCCAGAGCCACTTGGCATTTACTGTCTTTTCTTCAACGTCACATGGTTCTCTCAAAGTGACTTATTCTGTACTCATTCAAAAACACCATGGCTGTGGATGATGCTCAGTATTGTGCATTTTGGTGAGTATGGGCAGTCAGGTGATGGTGTCTTTGCTGGCTCAGCCGTAGAGCAGCACTGGATGTAAAGAGGGTGAAGGAGCAAAATGTTCAGAAGGACCTGGAGAGCATTCACTATTGTTAGGGATGCAGAATTCCCATCAAAAAACTACCTGAAGTGGCCTTGCCCTGGTCGAGACTTATCTACACAACATTGCATCAACTACAGATCGACTTATACTGTGAAAATGGCTTTTTTGGATTTTGTCATCTCGCTGGAGGAACCATTGCAAACCTCAGTCACTGAACATTTTACCTCAGGGCCAATATGTCAACTTAAATAATAGACAGTCTTACCTGATAATCAAGTAACCTCAGCAATCGTGTTGTTGTCTTTAGAAAATCTGTGGTTTGTGGCATATAATTCAGGACATTTCCTCATGTAATTTGTGAGATTTTCTCCAGGTATTGCAGAACTAACTGAGCAAACTGATCTGAAACAAGTGGCACAAGAGCTCAAAGCAATGCTAGGGGCCCATTTTCCCCTATGAAGAAGATAAAGATCCCAAGGGTGGAAGTGCTTGGTCTTACAGAAACAGACAAACACCAGGGTGCTGAAAACAGTCTGAAGTTTGCCAGGGTCTTTCTCCAAGTGCAATCGCTGTTATCTAGCAACAGACCACGGCGAAACAGTACAGGAAACCTCTGATTGTTGATTTCTGGTACATGCACTGATGGAATGACGGCTTCAAAAGGCGCTATGAAAGAAAAACAGCACTGTCTGTCTCTTCTTCATCTCAGGAGGCCGGAAGGTACGTGGGTGTCCATTGACTGGACAAAATGCCTCTATTTGTTGTCGTGCTTTATTTTGATCTCTCTTTATCTTTTCGGATTTGGATTCTCTGGCTGAGTGAGTGTCATTGTGGCTGAATGGCGTCCTTTGAGATACTAATGTCTCTGCAGACAAACACCACAGAATAACAGATAAATAAACGTAGTGTTTTTAACCTGAAACCTATGTATTTGAGAAATGCCAAGGTTAATAAATTGGTAGTTACTAGATTTTTATTTTTAAAAATTTGTCAGAGATAGAGAGAGATAGTATGTATAGATAGATATGTATGTAGAGATAGATTGTGTAGCTTTTATATTTTTTATATCTAAAACCGGATGACGAGTAATTTCTTACTGCTAAATTCTGAAAAAAAACAGAGGTGTTAATTATTGGACCTAAAACCTCCACGTACAACAACCTAAAACACTGTCTAAAATGCAGCAGCTAGAGTTCTTACTAGAACCAGAAAGTATGATCATATTAGCCCGGTTCTGTCAACACTGCACTGGCTCCCTCTTAAACATCGTATAGATTTTAAAATCTTGCTAATTACTTATAAAGCCGTGAATGGTTTAGCTCCTCAGTACCTGAGCGAGCACTTATCCCATTATAATCCCTCACGTCCGCTGCGTTCTCAAAACTCTGGCAATTTGATAATACCTAGAATATCAAAATCAACCGCGGGCGGCAGATCATTTTCTTATCTAGCGCCCAAACTCTGGAACAATCTACCCAACACTGTTCGGGACACAGACACACTCTGTCAGTTTAAATCTAGATTAAAGACCCATCTCTTTAACCTGGCTTACACATAACACATTAACACATTTCTATAATTCAAATCCGTTAAAGGATTGTTAGGCTGCATTAATTAGGTAACCGGAACGGGGAACACTTCCCATAACACCCGATGTACTCAGTGCATCGTCAGAAGAATGGCATCTACGCTAATATTAGTCTGTTTCTCTCTTATTCCGAGGTCACCTTAACAACCAGATCCAGTCCGTATCCAGATCAAATAGTCACTGCAGTCCTCTGGATCCAGTCCGCACCCAGCCCAGACGGTGGATTGGCACCTAGAGACGACCTCTACAGCACTGAATGTCAGCGGAGACCACATCAATTAGATGAGCCCCAGAGACGGATCCCCAGTGAAGACCTCGTCACCTAGACGGCTGTCGGCAGAAGACCATGGGAACCAGATGAGTCCTTTGAAATCTGACTTTGCTGCAACATGGAACTTTTGCATTATTGACACACTATTGTCCTATTTAATACTGTAAAGTTGCTTTGACACAACTTGTCTTTAAAAAACGCTGTATAAATAAACGTGATTGATTGATTGATTGATTGATTGACAAATACAAAGGTAATGACTTTTCTCTCAATAATTTCCTAATTTGTTGCTTAATAATAGTTAGTAAGGTAGTTGTTAAGTTTAGAGTAGGATTCGGGATGTAGAATAAGGTCATGTAGAATAAGGCAATAATATGTGATTAATTAGTATTAATAAATGGCTAATATTCTAGTAATATGCATGCTAACAAGCAACTAGTTAAAAGACAGACCATAAAATAAAGTGTTACCAATACAAATTATGTGGTAATTCTAAATGCAAATCTTATATTCCCACTGAATACTGTCTGGATTTTATCTAAATTGATTCAGTTTTATTTTTTATAACAGCTTTCACAATACACACTGCTTAAAAGCAGTTTTTAAAAAATGAACAGATAGCTGTCTCCAGGTATTATAGTACTCATACTTATATAGTATAGTATAGTATATATAGTGGTACTGATATTTATATAGTATAGTTTATATATGGCAACAAATATGAACAATATAAGCTGTTAAGATTTGCTATATAGTGTCACTTTATATGAGTGTAGCAATTTGGTGCATTGGCAAGCATAATTACTGTTCGGGTATGCGTATCACTGCCATTAGGATGATGAAGTTGATGATGAAGGTGTGAGAATCTCAGCATGTGTTCTGAACACAGAGGAACTTAATGAGTCTCTATAGTGAGTCTAAATGTCTCCACAGGATCCCACGTGCCAAGAGCATTGCAGCGCATAACGTGACGTGAATACTATTAATTACATCCTACAATCCTTGTATTTGTTGCATGCTTCACATGATGTGGAAATTTCATTCAACCCAAAGCTCAGCAGACTGTGATTGTTCCTGCAAGCTGAGCCGTCTTTTGGGAGCCCTGCTTATGGGTAGTTCCAGGCTTCACTGAACTATCATCAATGTAACATTTTACATTAGTCTGTCCAGTGAAGCTGGCTCAGAGCTTTTTTTGTAGCACACATAAGGGTATAGATTTAAGCATTTAGGGCATTTGAAATAGTATAGGTCATCTGAAGTGAAATTGCCCCTAAAAAGCACCCTGGGTACGATACCTTTTCTCTCATAACTCGGGAAAAGCCTGTGCAGTTCCTGGTAATCAGCCTTACGTGCGGTTAACCTCACTTTATAGGAGCCTGTGATGACAGGCCTCAGATGCTTTCTGGAAATTGTGGGCTCAATCTCGTGAAATAGAGTGCTTTCTAAAACTCTGAATGATGAGAAAACTAATAAGAGCTTTATAATGAACAGTGGGACAACTTTGATAATACTCACATATTCACATGCTTTGATATTACGAGGTTATTTTGGTGCATTCTAACTAAACTTTTCTTTTTGTGGTCTTACATTTGACATTCTCACTGTACCAGTCCTGCTGAAACTGGTTTTACTGTCTGTTGCATATGTTTGTAGAACATTCACCAACAAACCTTGTCCTGGCCAGGAGCCCACACAAATCCACACAAACCCAGGAGAGCTATGAGACATACCATCCCAAATGCCATTTCGCTAAAGAGCCACTGGAACTCATCTTCTCTCTCATGCGCGACATAGAGGTCAAAACAAAGACCCCGCTGCATTATCCAAACATGCAGAAAGCCCGGTGCAGTTACGGCTGTCATTTCATCAGCCCCATTATTCTTCTCTCATTCCTGAAAACATAAGAAGTGCTGGTCTTTCATGTTTGTTGGACTGAAGGACAAGACAGAAACACAATCTCCACAGACAATCAGGTTCCTCAAGAGGGAGATCAGAAAAGCGTGAGATGCTGCAAAACACATCTGGACTCCAGTCCCTCGGGGATGGATGTAGGCTGGAATGGGTCTAGACAAAGATGAAGGTGGAGATGAGGAAACAGGGCCTCCAGGAACATGATACAGCATCCCACTCAGGAAAAGAGCCCGAGTTGGGCTAGATAACCCAGTGGATGTGGCCTAGCTTGTTTTATTAAGGCATCATGTTTAATTCATGGAGCCTCGCTCTAAGGGAACACATGTGGCAAAGACGCCGTCATATTCCAGAGATCCGCTTCCACAGAATGCAAGTCCCAAATGAGGACACCTCTAGGTAACCTAAGGAAAATCCATACGGATGCTAATGAGCTCACGCGAGAATGGGTTTGGATTGTGTGAATGGTTCTCACCAATTTGAAAGTAACTTGTCTATACCGACCTAGACTAGTCTCTGTACAATGTTATCTTAGGAAGTCCTTGTTGACTGACTGACTAATGTCATTATCGTAGATCACAGTGTTTTATTTGTTTGTATGTCTCCCACACTACATTGCAGCATCCTCCAGACATCTCCATAAGCATTTCCCATTCACATCTGGCTTCTCTCTCTTTTTCTGGACGTGGACATGCGCTTCCTCCCAGTGGTCACATGATTGCTGTTTTGATGCTCATGCCTACTTCTGCATTCCTTTGAAATCACAAATCACATTCAGTTCTTTTGTGTTTTCTTCAGTGATCAAAAGGTGCATCAACTGTCGCATAATTTCATCCCAGCCCTTGCTGGACACACCACCTCAGCAGGGTGTCGTCCTCTGACCTCCTGAGGCCATCTGAAACTAGAGGAAGTTTCCAAATAAGGTTCTGGCCTGGAGGGTTGGTTTCCAGACAGGCAACTGCCATGCGGCCCGTGTGTGGTTTTGATATCCGTTCTGCTGCTCTACAGGAAGCAGAGGTCATCATCTGTTGATCATCTGGGATGCAGAATTGCTGGGCCCCTGTTGTTGAAACATTTCTGCAACAGCACACAAATGTCAAGAGACCGAAGAGGATGTTTTCCATCAGCTGGCTCCCAAATAGTGTAAGATGCATGGCGGTAGACACCATTAGGATGTGATTTGAGACCATGGAAGTAACAGTGATCCATGTCCATGGAGACAACTCAAAGGATATTCATTATTGGAGAGGAAGAGGGGTGTCTGCTAGGATCTCATCAGCAGAGGTGTCAACATATCTGCAGTAACGTTTCTGGAGCAATGCACCAAATTGAAACGGTCTTCTCTTCTTCTCAAAACAAACAGATGTCTAGCATTTACAATGTTTACAATCACACTGCAGTTGCATGTCGCCCAAATTTGGCTTTATTTTCCCTCACATGCAAGAAATATTACGGATGGCACAGTGGCTCAGCGGCTAGCACTGTTTCCTCACAGCAAGAAGGGCCCGAAAGAAAGCCTTTTTGGAGTTTGCATGTCTTTAGGTTTCCTCTGGGTGCTTTGGTTTCCCCACAATCCAAAAACACTGAATTGGGGATACTAAGTTATCTGTAGGTGTGAATGTGATTGACACATCCGTTTATGTAAAAAACAAGAGAATGTCAGTGTCAGTGAACTCTTTCATTGTTTGGGGACTACACGTGTTTGGCTGGTGGACAGGAGTTGAGTTGTTATGAGCATGATTCTGTCGGCCAGACTGTTGGGTTTTAGACCTGAAACTCATCAGCTTGAAGAATTTATCCAGCAACCTTCTGTGCTTTATGTGTCAGTGCTTTCAGTCCAGCAGCAATGTAGACCTTCACACATCTTGTCAAAACCTTTTTCATTCATCAAGGCCAGAATGAGTTCTGATTTTGGGAACCTGACACTGGCCGTTGACGTGAAATGGACGAACATGAAATTCATGCCTGTAGAAGTGTACATTTCACTTTGTATTAAAGCAGGGGTGCCTAAACTTGGTCCTGGAAGGCCGGTGTCCTGCAGAGTTTAGCTCCAACCCCAATTAGACACACCTGAAGCAGCTAATCAAGCTCTTACCAGACAGTCTAGACACTTCCAGACCAGTGTGTTGAGGCAAGTTGGAGCAAAACTCTGCAGGACACCGGCCCTCCAGGACCGAGTTTGGGCACCCCTGGTATAAAGTGACAAAACTATACAAATTCAGGTTGTATGCATAAAATCAAGTTTGTCCTGGTGGAGAGGGAGGTAGAGATGGTGAATTACCATGGTACAAGTTGAGAGTCCTTCAGGAGTGTGTCTTTTTACCAAATGATTCTACAGGCTTCTTGACCAGAAGCAAACACTGCAAAAAATGTTTAATATTTGCCAAACCATACCAGAGGTGTTTCCGAAGGGAGTGCGGGAATAGTATTCTGGTGTTTGAGTGTGTGATAGTTGATTTAGCTTCAGTTGACCTGTAACCAGTTTGACTTGTCAGAGATGCAGAATCTCAGCAAAAACAGTGTTTCTTTCCTTTCAAAGGAACAGCACAGGTAATGTGTTGGTAGAGCTGTTCATGGAAAGTGCTTATAATAGAAAGATCCAGCCAAACATAAGAGTTTTAGGGTCAGTAAACATGACAGAAAGCCCTTGAGATCCTCCCCCAGCTCCCAGGAAGTCTCTGAACACTCTTTTTCTTGTTTGGCTCTTTTTTTTAACAGCCCATGCCTCAAGACATTCCCTATCACATCCCTCATCCCACGCCAGCTCTCTAACTCCACCGCCCTCATTCTCTGATTCACTGCCAAAGCAAACACTTGTCCACAGGCGGCCAGGAGTGCGTTCCTATGGCGACAGCATGAGGGCCAAAGCTCTGGAGCTGCAGATTCAGATCAGCAAAATAAACAAAAGGCCTGATTCAGAGGAACCTAGGAGCTTTAGATACAGGAACGGCTTTCTGCAGGACACCCACGTGAATGAACCAAACTGCCTTGCACAGAACTGACCAAATCAGTGCAGTGATATTAACACATCCTGTCACTTAAGAAAAGTCAGAGAAACTAAATGTGTAATTAGGTGAATCAGACTTCAAGAAATAAGGCAGTACTTCAACCAAAACAGAGGCACTAGTGGTGAGTTTGTCTTATATATTCGTTGAGAGAATCTGGATCTCCAGTGGTCATTGTGCATGTTATAGTGAATAATAGAGTAAAATTTAGCATTATTTATTATGCCCCATACCTTTGTTCCATACATTTAACCCACTCAAGTTTAGTGCCTTTCTCATGGGTCTCACCTCAGTCGTGGTAGTGAAGGAAGAGAGCGCTGATCATTCACTCCACCCGACTACAATCCCTGCAGGTACTGAGGGATACATTCACTATGTGAAAGAAGAGAGTGTGTAAGAGATGTGAGTGGCAGACAGTCTGAACTCAGCAGCATGATCATATGGGCAAACACAGTACCTGTGACCTACTAGTGTTACTGCAGGGTTATTAGATGAGCTCTGGTGGAAAGATGGCCTCGCTCCACCTCAGTCCTGTCTGAGAGGTTTATGAGCTGTCCAGATCTGTCGGCTCAGACTGTTTTTAATGTCATGACTCTGAATATTCATTGGGAAGGGCTGAGACCCATACCGGTGTAATGCTTATAGTCTTACTCTATAAAATACCACAGTGAACACACACACACACACACATTCTGTACTAGTCAACCTCTGTTATATGATCAGTATAGTTATAGATACATAACCAGGTTATAAAAGCTGCATTGTACTGTATATCTCTTTGATAACTGTACACACTCTAGTTAGTAGTAAGCTGGAGAGGAAGATATCACTTTATACGATTGAAATGTTTTGGAAATGTTTAACATCAGTTGTTATTAAATTTGTTTGGAAATTAGACATAATCACCTTCTGAAGGACTGCACAAAAGCAATGCAAAATTCCAGCAGTGAATGATAAAGGTTATTTATACAGGGCATGTAGAATGTCACTAAAAGTATGGAAGCCCATTTCCACCAATGAATAAAACATTTAAAAAGGTAATAGCAACTTTTTATCTCACTAATCTGAATTGTGAGATATAAACTCACATTTGTGATTAAAAAAAAAGTCAGAATTGCGAGTTCATAAAATTGTTTTTGTCTTGCAATTCTAACTTTATTTCTCAGAATTCTTTTTCAGAATTGCGAGTTTATGTTGCAGTAACCTTTTTTAAAAATTTTATTCAGGGCTTTCACACTAAAAGTGATGTCAAATTATGAGAAATATATTTATTGGTCCTGTGAATTATAGTCTTAAAACTGCTTCAACACATCGCAGTGGTTCAGATTTCAGTCAAAATCTGATGGTCTGTGTATCTGAAATATGATCCCCAACATGATTCAATTCAGTTCAATTCAAATTTATTTGTATAGCGCTTTTCACGATACATATCGTTGCAAAGCAGCTTTACACCAAATTGACATTTTTACAATATATGTAGTAGTGGCTTGATGTACATATGGCAGAGATGTGTGGTAAAGATCAATTAATGACGTAATCAAACAGAGAAAGAACACTATAAATTAGTAGCAGAATTCGCTAGTGCTGTATGTTTTCAGGGTTGGCATCATCTGGAGTCCTCTGTGGGGTTGGCATCAACTCTTCTTAAGTGTTCTGGATCCACACTGGAGCTTGTGAATTCCTAGTTACCACGGGATGTCAATCCCATGGCAGAAACAGAGAACAAATAGGAACATAATTAGCGTAGCTGCTGTTTAAAGTAAGAAAAGGAAGATTTGTTAAACCAGAGCTAAAAGATTAATAATGAACATTTGATCAGATATAACTGCAGGAAAAGTTTATGAGATGCATTATTTGAATGATTGGCTAAAAAGATGTCTTTAACCTAGATTTAAACAGAGAGAGTGTGTCTGAACCCCGAACATTATCAGGAAGGCTGTTCCAGAGTTTGGGTGCCAAATGCGAAAAAGCTCTAGCACCTTTAGTGGACTTTGCTATCCTAAGAACTACCAAAAGTCCGGAGTTTTGCGACCTTAGGGAGCGTGATGGATTGTAGCGTGGTAGAAGACTAGTTAAGTACGCAGGAGCTAAACCGTTAAGGGCCTTATAGGTAAGAAGTAATATTTTATAGCTGATGCGGAACCTAATAGGTAGCCAGTGCAGAGACTTTAAAATTGGGGTAATATGATCATATTTTCTTGACCTGGTAAGGACTCTAGCAGCTGCATTTTGGACTATCTGTAGCTTGTTTATTGAAGATGCAGGACAAACACCTAGTAGTGCATTACAATAGTCCAGTCTAGAGGTCATGAATGCGTGAACTAGCTTTTCTGCATCAGAAACAGGTAACATGTTTCGCAGCTTGGCAATGTTTCTAAGATGGAAGAATGCTGTTTTTGTAACATGAGAAATATGATTTTCAAAAGACAAGTTGCTGTCTAATATAACACCCAGGCTTTTGACTGTAGTGGAAGCACATACGTCTAGTTGTAGATTGTAAGTCAAAAGATTCTGTGTATTGTTTTTAGGTCCAATAAGTAATATCTCTGTCTTATCTGAATTTAATAGCAGAAAATTATTGATCATCCAATCTTTTACATTTTTAACACACTCTGTTAACTTCGATAATTCAGAAGTTTCATCTGGTCTTGTTGAGATATATAGTTGAGTATCATCAGCATAACAATGGAAACTAATCCCGTGTTTTCTAATAATATTACCAAGGGGCAGCATGTATATTGAAAATAGTAGAGGACCTAGAACAGATCCTTGTGGCACTCCATACTTTACTGGTGATAACTGAGATGACCCCCCATTTAAATAAACAAAGTGGTACACTGTAAAAAACAACCTATAGAATCTACTCAATATAATGGGGTAAACTGATGTAACAATTTGCACTCAATTTGTTTGGGTAGATTCTATCCTATATGTCTGAGTAAAGAATACCTGAATTTATCAGCTAAGACAAACTAAAAAAAAAGTAGGTAAAGTCTACACAGCAAAAAGCCCAGTGTTAAATGAACTCTCCCGGGAGTTTATGAGTCCATACTCAAGAGTATTAAAATGAACACTGAAGCAGTGTTAGAGTTAATGAGGTAATTAAGTGATTCATTGAGTGATGATTGACCATTATTAAAGACGCCTGATGTTAATAAGCAGAATCAAAAGGAGAAAATCTAATTTTGTAAGTCGCCATTATAGTGGTCAGTGTTAGCATTAGTTTAGCTCTTTACCAGTAACTTCTTAATATTAGGTTTTGTTTGGGTGTTGTAATTGAGTTATAACAGTCAGACAAACCAGAAGAAATGAGATTTTGTGGTTTTGAATATGCTTTGACAAAGTCATGAAGTAGCGATCAGAATAAGTGAGTTGTGTTTTGTTTATGTTGGTTTAATCAGACAGGTGTTTCTGAAATTTATTTGACCGGAAAAAATATAAACGTTATTTAGTTTTAGACACACAGACATCAACAATCAGCATGAGAATCACAACAATGGTGACCAACAAAAACGTATGTTGTAGCCAATCAAAACTCATCCATATCTCCCATCATGCATTGTGGCATGAATAAATTATGAGCTGATGATTTCCATGATGTTTAGAGTTGATCTGTTTCTGAATATGCTGTTTGTCACCATTTTTGAGATTCATATGCTGATTCTTGATGTCTGTGTGTGCCTAAAAGAACAGCTTTTGAAAGTTTTTTTTTTTGATCGGAGGAGCCATTCAAAAAGTCCATTCAAAATTTAAAAAAAAAAAATTCAGGCTTTATCATTTTTTTGCAGCTGGGAAACCACAAGGCAGTTGCAATAAATAGAGGATATAAAACTCTAAATGGTTTCAGTGGCTCAAATTAAGTTTATTTTAAAACAGAATTATCACCACTGCATGACTTTTGCTCTTTGCCTTGTCTGGCTAGTTTAACTAAACAGTTGAACAAAAGTTAATGTTAAAAAGCTACGGGTCAAGAGCCCAACTAATGCTAACACTGACCACTATAATGGTGACGTAAACATTTTGGTGTCTTCAATAATTTTCAATCATCACTCAATGAATCACTTAATTACCTCATTAACTTTGACACTGCTTCAGTGTTCATTTTAACACTCAAATAAACTCCCGCGAGAGTTCATTTAACACTGGGCTTTTTGCTGTGTAGACTTTATCTACTTTTTTTTTAGTTTGTCATAGCTGTTAAATTCAGGTATTTTTTACTCAAATATATAGACAAACGAAGTGCAAATTGTTACTTCAATTTACCTCATTTTATTGGGTAGATTCGTAAATTTAGGTTTTCTTTACTCAGACATATAGGATAGAATCTACCCAAACAAACTAAGTGCAAATTGTTACATAAGTTTACCCCATTATATTGAGTAGATTCTATAGGTTGTTTTTTACAGTGTAGCCATCAGACAGGTAGGATCTAAACCATCTTAAAGCCTGGCCTTGGATACCTGCATAATTTTGTAGTCAATCTATTAGTATGTCATGATCTATAGTGTCGAACGCAGCACTAAGATCAAGTAAAACTAGCAATGAGATGCAGCCTTGGTCTGACGCAAGAAGCAAGTCATTAGTGATTTTAACAAGTGCAGTTTCTGTGCTGTGATGGGGCCTGAAACCTGACTGAAATTCTTCATAGATATCATTTTTTTTGCAAGAATGAGCACAGTTGAGCAGATACAACTTTCTCTAAAATTTTAGACATAAATGGAAGATTAGAAATGGGTCTGTAATTTGCCAGTTCACTAGGGTCTAGTTGTGGTTTCTTAATAAGAGGCTTAATAACCGCCAGCTTGAATGGTTTAGGGACGTGACCTAAAGATAACGATGAGTTGATAATATTGAGAAGCGGTTCTTCTGCCACAGGTAACAATTCTTTCAGTAATTTAGTGGGTACGGGATCTAATAGGCATGTTGTTGGTTTAGACACAGTGATGAGTTTATTTAACTCTTCCTGTCCTATAGCGGTAAAGTACTGCAGTTTTTCTTTGGGTGTGACGAAAGAAGTTGACATATTAGACGCAGTATAATCTACATTGGTTATTGTATTTCTGATGTTATCTATTTTATCAGTGAAGAAATTCATAAAGTCATTACTATTAAACTGTAAAGCAATATTTAGATCAGGTGGCGTCTGGTTATTTGTTAATCTAGCCACTGTGCTAAATAAAAACCTTGGATTGTTTTGGTTATTTTCTGAGTTTGCGGATATGCTCGGCCCTAGCAGCTTTTAAAGCCTGTCTGTATCTGGACATACCGTTTTTCCATGCAATTCTAAAAACTTCCAAGTTAGTTTTTCTCCATTTGCGCTCAAGATTGCGAGTTTCTTTCATGAGGGAATGGGTAATACTGTTGTACCATATACATTTTTCGCAATACGTTTTTCTCTAACTTTTTTCTGTTTGATGGGGGTAACAGCTTCTAATGCATTGGAGAAGACGGCGCCCATATTGCTAGTCATTTTGTCTAGATCCTGTGTATTAAGGGGTACACAGAGCAGTTGAGATAAATAGGCAGGTTATTTGTGAATCTATCTTTGGTGGCTGGAACAATAGTTCTGCCAAGACGATAACGCGGAGTCATACAGTTAATATCAGTGATACGCAGCATGCACGATACAAGGAAATGGTCAGTAACATCATCGCTTTGAGGTACGATATCTATATCAGTAAGATCAATTCCATGCGATATAATTAAATCTAGCGTATGATTAAAACGATGAGTGGGCCCGGTGACATTTTGCTTGACTCCAAAAGAGTTTATTAGGTCAGTAAACGCAAGTCCTAATGCATCATTTGTATTATCAACGTGAAAGTTAGGAGAGATTTCTTTTGCATATCTGGCAGAGTAACATTAAGCAAAAGTATTTCAAATGAATTAAACCTGTATCCTGTTTTCTGAGTAACATTGAGAATATCACTATATATTGTTGCAACACCACCACCACGACCACTCTGACGGGGCTCATGCTTATAGTAGTAGTTTGGTGGAGTAGACCCATTTAGACCAATATAATCATTAGGTTTTAGCCAGGTTTCGGTTAAGCAGAGTACATCAAAACTATTATCTGTGATCATTTCATTCACAATAACTGCTTTGGGTGCAAGTGATCTAATGTTGAGGAGCCCAAGCTTTAAAAATGGTTTCTGTTCGTGTATTTTGCTTTTTTCTGGTTTAATTACGATCAGATTTTTTTTAGATCCTGCATTAAACTTATGTTCTGACCTCACTATTCGAGGAACAGACATAGTCTTTATAGATTGGACAGTGCAAGTACTATCATTTAAGCGTTCAGAACAAAAGCCATCGTAGCAATCATTTGAGAGTGTACTTACTAGTCAAATGGAGCGCAGCGTCCTGGAGATATTGTCCGACAGCAGTTCCGCTCCGACTCCAACGATACATGGGAAGCGGTCCTGACACGATGATCCTCGTCGCGGGCAACGTCCTGCGAACCGTCTCGATCAGGCTGCTGAAGTCCCTCTTCAGAACCTCCGTCTGCAGCAGCTTGGTGTCGTTCACCCCCGCGTGCAGGACGATCGTGCCGACGCTCTCGCCGTCCTTCAAGATTGGGGGTATCTGAGCAGAAACATCGAGAACGCGAGCACCAGGAAAACAGTGGGTGTGTACTTTACCTTTAGCTAAAGTAGCACGGATGTACCGGACAATGGAGTCTCCGACGATCACAGCGTCGCGTTCCGTCTCGCGAAGGGAAGCGAAGCGGTTCCGGGTGGAGATCTCGAAGACCGGAGGCGGCGGAGGGGGTGAGGTCCTCGGCCGGGGCCTGGCTCGCGTCTTCCGCTGCTGCTGCACCCAGGGTCCGTGGTGTCCCGGCGCCGGAGTGAAGGACATCTGGGAAGATTGCGTCCAGGGTGCACGGGACCTGTGCAGAGAAGCACACACTCTAAAAAATGTTGGGTTGTTTTTTTAACCCAACTGCTGGGTTAAGCCTGTTGGGTCATTTAGTTGGGTTGTTTTTGTGTTGGGTTGTTTTTGTGTAACCCAACATTGGGTTACTGATTTTATCCAATCAAGTGACAGTTAAGAGAGTAAGCCACTCCCCCTACTCGATGAGCCAAGCGCTATAGTAAAAAGCAACCTATAGAATCTACTCAATATAATGGGGTAAACTGATGTAACAATTTGCACTCAGTTTGTTTGGGTAGATTCTATCCTATATGTCTGAGTAAAGAATACCTGAATTTATCAGCTAAGACAAACTAAAAAAAAAAGGAGGTTAAGTCTACACAGCAAAAAGCCCAGTGTTAAATGAACTCTCCCGGGAGTTTGAGTCCATACTCAAGAGTGTTAAAATGAACACTGAAGCAGTGTTAGAGTTAATGAGGTAATTAAGTGGTTCATTGAGTGATGATTGACCATTATTAAAGACGCCTGATGTTAATAAGCAGAATCACCAAATGAGAAAATCTAATGTTGTAAGTCACCATTATAGTGGTGAGTGTTAGCATTAGTTTAGCTCTTTACCAGTAACTTCTTAATATTAGATTTTGTTTGGGTGTTGTAATTGAGTTATAACAGTCAGACAAACCAGAAGAAATGAGATTTTGTGGTTTTGATTATGCTTTGACAAAGTCATGAAGTAGCGATCAAAATAAGTGAGTTGTATTTTGTTTATGTTGGGTTAATCAGACAGGTGTTTCTGAAATTTATTTGACCGGAAAAAATATAAACATTTTTTAGATTTAGACACACAGACATCAACAATCAGCATGAGAATCACAACAATGGTGACCACCAAAAACGTATGTTGTAGCCAATCAAAACTCATCCATATCTCCCATCATGCATTGTGGCATGAATAAATTATGAGCTGATGATTTCCCTCATGTTTAGAGTTGATCTGTTTCTGAATATGCTGTTTGTCACCATTTTTGAGATTCATATGCTGATTCATGATGTCTGTGTGTGCCTAAAAGAACAGCTTTTGAAATTTTTTTTTGATCGGAGGAGCTTGTAAAAAGTCCATTTAAAATGTAAACAAAAATTCAGGCTTTATCATTTTTTTTTTCTGCTGTGAAACCACAAGGCGTTGTAATAAATAAAGGATATAAAACTCTAAATGATTTCAGTGGCTCAAATTAAGTTTATTTTAAAACAGAATTATCACCACTGCATGACTTTTGCTCTTTGGCTTGTCTGGCTAGTTTAACTAAACAATTGAACAAAAGCTAATGTTAAAAAGCTACAGGTCAAGAGCCCAACTAATGCTAACACTGACCACTATAATGGTGACGTAAACATTTTGGTGTCTTTGGTGTCAATCACTTAATTACCTCATTAACTTGTTAACACTCAAATAAACTCTCGCGAGAGTTCATTTAACACTGGGCTTTTTGCTGTGTAGACTTTATCTACTTTTTTTTTAGTTTGTCATAGCTGTTAAATTCAGGTATATAAACAAATATATAGACAAACGGAGTGCAAATTGTTACATCAGTTTACCCCATTATATTGAGTAGATTCTATAGGTTGCTTTTTACAGTGTACCTTCTCTTTGATTATTGTTTATTTTCTTTATTAAATATTTCAGGTTTGTTTTCAACCAGCAACGTAGTATTTTTTTTGTCAATAGTCTAGGTAAATAAAACAACCCAAAGTGTTGGGTCAAAGATTTAACCCAACAAGTTGGGTTAAAATAACCCAACGCTGGGTTTGTCCATATTTGACCCAGCGTTGGGTTACCAAAATATATCCAATTTGGGTTATTTTAACCCAGCGTTTTTTTTAGAGTGTAGCGCTTGGCTCGTCGAGTAGGGGGAGTGGCTTACTCTCTTAACTGTCACTTGATTGGATAAAATCAGTAACCCAATGTTGGGTTACACAAAAACAACCCAACACAAAAACAACCCAACTAAATGACCCAACAGGCTTAACCCAGCAGTTGGGTTAAAAAAACAACCCGACATTTTTTAGAGTGTACCTTCTCTTTGATTATTGTTTATTTTCTTTATTAAATATTTCAGGTTTGTTTTCAACCAGCAACGTAGTTTTTTTTTTGTCAATAGTCTAGGTAAATAAAACAACCCAAAGTGTTGAGTCAAAGATTTAACCCAACAAGTTGGGTTAAAATAACCCAACGCTGGGTTTGTCCATATTTGACCCAGCGTTGGGTTACCAAAATAACCCAATTTGGGTTATTTTAACCCAGCGTTTTTTTAGAGTGCACGGAGTAGAGGTGGTCAGAGTGTTAGTATCGCGCTGTATACTTACCCGGGAGGATTCCAGAGCGGCTCTCCGCTCTCTCAGCTCGGTCTGCCTCCCCAACAGCTCCTGAATCTGCTTCTCCACGGCCTCCAGCTCGAGCTGCAACGAGCGCAGCTCGAACGTGTCCTCACCTGCACTCAAAGGTGGACACAAATTCGCCATTAAAGCAAGTAACAGTGAGTAAACAATGGTAATGTGTGTAAATAGTGTGTAAACAATGCAAGCAAGATTAGCGGCAACCACGCTGGTGCTGCTAACGGGCTATAAGCTATGAAACCATTTAAAAATCAAAATCGACATCTTCATTGGAATAAAATATTTACTGTTTTTCCCCAAAACAGCTATATAGTTCAGCTATTATGTGCCATAATATAACTCAAATGTTATAATTCTGTAAAACATATTTGTAACTGCATTATTCTAACTGCTAAAAGCTCTGGCCTAAGAATGGTTTGCATCTACACCGACTACTGGAGTAAATCAGTACTGAAAGTAAGGGGGTCATTTAAGGTCACATGTAATGCTTCATATATGCTGTACACACAGAAAAAAAATGGTGCTTCAGCGGTTCTTCAGCGGTTCTTTGGTGTGATTGTGGTGCTATATAGCACCGTTAGTGTATAAAGAACCGGTCAAGCCCCTGTCTGGTTCTTCAGCGGTTCTTCAGTGGTTCTTTGGGGTCGTTAAGGTGCTATATAGCACCACTGCCATACAAAGAACCTGTTAAGCCTCTGAATAAGGATCTCTAACTCTCTCTTAAACTCTTCAGTTGGGAAAAGGATTAAAAACAACATTAACATACAGTGTATTTCCTGAAGATCTTTTTGCCCCTAAGGCCCCCATAAGGAAATATTTCCCACATAAGACCTTTTGACCTTAGAAAAGCATAAAAGTGATTCAAGACATTTTGCCATTGTAGTAAATATATTTACTACTATTGTAGTAATACAAGCCCCTATGATTGTTTCTATTGAGCACCATTTTTGTTGAAGTAATAAAATGCTATACACAGCAAAATCCCCAGTGTTAATTTAACACTCTGAGTGTGGACACATATAAACACTGAAGCAGTGTTGAAGTTAACGAGATAATTAGGTGATTAACGAAGTGATGATTGATCATTATTGAAGACACCTGATGTTAATAAGCAGAATCACCAAAGGAGAAAACCAAAATTTTTAAGCAACCATTATAGTGGTCAGTGTTTGCATTAGTTGGGCTCTTGACCCTTAAATCATCAATATTATGTCTGTTTGGCTGCAGTTACTGAGTTATAACAGCCAGACAAGCAAAGAGCAAAAGTCAATAAGATGGCATTGACTGTGCTTGACTTAATCATCATATAGTGACTTGAGTATTTGACAATTTTCTTACAGATTACAAAAAAAAAAAACTATGAACAAAAGATAAATCAGTTTTGCCATAATCAGACAGATGATGAAGAAAAGTTTATCTTAATTTAGACACACAGACATGAAGAATCAGTGTGAGAATCACAACAACGGTGACCATCAAAAAGCGTTGTAGCCAATCAGAACTCATCCATGACTCCCATCATGCATTGCGGCATGAATAAATTATGAGAGTTCAGAGTTGATCTGTTTATCTGAATATGCCGTTTGTCACCATTGTTGAGATTCATGGGCTGGTTCTTGATGTCTATGTGTGCCTAGCTGAAATGCTTTTTTTTTTTTTTAAAACAGGTTGTAAGAAAAAACTTTCCAAAATACAGCAGCCAAACAAAATCTAGTATTAAGATTTAAGGGTCAAGAGCCCAACTAATGCAAACATTGACCACTATAATGGTTGCTTAAAAATTTTGGTTTTCTCCTTTGGTGATTCTGCTTATTAACATCAGGTGTCTTCAATAATGATCAATCATCACTTTGTTAATCACCTAATTATCTCATTAACTGTGTATGGTACATCTGATGGTTCTACATAGAACCATTTGACAAAGGTGCCATATAGCACCTTTTAAAATAGGTGCTATATAGCACTAAAAGTGGTTCCCCTATGATTACGAGCCAAAGAACCACTTTTAGTGCTATATAGCACCATTTGTTTTTAGAGTGTACAGAGAGCTAACAAATTTAACATATCATTGATTGTTCAGTTAATAATTAAAAATGAACCAAATTTTCCTCATGTGTTTTAGTATATTTGATCTAAAAGTGTGACGGTCCAGTGTGCTACTGTACTGTATGAGAGTTCAGCGTTACTGCACACATGGTCATTCATATCAAACCCGTGCAGCTGAACTCTTAGTGTATGTATGTGGTGTGTTTGTGATTGTGTGTTTTGACAGATGTGCAGTGGACTGATGTCACATGACCGTCGGAGGGTCGTTGCTGCGTCTGACCCCTGACTGCACCTGTCCGCAGCGCCGCTTGCTGTTTTCTGTCACTCACCTCGTAACGCTGACAGCGCCGTGCTATGGGCCGCTAATTGCTCCCTGCTCTGGTCACCATAATTGTCTGTAACTCCAGGGCTTGTTGTCATTAATTCCTTGTAAAAACGTGTCATAAACACGGAAGCTTAGGAACAAGTGTTATGAGTGTTTGTTTGCCATTTGTCGTTCACAGCTTCCATTAATTACTCGCTTTCAATGAGGCTTCTGTTCGGGGTTTTGTTTAACCTGCTGTTACCTGTGATGCAGAAAACTTATCATTTTCACTGCCTTACGTAAAATTCTTACCATAAATTATGTTGTGGGGTTTTCGAGCATGGCGTGACCTCATATCAGATCCTTCATATTATATTAAAGGACTCGTGATCAGTCAAACCTGACAGATTCAAGCCTGAAAATCTCACAGAAAACAACGAATTTTATAGAATTTTCAAGAAATCATATATGCCCACCTCAGGCCCAAAGTAGCAGATATTAATATGGCTGATTATTAAACAAAACTTGCAGTTTTGAATACAAATGACAGTTTAGTCTGTTTTAAACCCATTTCTTCACATTCATCTGCAGTTGAAATCTTCACTTCATCATTTGACGCATCCACAGGTCACTGAATCTCTCTGCTGTAAATGTGTTTAAAGCTGCTCCCCTGTAGAAAGACAAACCAGCGTGATCCACATGTTCATTAATCACTCAGTCTGCATGTGAAATCCTCTACGTCTGACCCACAGACAGTCCATCAGAGTCTTGAGACGTTGCTTTTCCCACACGCTCAGACATCCGTCATGAAAGAGCCTTTTCATCCCTCATAGAAGAAATCAAATCAGAGGAACGTTTCAGAAAGATGCTGACATAACATGTCAAAAACATTTTCTATGGTAAAGGCATTACAGAAATTACAGAGTGACTTTCTGTAAATTTGCTTTGAAATGATACATATTGTAAAAATGTATGTAGTTTTCTGTATTTATGTAAAAAAAAAGTACAAAGTACATATTGTGTTCATGTTGTACAGTATTGCAAAACACAGTCACACTTTATTTTAGAGTGTCTTTATTACAGTGTAATTATACAATAAAATATTAAGTAATATTAATTATATTAATTATTAACAACATACACTTAGTCTGGGTTTGGGGTGGGTTGGTCAAAGATTAGTTGCATGTAATTATGCACAATTTAATGTTATTACTACAGTAAGAACTTGTAATCTGTAACAAGGAAACTGTAAAAGTTGTTAGACAAAACTCTTGTGTTGCTGTTGAGGTGGGTTATGGGTAAGGTTAGGGACAGGTTTGGGTTAGTTAAGAGGTGGGACAGGGTCAACAGTGTAATTATAGCTGTAACTACAGAAAAAAAAAATACATAGGTCTTTTAAAGAAGTCTTTTTTGCTCATCAAGACTGCATTTATTTGATTAAAAATACAGACAAAAACAGTAATACTGTGAAATATTATTGCAATTTAAAATAGTGTTTTTCTATTTTATTACACATTAAAATGTAATTTATTTCTGTGATGCGCAGCTGAATTTTCAGCATCATTACTCCAGTCTTCAGTGTCACACGATCATCAGAAATCTGTCACGCTCAGTCACAACAGACAAAAGGAGTAAAGTGTAACAAGTGAGTTTATTAAAGTTCTCAACTTAAACAAGTTCACTGCAGGTAAATATCCAGGTAAGTATTAGTGCAGGTCAATGTCCAGGTAAGTATCACACATCAAACAGGATACCAGCAGGTAAGTGTTCAGGTGAATATACGTGCGGGTAAACGTCAACAGTATCACAAATCAAACAGGTTCTACTGCAGGTAAGTATATGGCAATAGAAGTATACTCAATCTTTCAGGCGTGCGTTTGAGGATAAAGGCAGACTGAGTTCGTTCTTCGAAGGTAAGCGAGCAGGTAAGCGGGCAGATGATCCAGGAATGATAGAGCGTATCAACCTTGAGCTCAGCCATCGAATGAATGGCTGAGCGATCCTTTTAAAGGGAGCTGCTGATTGTGACCAGGTGCTAGTAGTCCGGTGATTGCGAGCGAGTGATTGGTGCTGAATCAGATGCAGGTGATTGCGTGCGTTCGGTGGAGACTGGTCCAGGGTCAGGTGAGTGTGACGGTGTGACATTACCCCCCCCTCCACGAGCGTCTCCTGACGCTCGTACTCGACGGCGAGGACGGCCACGACCTCTGGGAGCTGGACAGGTAGGATGGGACTGGTGGAATTCCGCGGTCAGAGAGGGATCGAGTATGTCATCTCGATCGATCCAGCTTCTCTCCTCAGGACCGTACCCTTCCCATTCAATCAGGTATTGAAGCCGCCCGTTCTGCCGCCGAGAGTCGAGGATCTCTTGGACTCGGTAGATGGTTTCAGTGGCTTCAATTTCGGGTTGAGGAGGGGGTTCCGGGTGGTCTGCAGAGGGAGGAAATGTAGGATCAAAGTGACGTTTCAACAGTGATACATGGAAGGTGGGTGCTATGCGGTAGTGAGGTGGTAGTTGCAGTTCATAAGTGACATCATTTAGACGTCGTATTATTGGGAATGGACCAATGAACTTTGGACTCAGCTTGCGGCAGGGCAAACGAAGGTTGATATCCCGAGTGGAAAGCCAAACTAACTCGCCCGGCTGGTATTCTGGTGTCGGAGATCGGCGAGTGTCAGCCCACCTTTTGTGCCTTTGAACTGCCCGCTGTAGGTGAGTATGTGCTGAGTTCCACACCCTCTCGCTCTCCCGGAACCAGTAATCTACCGCTGGGACCGAGGAAGGTTCATCATTCCAGGGAAAGAGGGGTGGCTGATAACCTAGAACACATTGAAAGGGTGTTAAGCCTGTGGTTTCTTGCCTTAATGAGTTCTGAGCGTATTCGGCCCAGGGCAGATACTGGTTCCAGGATTCCTGATGGTTATGGCAGTAGGACCTGAGGTAACGACAGATCTCTTGGATTTTTCGTTCTGTTTGGCCGTTCGTCTCTGGATGGTACCCCGAGGATAAGCTGATTGACACCCCGAGTAATCGAAAGAACTCCCTCCATACCCGGGATGTGAATTGAGTCCCTCTATCCGAGACAATGTCCTCAGGGATTCCAAAATGTCTGAAAATCTGAGAAAACAACAACTGAGCAGTGTTCATGGCTGTGGGTAACCCCGGTAAGGGAATTAGTTTACAGGCCTTTGCGAAGCGGTCTACGACCACTAGAATGGTTGTGAAACCATCAGACTTAGGCAGGTCAGTAGCAAAGTCTATTCCTATATGGGACCAAGGCCGTTGCGGAATGGATAATGGAACCAGCTTACCCTCGGGCAGACGGCGAGAGGTGTTGTTTATGGCACAGACGACACATCCTCGGATATAGCGGTACACATCACGAGTCATCTGCGGCCACCAGTAATGATTGTGGAGGAGCGAGAGGGTGCGTTTGCCGCCTGGATGCCCGGAACCTGGAGAGGTATGAACAGAGTCCAGAAGGTAGTGACGGAGAGAAGATGGTATGTACTGTTTACCTTCTGGACCTCCCGGTGGAGCTGGTTCGTGATGTGTGGCTTCCTGGATCTGGTCGTCCCATGACCATTGAATGGGACAAATCATTAGAATAAATGAGAATGTCGTCAATATAGACGACCACAAATTGATGTAGCATATCCCGGAAGATCTCATTCATAAAATTTTGAAAAATGGAGGGTGAGTTGGCTAGGCCATACGGCATAACCCGATATTCGTAGTGGCCACTAGGGGTGACAAAGGCGGTTTTCCATTCATCACCACTACGAATACGGATTAAATTATAGGCACTCCGTAAGTCTAGCTTACTAAAAATCTTGGCTTGTCGTAATTCCTCTAAGGTGGATGGAACGAGCGGAAGGGGATATGCAAATTTTACTGTCTGCTCATTTAAGGCTCGGTAATCAATACATGGGCGAAGGCCTCCATCTTTTTTTGCCACAAAGAAAAAGCTAGAGGCGGCGGGTGACGTGGATGGTTGGATAAAACCCTGCGCTAACGCCTCCGCTACATATTCGTCCATAGCCCTTCGTTCAGGTAAAGAGAGTGGGTATACCTTGCCTTTGGGTAGAGTGGCATGTGGCACTAGATCTGTAGCACAATCCCACCTTCGGTCAGGTGAGTGTGACGGTGTGACAAAATCATTCTAATATACTGATTTATTATCGGTGCTGGAAACAATTGTGCTGCTTAATATTGTTTTATATCATGTGATACTTCTTTCAGGTTTCTTTGATGAATAAAATGTTTAAAAGAACAGCAATTATTTAAAGTAAATAAATCTTTTTTAACAGTATAAACTACTGTTAGTACATTTTTTTTGTTCTTTCTTTGTTTGAAAGAAATTAATACTTTTATTCAAGGATGTGAATAAAAGTGGCAGGAAAGACTTACATTGTTCTATTTTTAATAAATGCTGTTCTTTTTAACATTTTATTCATCAAATAATCCTGAAAGAAGGATCACAGTGAAGTTAAAATGAAACAGCACAAGTGTTTTCAACACTGATAATAAATCAGCATGTTAGAATGATTTCTGATGATCGTGTGACACTGAAGACTGGAGTAATGATGCTGAAAATTCAGCTGCACATCACAGGAATTAATTACAGTTTAACAGATATTCACAGAAAACTCTTATTTTAAATTGCAGTAATATTTAATAGTATTTTTTGTTTTTGTATTTCTTCTTGTGTAAATTAAAGTGTAAGGAGTGCAAACTTTTTTTCTTGGAAAGATCTGGTTAAAACATTCCGTCTCACTAGTACTTGTGAAAAGTAAAAGTACCTCACAGCCCGGTGTATCCACATGCTCATCATTGTTTCATATGTATTTAAGTTCAGAGAATTACACAATCCCAGCAGGAATGGGCATTTCAGGCTGTTGTTTAGTATCACAGTATTTCATGAAGTAAATGAAAATGATGTAAGCTCTGAAACAGAAGTGCATGTTTTACAGCTGCAGTGGGATTGTGTGGAGCTGCTGTGGTCTATAAACGTACAGCCGTGCACTCTATGAAGGGCGCGAATGTCTTGGGCTTTGGCAGAGCGGTAGATCTCATGCAGTTAGTTTGACTGCGCACAAACAGCGCTGACGTACGGCCCGCGTCGGCCGGGTCAGAGCTCGACTGAGACCGCTGCGGCGTGGGTGTTTATAATGAGCAAAATAATGTGCGCTAATTAACAACAACCGCAATAAACACACGTCTGATCTCACTAACACAATGCAAATGTCTGGAATCGCTGTGATTAATTAGTGAGGTTTACGCTTGTCTGATAAATGAGGCTTCTGCTCATACTATTGTTATCGATTTGAACAAAGCCCCAACCCTAGTGCACTTCAGCGTGCAAACTGAACTAAAACATAATATATTCATAATATGACTAAAAACTGGGTTGAGTTGAGAAGCAGTAATCCGAGTTTACGAGAGTGGATTGTACACAGCAATAACAGTGAAATTCACCACGGTCAACAAACAATAATGAGTAGCTGTAATCGTGCACTTCAGTCGGTGTAATCACAGCTCAACTGAACGCATGCATTTTAGATAACGATCTTTCACGAACGGTTCACCTATCCAAAATGCCTTAAACTCAAAATACATTGAGTTTATTAGCACACAGTACACCTCTCTAAGCGATACGCGGTCGACCACACACCATTAATGTGCTTCACGGACGATTTTATTAAAGAAAACGCAAACAAAAAGGCAGCCACTTTCTCCTGGATAATGGAAAACATTGCAGCGGCTGCGTTTGAAGCGAGTCAGTGTGTTTGGTATCGCTCCATCAGAACTGGCCCTGCTTGAGGTCTGAACTACATACGACTTCAATCTAACTTTGCAATTTCACCCTGACTGATTAGATGCAGCAAATTAAATATCTAATAGCTGTTATTAAAAACCACAGTCCGTGTTGTAAAAATGCACTGATGTGGTTTCACAATGACTTTAAATGCATCTTGGCAGTTTAAGTGTGTGGCGTCACTGATAATGCGCCGCTCTTGGCTTTCTGAGTGAATGCCTCTGACAGCGGAGTTTGTCCGGCTCGCGAAACACCGCTGACTTTTGTACAAAACGGCAGGTTTTCCCCATGAGTCCACCCTCCACCCTTTTCGACATGATTCTCAATACGAACCCTTCTCAGAGAGGAGCTATCTCTACTTTATATAACCATTTATTTACATATCAGCCCCAGGCTTCTGATTGTCTTCGGGTTACCTGGGCTAGAGACCTCAACATGGAGATAGATACAGAGACATGGCAGTTAGTTTTGAAGCGTGTTCATAATTCATCTGTTTGCGCTCGCCATGGAGTCTTACAGTGTAAAGTTGTGCACAGGGTACACTGGTCCAAAAGTAAGCTAGCCCGTATATTTCCCAATATTGATCCATGTTGTGACAAGTGTCATCTAGAACCAGCTAATTTAGCCCACATGTTCTGGACTTGTCCTGCTCTGTCTACTTTTTGGGAGTCAGTTTTTGAGTCACTTTCAGCTACCATATCTGTTAAACTTTCTCCCTCTCCACTTATTGGGTTGTTTGGAGTCTTGCCTTCTAATTACTCATTGTCATCTCATTTTATTGGGCTGGTAGCCTTTCTCACTTTACTAGCTAGACGTTGTATTCTGATGCATTGGAAAGGTCCTCATGCCCCTTCTCACACTCGGTGGATAAAAGATGCTTTATTTTTTATTAAATTAGAAAAAATTAAACACACTCTTCGTGGCTCCATGTTAAAATTCTCAGCTATATGGCTACCCTTCATTGATCATGTTAGAACTCTGCAGTTGGATGCAGTCTCTCTTGAGTAATTATCCATCTACACTGTACTATTATGATTTCATTTATCCAAATTGTTCACTTGTATTGTCAAGTCAGTAGCACGCATTTATTACTAAGCTATTATTTATTTATTTTAATTAGTATTTTTTTTTTTTTTAATTGATTCTTTTCAACCTTTTTTTTTTTTTATTATTATTTTCATAATGTTTGTATGTTAATTATGTATATGTGTGTTTTGTTATGAAAATTCAATAAATAAATAAAAAAAAAAACAAAAAAAAAAAAACGGCAGGTTGATGGTAACAGCGCTGCTCCTCTGTCATTTCCACGATGGCTTCTAGTGATTGTCCTTGTTCGCCAGATACAATACGAGCTCTGCGTTTTCCTCGCTGCGAGTCAATTGTGAGGAACAGTGTTAAAACCCAGTGAAAACGTGGTTTGAGCCATCGTCCAGTGCCAGTGTTTCTGGAATGATTTCCAGCTGTGTGTGAAACACTAACGACACCTCAGCTCCTCTACGCCGCTGCTTTAAGAGACGCCAAACTTCTCCACCTCTGAGAAAACCAGCGCTTTTATTCTCAACTACTGTTGAAAACTCTCAGAAACACATCTCAAAATGTTTTACAAATGACTCACAGCAAAAGCCTGTCGACAAATGAGGATGGGTGGGTAATGCAGTCTAATGAAGCACTGAAACACTATTAGAGAAGAGGATGATCACATCACATCCAGATGAATAACGATGCAAAACAGACTACATACTACCCTAGTAAAACAGATTTAAAATGCATTTATTTTATACTAAGTATAGTTCAAGTCTATTAACATATTTACTGACATATTACTTAAGATTGTAATTAAACTTTATTTGGAATGTGCACAATTCACATTTCTTAATATTAAGCCTAAAATATATTTTAATGTCACTATTGATGAGGATTGTATGATCTTTAAATATTTTGCATTTAAAGACTGATATTATTTAAAGTGTATCTAAAGTACACTTCCACTTTACCACAATCAGATGTACGTCATTATATCTGTGGACTTAAGCACACAATTAAAGTGCAAAATGAGTTGTTCCAATTTGTCAGACTGTAAATATACCAGTTTAGTGTACTAAAAGTACAACTGCAGGGTATTTTTGTTAAGCACATAAGATGTAAATGTAGTTGTAGTATGCTTAGCATGAAATAAATGTATTTTAAGTACAATTTAGTATATTAGTTTTTCACTAGGATATTTAAGGATGATTCACAATATACAGTAGCACACCTGAACAATCTGAACTGCTTAAAACAGCTAAAATTGATACTATGTAATAGTATAATTAAGGGGGAAAATCATGTAAACATTACATTCACAAAATAACATTCTTACACTAGTCACTAACACATCACTTTTTCTTTCTATGCACTGTAATAAAGGTGTTTTATGGTTTTATAATGCAACTAGATCACTGTACTGACCAATCATCACGATGATCAGAACTATCCAGAACACTACATCAGTAACTTGACATTAACCCAAAACCTCAAACTTATTAACAATAACTGTCAAAATGAACAAGCAATAATAATTGCCTGTTTGTTTGACAGTTTGACCTCCTGCTTTAGTCATGTACCGACAGAAAATGAAGTGAAACCAGAGGAGCGGTTCATGTCATGTTTGTGTTTAATATTATTATTATTAGTAGTAGTGTAGTAATATTATTTATAAATGTATGTGTGAAACTAGAGAGAGCCTCCAGTGCTAAAAGCAGCACTTTATATTTCTTGAAAAGTACGGTCTGAGGGTGAAGTACAGATGACATTGTACATCTCAATATGGGCATTCACTAAAGCCAAGCAACTTAAATAACAGATGTGGTATAAACCCCCATGAACACACTCTTTTTTACCCATCACAGACACTCTGTGTGAGATACACTGATCTCTCTGGCTCTTGATAACCGCTGACTCCGTTATGACGTATCATGACTCGGTGTGTTGGGGTTGTGTGTAGATGAGCTGCTGTATTTTGTCTCAGCGGTGGAGCTAAAACGCTCCCGTCAGGCGTTCAGCTGTATTACACACACGGCTTGTGCTGTAATCAGTGAGTGATTTGATTAGAGTTGAGTGAATCTTCTCAGACTGATCCACTACTATTACAACTGTTGTGAATTTTTTCTTAGAGACCAGGAGACGTTTTTGGATATCTTGAAGCAGAAGTTTCTCTTTATTCAGATACTCGCTGCTCTGCACTGCAGTCTTCAAAAAAGTGGTCTTCTCAAAGCTCAGCACAGCAGAGTATATAAGTTTGAAGGGGGAGGAGTACATAGAGGTGGAATCAATCTAAACAAAGCATGCAAATGTGGTACAGGAAAACAGCTCAGTTAAAGATTTATCCCAGCCTTGATCTATTTAGCATACAAGTGTCATTCAAATGCATAGGTGCTTAAACAAAAGGCACAGTTGTACCTTGAGCTTAGAATTCACACTTAACTTGGGAAAACCTGCCAGATGCTCAGGAACTGCATAAAGACAAAAGGTTACTGTCTCAGGGCCTGGGCTGCCTGCTCTTAGACTGTCACAATATACATATTTTTTTCAGTTCAGTTGTTATATTGGAACCTATAACAAATATGCATAAGATCAGCATATTTTAAACAGATTCTTAAATTTGTAATCCTTCAGTCCCCCCTTTGAGAGTTCTAATAACTCTCACATAATTCAAATTTAAACCTCCATAAATCCATTCTATAGCCTATGTTTGTTAACATTAAGCCCCATCTTCCATTCATGTAACTTGAAATAGTTACAGGCTCATATATCTTAATCTGTGTCTTGTCCTAGATTTAATTAGGTGTAATAGTTCTTTTCAGAACCATAACTGTTGACACATACGACATGGATGGTAACATGTCATACAAGCTACATGTTGACACAGAAAACCATGTAGCGTAAGAGTGGAAGTCCTGACGTCCATGGCGCCTGAATAGCTGTGTAGTCTAGCTGTGTAGTTTTCTGTAGTCCATTTCCCACGTAGATTCACTTAGATGACTCTTTGTCCTCATGAATCTTGTTCATGGATGTCTGAGGTGATGCTTTACTCCAGGATGCTGCTTTTGAAGACATCATGGCATGTACACATACCTGCAACACAAGAAAACAGAGAAACAGCAGACCAGCAGTATTCATGCATAGACAATTTAGACTTCTGTTGATCGTATAGTGGTTTTAAGTCTAGTGATCGTATAGTGGTTTTAAGTCTGATGATCGTATAGTGGTTTTGCTGACCTAGTCTTAAGTCATTTGACACCTATGGACCAGTGAGGTGGGGACAAACTGATGAGGGGAAAAACCTATGAGGAAATCTTCACCGCAGGGTTGGCCCCCGAGGCCTGTTGCACTTCGGTTCTTCCCTGGGCTCCTCACTGTCCTGTGTGTCCTAGTCTGTCCCTGTAGTTAGTGTGCGAACTTAAATGTGCAATCACTCCATCCTCTAATGAAACATCAGTCATAGCAAACATCATAACCCATAGAGGAGGGGTGAGTGACTGTAGTGTGCTGTAGTATTGTTTTTGGCTGTGAGTGTACTTAACCAGAGTCCCCCAATGGAAGGAAGTCAACTTCCTTTTGTTCTATTTGCAAAGAATCTTTTCATCTTTGTTGTAGATTACTGGGGTGATTAAGAACTCACAGCCTTAACAGTTAGCACCTCAGCAAGCTGCCCCACGAGTCTGGTGTAGTGGGGAGGGTCTGCTTCAGCGTTGCAAGCAGACTGAGAAGGAGCTGATTTACACTGTTCATTTCTCTTACATACTTTTTGTTTTTTCTACACTCTTTCATCCAGTGTCCACGTTTACCACAGTAATGACAATTACCCTCCCTCTTAGGACATTTATTTTTCTGTTGGTTCTTTATGTTGACCTGAAAGGATGCTGCTGCAATCTTTACTCTTGCTTTAACATCAGAGTCTCTTTCCCAAATAGCTAACATGTCTAGTTTACTTCTGAGAGTTTTGTTAGACCAAGTTAGATCTAGGAATGTCAAGGCTTTTCTGTACTCAGCTACAAGGCCATCTGACCAGATGCGGACTAAGGGTCCCTTGTCATCTAGCACACTTTCAGGATCCTCAACTATTCCACTGTAAGTTACAGCTGTCTGGCAGAACCTTTCACTGTATTCATTCACAGTTTCTTCTTTCCTTTGCACACAGTTAGTGATTCTGGACCAGTCTATTTTGGGTCCCATGATATTCTTTAGAATTTTCAAAACACCTTCTCTCAAATCCGCTTTACTGGCATGTTGTAGTTCAGAAGTAACAGCAGACTCAAAACTGTTGAATTCAGATTCAGTTAGAATTTGTGACATCAGCTGTGTGACTTCTGCTAACGACATGTCGTAGAGACGCATTTTGCTAGTCAATGCTCTTCTAAATTCAGAAAAATTTGTGCGTGCTGAGGGTAAGCTCTGGGATAGTCTTTCTATATCTTCAGGTCCTAGCGCTGTATGGACTGCTTGTAACTGGAGTATGGGGGTTGCAGATGGAAGTGTTTCAACACCTTCTATCCTACTCTGAGCCCTTTTTCTCGCTCCACATACTTCAACTGCATTTACATTTTTATCTCTTAATCCAGTATTGCTATTGTCCTCTAGTCTACACAAAGACTGTAAATCAGGATAGCTTTCATCTGACTGTTGGTCTTTTGAATCACTTTTGGTTGAGGCCTTGTTATGGCCCACCTTTTTAGTGAGACAGGACACTCTAGTTTGTAGTTGTTTGTTTTGTTCTTTTAACTTAGCAATACATTGAGCTTGTTCTTGTGCTAAGGATAAGGTAAATTCTCTGTGGCAGCAGATAATGCCTTTAATGTTTTTCTTTCTGATACATGCCCCAAGTACCTTTTTGCATTCTTCAATTGACCATACTTTTTCTGGATCAATACTAAATTTCTTTGTCAAATCCAATCTGACTGACTCTGTCACTATTGAGTCCATGTGCTCTCCTAACAATGATTTGAACTCATTGTCTGTCCATAAAGGGGTAGCTAGTCCACCTTTCTCAGTTGTGGGAATCAACCTAGCATTCCTTCTCAACATTTTGTAATGTTTTTCTGACACAACAATACACTTCTAACACCTCCCTGGCAAGCAGAGGATAAATTTGTCAACACAGAACAACTGTTGTTAACCTTCTCTGGCAAAGCAGAGGAAAACCTAGTTAATACACATTATCATGTATTCAACCTTCTCTGGCAAAGCAGAGGATTCCTGAACATAAACTACTAGCACTTTACGCTAATCTTCTCTGCCTAAAAACAGAGGATAACAGATATTAGCATGTAAAGCTAATCTTCTCTACCTGAATAGAGGAAAACTAGTCTGTTAACCAAACCCTGCAGCTGTTTGTTAACACTTCTCTGACAGCGCAGAGGCTAACCACATATACTGGTCTGTAGTGGTTCTTTGAATAGAGTAACACTCACCTAATCGTTGTTGAGCTGAAAAAGTTTCTGGAATTCAGTCTGGAACGATGTCTGGCGAGAAGCTCTATCCGGGTCACGGCACCAAAACTGTTGTGAATTTTTTCTTAGAGACCAGGAGACGTTTTTGGATATCTTGAAGCAGAAGTTTCTCTTTATTCAGATACTCGCTGCTCTGCACTGCAGTCTTCAAAAAGTGGTCTTCTCAAAGCTCAGCACAGCAGAGTATATAGGTTTGAAGGGGGAGGAGTACATAGAGGTGGAATCAATCTAAACAAAGCATGCAAATGTGGTACAGGAAAACAGCTCAGTTAAAGATTTATCCCAGCCTTGATCTATTTAGCATACAAGTGTCATTCAAATGCATAGGTGCTTAAACAAAAGGCACAGTTGTACCTTGAGCTTAGAATTCACACTTAACTTGGGAAAACCTGCCAGATGCTCAGGAACTGCATAAAGACAAAAGGTTACTGTCTCAGGGCCTGGGCTGCCTGCTCTTAGACTGTCACAATATACATATTTTTTTCAGTTCAGTTGTTATATTGGAACCTATAACAAATATGCATAAGATCAGCATATTTTAAACAGATTCTTAAATTTGTAATCCTTCACAACTAAACTCACATTCAGCACATTCACTCACATTCAGCACTTAGGAACAGCAGCCTTGTGTAGAAAAGCCTGACATTAATAAAAGACAAACCTTGAAAAAAATACTTCAAGTTAATTTTATTAAGTAAACTTGAGTAAAGTTTAAGTATATTTGCCAAATATACTTTATGTATTAGAATACTAATATTAATGTAGTAGTTGTATACTTTTCATGAATTTACTGTTCAGACACTGAATAAAATAAATAAAAATTTCATGTAAGATGTAAATGTTAGTGAATTTTTTTTCCCCCACTGCATACTTGAAGTATATCATAAATTTATATAACTTAAAAAAGTTTTATAAATGTTAACTTAAAAAAGCTTTTACTTGCAGTATCAAAACTATTATAAGTAAACTTGCAGTACAAAACTATATAAACTAGCAGTTTCACTTTTATTAACTAAAAGTGCTTCCAAGAATAACTGAAAAACAACACACACAAGTACACAACTAGTGCATTGATATTAGTACACTTACTGCATAACGTATGCTTGAAAAATATACCTGAACTTTACATGTTTACTTCTCTTACAAAATTAACTTTTTAAGAAATTTATTCCAGAAAAGTTAAGCTGACCTCTTACTACAAACCTGAGCATTTATGTTTCTAAGATAATATGTAAAACATATATAAACAAAAAATAATACCTCTAAGAAGTGAAAAAAATTGCTTATTACAAAAACAAAAAAAACAACAACAAACAAAAAAACCTACAAGCCAAGTATGCTTAGAATACTTTGTTTTACTTTTCTTAAGTATATCTTGGTCAAAAGATAAAAGACGTATAGGCAAAATATACTTTTATGTATATGTGAACCTGGACCACAAAATCTTTTTTAATTTATACATACTTGCTGAATAAATAAGCTTTCCATTGATGTATGGTTTGTTAGGATAGGGCAATATTTGACCAAAATATCTTCATGGAACATGATCCTTACTTAATATCCTAATGATTTTTGGCATAAAAGAAAAATTGATCATTTTGACCCATACAATGTATTTTTGGCTACTGCTACAAATATACCCGTGATACGCAAGACTGGTTTTGTGCTCCAGAGTCACATTTTTGTCCGTATAATCCAACTTTACTGAAGTGTGTTTTTGCTTAGTATATATGTTCAGCATATTAAAAATGGTCAAAGTATTCTTTCGTATTTTTAGTTTTAAAAACGTATAATATTAGTGCACTTGATTAAACTTGTTTTTTGTAAGAATATCTTGATTCTGATTGAAGTTTCAGCAGGTCTGACCTGTGGTTTTGAGTGCTGGTTGTCTGCGTAGTGTGTGTGTGTGTGTGTGCGTGTGTGCGTGTGTGTGTGTGTCTGCCTCTGTTTTGTAGCCTTGACACCGAGGCAGAGGAGTGTTTCTCAGCAGTTCCTCCCCTCCGCTGTGTGTTCATCCAGCTCTCTGTCCTCACATTAATCTCCTCAGTCATTTCCCTGTCAGTGTTTTCGGAGTGTGTGTGTGTGTGTGTGTACTTGTTTTTGCTACATTGTGGGGACCAAATGTCCCCACAAGGATAGTAAAATCTGAAATTTGGGGACCGGCCTGCAGTCCCCACAATGTTAAAAAATGATTAAAAATAGTAAATGATGTTTATCTGAAAGTGTAACAATGCAAACATGTTTTCTGTGAGGGCTAGGTTTAGGGTTAGGGTTGGGTTAGAGGATAGACAATATCGTTTGGTCAGTATAAAATCTATCTTTTTTATTAAATCAGTGACATACTACCAGCTCATAATCTTCTGAAGTTTTTGTTATACTGCCTTTTCGTACATATTTTAATCATGGACCACTTGGAAAGTTTTCTATTGTTGGCCAGGCCGTGTTTCATTAAGCAGCAGTTGAAAGATCTGTTTCATAAATTCACTCATAAATTGCATGGTGGGATACTGTGGCATTCAGATCTCTCCGTCATTTATTGAGAGTTGCAGTTGGATTTAATGTAGTTCAGGTCATGAGTCTGGTTGTTTGCTCTGTGTGTGTGTGTGAAGGATGAGTGATTTTGAGTATGAGTGTGGTTCCAGGTGGGCAGGCGTCCTCAGACAGCAGAATGAACGTCCGTCACACTGATAAAACTGCAGTGCGTGTGTGTTTAAAACAGCTCTGTGGCCGGTGTCAAGTTCCTCTCCGTCCATTTATCTGAACCCAAGAAACCAAGATGAACGAGCCATCACGCTAACACGTGTGCTAAAGCCATCAAGTGTTGATGTAATGGTGCAGAGGATCTGTGCAGTTCAAAAGGAAATGAAATACTTATTTGATTTTCAGCTGGTTTTAAACACCCGCAGCCTTGAGCTTCTGTTCTCAGATTTATGAATATTAGTTTTAAGATCATCTGTATAAAATGATTTACACAGTTACTTCAGAAAGTTACACCGAATTCACCTTCAGTGATGTACTGCCAGTTTTGTTTCAGTTTTCATACTGTACCTGCCGACAATATCAGACTGCAATTTATATGTCTTTCTGAATCTGAATCACAAAATAAGAAGAAGAAGAAGAACATATCTTCAGTGTCACATTTTATCCGCCAAATGAAAATCGGAGTGTCTGTTTACACTAAGTGTAAACAGCACGCCTTGTTGGCAGAGGCTATTTACACTAACTCCGCCCACCAGCGTGTGATTGGATTAGTCAAGAATATAAAAGACAGATGCCAAATGTTGGCTCCAGTGGCGTAAATGATAAAGTGCACATTGTAGTCTTTTTGATGCGATCAACTCGGGGTTTCGATTCCATCTTTGCCAAACTTTTTTTCCCTCCCTTTTCAGATATCATATCAAATCAGAAAGGCATTTATTTTCAATAAAAATGAAGGAAATAATCAAAACGTTGAGAATGAAGTGTCAGGTAGGGTTAGGGTAGGCGTTGGGAGGCCTTTATTGTCTCAATAAGGTGGCATCAATTTAATAATTGGAATTAAAAATGATCATTTACATTCAGTCACGTTGCATATGAATCATTTAAAAAATGATTTCAAATGACATTATTACTATGGTTTTCTGTTTCATGTTTTTCTGCCCATTACATAGCCTTTAATCCATTATGGACCAGTTTACCAGATAGAGATTAAGCCTAGTCCTAGACTAAAATGGTCCTTTAAACCAGAAAAACAGAAAACTACATTCTCTGTCATGGTTTTAAATAGTCTTAGACTTAGTCTAGCACAGATTTTAATCGGCTGATTTCCTGGAGGAAGACTAGAGCTACTTCATGACTAAATTGAATCTTAAATTAAACGAGGAGGCAGGTTTAACTTCAGATTAACATTGTGTTTCCAGTCCTTATATATCCTTGGTAGATATGAACAAAGAAGCCAGCAAAAAATAAATCTGTACTGTTAATCATTTTAATCTTTGATTTAAAAACAACAACAACAACAACCTTTCAACCCAGTGAAATAGGAGGGAATGGAAATCTCATTATGAAAGGTGTTTTTTTCTCTCTCTAATACACATCGACCACAATTAATGGCACTGTTTGCAATCTCCTTTTGCCAGTTTAAGAGCTATGAGCTTGTCCTATAATGCCTGATGATTCTGCACATTTGACAAGAGATCAGAGACCATTCCTTCATCCAGATTCACTTCACACCATTCAGATTAGCAGCTCCATGTTGATACTCTCTCCTCTTCAGTTTTCTACAGGTTTCAGGTCAGGAAACTGGACAGCCACTTTTGTGTTGATTTTGATGGTCCTTTTGGATCATTGTTCTGTTGGAAGCTCCAACCACAGCCCATTATAAGGCTTTCTGACTCCAAGACTTTACTATTTTTTTTTTTTTTTTGCAATTTTCCGGCTGATCTTTAGAGAGTCTTTGGCCACTCAAGACAATACAGACACAGACAATATACTGTAGGCAGATTTGTAACATACTGTTGATTGGAACTCCTTAATTATTGTCCTAATGATGGAAATGAAAATGTTCAATGCTTCAGCTCTTTTATATATTTATTTATTTTTCTTTTTGGACTATTTTGTGATATTTTCTTGTCTTCATATTTTGTACAATTCAACAATCTGTTGCTGCACAACAGAACTATATTCTTTTTTTTGTTTGTTTTTTTTCATTGTTATGGATAATAAAGGGGAATTTGGTTTTTGTATTCCTCATATTCATATTCCTCTGAAACTGGAAGTCATGACTGGATAATTCCATGTTCTTATAGCTAAAAAATGTAAATGTGAATATAGAGCTTCAAATTTTACTCATAATTTCTAGGACTACAAATAATTTTGACCAATGTGTATTAGAGAAAATAATTCATTATGTGATTTTGTGAAAGTTAAATTTTTGTGTTTGTTTTTATATTATTATTAGGGCCCGAGCCCTAAAAGGGGAAGGCCCTATTGTTTTTCTAAGGATTATCAGGGCCCGAGCCCTAAAAGGGCGAGAGCCCTATTGTTCTTCTAAGGATTATTAGGGCCCGAGCCCTAAAAGGGCGAAGGCCCTATTGATCCCCTAAGGATTGTTATTATTATTAGGGCCCGAGCCCTAAAAGGGCGAAGGCCCTATTGTTCTTCTAAGGATTATTATTATTAGGGCCCGAGCCCTAAAAGAGCGAAGGCCCTATTGTTTTTCTAAGGATTATTAGGGCCCGAGCCCTGAAAGGGCGAGAGTCCTATTGTTTTTCTTAGGATTATTAGGGCCCGAGCCCTAAAAGGGCGAAGGCCCTATTGATCCCCTAAGGATTATTATTAAGGCCCGAGCACCGGTGGTGCAAGGACCCTATTGGAATTGCTCCGTTTATTAGGGCCCGAGCACCGGTGGTGCGAGGACCCTATTGGAATTGCTCCGTTTATTATTATTATTAGGGCCCGAGCCCTGAAAGGGCGAAGGCCCTATTGATCCCCTAAGGATTATTAGGATTATTAGGATTATTGTTTTCCTTAGGATTATTTGTTAGTATTAGGGCCCGAGCCCTAAAAGGGCGAAGGCCCTATTGATCCCCTAAGGATTATTATTAAGGCCCAAGCCCTAAAAGGGCGATTCTTCTTCTTCTTATTTATTAGGACCCGAGCCCTAAAAGGGCGAAGGCCCTATTGTTTTTCGAAGGATTATTATTATTACGGCCCGAGCCCTAAAAGGGCGAAGGCCCAATTGTTTTTCGAAGGATTATTATTATTATTAGGGCCCGAGCCCTAAAAGGGCGAAGGCCCTATTGTTTTCCTTAGGATTTTTTGTTATTAGGGCCCGAGCCCTAAACGGGCGAAGGCCCTATTGTTTTCCTTAGGATTTTTAGGGCCCGAGCCCTGAAAGAGCGGGAGCCCTATTGTTTTTCTTAGGATTCTTTGTTATTAGGGCCCGAGCCCTAAAAGGGCGAAGGCCCTATTGTTCTTCTAAGGATTATTATTAAATTTTATTATTATTATTATTATTAGGGCCCGAGCCCTAAAAGGGCGAAGGCCCTATTGTTCTTCTAAGGATTATTATTATTAGGGCCCGAGCCCTAAAAGGGCGAAGGCCCTATTGTTTTTCTAAGGATTATTAGGGCCCGAGCCCTGAAAGGGCTTATTATTCTTATTTTTTGTCAAGGTTTTGGGGGATTTTGGGGTCCTTAATATGCTCAAAAACTCTTGAAAATTGGCACACACCTTGGAATCTGCGGCCATTAGGGCCGGGCAGAGACTGGTATACGGGCGTGGCAAAGGGACTCTACAGCGCCCCCTGGAATTTGGAGGGCCAAATATCACACATACTTGCACTTACACATATGAAACTCAGTACACATATAGAACTCATAAATCTGAACAACTTTCGCACTCTATGTCATTAGCTAATCCCAAGTTGGTTATTCTGGGTTGTGTGAAAAACGCATGCTCTGGAATTTGATATACTAGTCCTAGGTTTTTTATCCAATTGCCACCAAACTCGGTCAACCTGATCTCAAGACGTTGGGGATGAAAAATTGTGAGGGGATTTTTGATATCTCGAACGGTTTGGCCGTGGCGAAGCGTTGAAATTATGGCAAGAAATGAGAAACAGGAAATGGCTAATAACTACTGCACACATTGTCCGATTCGGATGAAACTTCAGCGGTTTGTTCGTTGTATGATGCCGATCACATAGATGTGACTATTAGAAGTCAAAGTTATAGCGCCACCAACTGGCAACAGGAAGTGTGTCTCTTTTAAAAGTGCTTTGATATCACATGGTTATTTTTACCCGATTTGCTTCAAACTTCATCAGAATAATGTCAAAACACGGCCGATGAGAATCTGTAAAGGGGTCGTTGATACATTAAATGCTGTTGTCATGGCAACGTGTCAAACTTTAACATTTGTTTCCTGTGTTTTTGGGGCACTTAATAAGCTTAGATTTTTAATGAAACTCAACACACACATCAGTATTAATGATAGTTAGACACTGGCAAAGGCTCATAAATGGGCGTGGAGGAGGCGCTCTATAGCGCCACCTTTTGTCAAAAGTTGGGGGCTTAGTTTAAGCTACAGACGTACAGATGTATATTGTTCTCATCAAGCCGGACAACTTTCTAATTTACACCTATTAGCTGCGACCAACAGGAAGTCTGGTATTTTGATTTGAATGTGGATTTTTGGAAAAATCTGGCTTTAAATAAATTCATACTCCTCAAAGCAGAAACAAGTAGTTCACACCAAACTTTGTCAACATGATGCCAACATACTGAAGATGCTAAATTGCGAGCGGATTTTGGATATTTTGAACGGTGTTGACATGGCAATTTATGAAAGTAACAATAAAAAAGACAACAGTAATTTTCAAATATCTTTAAAGTGCATTATTCTAACTCTTCAAAACTTTTTACATATGAGGAACAACTCATTCTTAGGAAACATGGTTAGTTTCATAAGCTTATCTTGTACAGAAGGCCCAAAAACATTAAAACTATCATATATCTTAAGGTGGTAGATGAAGACACTAATACCAAAGATGACCACAAGATGTCCTCGTACAATAAGGGATCTTTTTAACTCCAAATATATTCAGGTCATTCTCAGTGTATAAGAATGAAAAATAATGCATAGAATCAGTTGATAGGTACTGCACTGTCAAAATACTTTTACATAATTATTGTATAAATGCTTAAAGAGCATTAAAATCTTTTTTTTTTAATCTTTAAAGGAAAAGTCATTAATGTTTAAATACATTCTATCTATAGCGCCACCTTTTGTCAAAAGTGGGGGGGTTAGTTTTAGCTACAGACACCAAACTCTGTATGTATATTGATCTCATCAAGCTGGACAACTTTCTAATTTACACCCATTAGCTGCGACCAACAGGAAGTCTGCTATTTTAATTTGAATGTGGATTTTTGGAAAAATATAGCTGTGAACGAATGAATACTACTCCTACAAAAAACAATGAATTTACACCAAACTTTGTCAACATGAAGCCAACAAACTGAAGATGTTAAATTGTGAGTGGATTTGGGATATCTTGAATGGTTGATTTATGATGATTTATTAAAGTAGCAGTAAAAAACATAACCATAACTTTAAAATGCAGCAACCAAACGCTTCAAAAAATGTTACATACATAGAACTAGTCATTCTGAGTAATAAATGCTTACTTCCATCGATATAAAACACTCTAGTAAAAATAGAAAATTAAAAAACTATTACACATCTGATCTCACTCTAACTCTCTCACTCTAACTCTGTGTCGGGGGATGGGCTTTTGCTATGTGTGTGTGTTGAGTGCAGGGGTGAGTTTGTGCTTGGGTGGCTGTGTGTGTGACAGAGAGAGAGACAGAGACAGAGTGCATTTGAAGTGCATTATGCTAACTCTTCACAAGTTTTTACATATGAAAAACGAGTCATTCTTAGGAAATGTGTTTATCATGTTTTCAGAGACTGCAGAAACATTTAAAATATCACACTTGTAAACCAGCAGATGAAGACTGTAATACCAAGGATGAACACAAGATGACCTCATAGGATAAATAATCTTTTTAACCCTCCTGTTACCCTATAATGTGGTAACACCTTTTTTTCCCACTGGAGTCATTTTCAGTAGAAAGAAAGCATAAATGGAGAGAACACAATGAAAAATGGTCCAGAAGGCTTCTGTGTAAGCATATGTATATTTGCTCCTCCCCAGAAAATGACAAGAATTATGTTTTGAATATTACACTAAATATATAGAATTATAGTAAATATTATAAAATTATAGCATTTCTTCAATATCGCCCAAAAATGTGTGTACAATTTTAATATTTCTTATGTTTTATACAGAGAAAAGTGCCTGGGGTCAAATTGACTCCAAGGATAACCGATTTGACAAAATGGGTAGAGGACACTGAAAAAAAACCCAATGAATTTACACCAAACTTTGTCAAGATGATGCCAACATACTGAAGATGTTAAATTGTGAGCAGATTTGGGATATCTTGAATGGTTGATTTATAATGATTTATTAAAGTAGCAGTAAAAAACATAACCATAACTTTAAAATGCAGCAACCAAACACTTCAAAATTTTTTACATACATAGAACTAGTCATTCTGAGTAATAAATGCTTAGTTCCATCGATATAAAATAGTCTACAAAAAATAGAAAATTAAACAACTATTAAACATCTGATCTCACTCTAACTCTGTGTGTGGGGGGAGGGGTGGTTTGTGCCTCAGTGCTTGTGTGTATGTGTGTGCGTAACAGAGAGCGAGAGAGAGAGAGAGAGAGAGAGACATTTACAGTGCATTTACAGTGCATTATGCTAAATCTTCACAACTTTTTACATATGAAAAAACAAGTCATTGTTAGGAAATATGTTTATCATGTTTTCAGAGACTGCAAAAAGATTTAAAATATCACAGATGTAAACTGGCAGATGAAGACTTTAATACCGAGTACGAACACAAGATGACCTCATAGGATAAAGAATCTTTTTCAGCTCATTCTCAGTCTATCAGAATGATTTAAAAGCGGTTTGCTTTTAACTCTTTCATTGCTGTAACCCTTCAATCCATACTGCCACAGGGTCACTGTCAATGCATGTGCCCGCTGGGCACCGTTCTTCTGATGGCAACAGGGTTGCGGATGCACTGGCGGCGAGGGCCCGTCATCGCTGCTTGCAGCTATATTTATTATTATTATTATTAGGGCCCGAGCACCGGTGGTGCGAGGACCCTCTTGGAATTGCTCCGTTTATTATTATTATTAGGGCCCGAGCCCTAAAAGGGCGAAGGCCCTATTGATCCCCTAAGGATTATTATTAGGGCCCGAGCCCTGAAAGGGCGAGAGCCCTATTGTTTTTCGAAGGATTATTCTTCTTTATTAGGGCCCGAGCCCTAAAAGGGCGAAGTCCCTATTGTTTTTCTAAGGATTATTATTATTATTTATTTATTTATTTTTATTTTTTTTTTCGACTATCCGGGGCATTTTGGGGGCCTTAACATGCTCAAAAACTCTTGAAAATCGGCACACACATTGGAATCTGCGGTCATTAGGACGCCGCAGAGACTGGGACCCGGGCGTGGCACAGGGGCTCTACAGCGCCCCCTGGAACAGCTTCCGAAAACTTGATGTATATCCCACACATACTTGCACGTATACTTATGAAACTCGGTACACATGTAGGTCTCACTGAGCCGAACAAGTCACGCACTCTATGTCATTAGCTAATCCCAACAGGAAGTGAGCTATTCAGGGCTAAGTAAAAAGCGCATGCTCTGGAATTTGATATACTCCTCTGAGGTCTTTAGACCGACGGCCACCAAACTTGGTCAGCATGATCTCAAGACATTGGGGATCCTAAATTGCAGAGGGATTTTTGATATCTCAAATGGTTTGCCCGTGGCGAGGCGACAAATTTATGGCGAGAAATGAGAAACAGGAAATGGCTAATAACTATTGCACACATTGTCTGATTCTGATGAAACTTCAGGAGTTTGTTCGTTCTATGATGCCGATCACATAGATGTGACTATCAGGAGTCAAAGTTATAGCGCCACCAACTGGCAGCAGGAAGTGTGTCATTTTCAAAATGCTTTTAAATCAGCCTCTTAATTTTACTCGATTTGCATCTAACTTCATCAGAATAATGTCAAAACACGGCCGATGAGAATCTGTAAAGGGGTCGTTGATACATTAAATGCTGTTGCCATGGCAACGTGTCAAACTTTAACATTTGTTTCCTGTGTTTTTGGGGCACTTAATAAGCTTAGATTTTCATGAAACTCAACACACACATCAGTATTAATGATAGTTAGACACTGGCAAAGGCTCATAAATGGGCGTGGAGGAGGCGCTCTATAGCGCCACCTTTTGTCAAAAGTTGGGGGGTTAGTTTTAGCTACAGACACCAAACTTGGTATGTATATTGGTCTCATCAAGCCGGACAACTTTCTAATTTACACCCATTAGCTGCGACCAACAGGAAGTCTGCTATTTTGATTTGAATGTGAATTTTTGGAAAAATCAGGCTATAAACAAATTCATACTCCTCCAAGCAGGAATAAGTAGTTCACACCAAACTTTGTAAACATGATGCCAACATACTGAAGATGTTAAATTGTGAGCGGATTTGGGATATCTTGAAAGGTTGATTTATGGTGATTTTTTAAAGTAGCAGTAAAAAACATAACCGTAATTTTAAAATGCAGCATCCAAACAATTAAAAAAAAATTATATACATAGAACTAGTCATTCTGAGAAATAAATGCTTACTTCCACTGATCTAAAATAGTCTACTAAAAATAGAAAATTAAAAAACTATTAAACATCTGATCTCAGTTAAGTGTGTGTGTAAGTGTGAGTGTTGACAGTGGGGGAGGGTGGCTGTCAGAGACAGAGAGACAGAGAGAGATAGAGTGTATTTAAAGTGTATTATCCTAACTCTTCACAACTTTTTACATATGAAAAACAAGTCATTCTTAGGAAATATGTTTATCATATTTTCAGAGACCGCAAAAACATTTCAAATATCACACATGTAAACTAGCAGATGAAGACTATAATACCAAGGATGAACACAAGATGACCTCATATCATCTCATGAATAATCATAACAACAATTATAATACATTAAAATACTTGAGTATTTGAGGTTAAAACTTTTAAGATTATGATTTTTTTATAACACACAATGGACAACATATCAAATCTACTTAATTTATAATGGACTATATCATATTACATTTATTTTTTACATCATATATTATGTTTTATTTTGATGGTCCCCCTAGTCTATTGACAATAAGCAATTGTCCAAATACATGTGAACTAACACTCCTTAGAGTATTATAAATACGGGCTTCATAGAAAGTGTTGCCGCAGTTTGCTTTTAACCCTTTCATTGCTGTAACCCTTCAATCCAAACTGCCACAGGATTACTGTCTATGCATGTGCCCGCTGGGCATCATTTTCCTGATGCTACCGGCATGGCGATTGCGCTGGGGGCGAGGGCCCGTCATCGCTGCTTGCAGCTATATTTATTATTAGGGCCTGAGCACCGGTGGTGCGAGGACCCTCTTGGAATTGCTTTGTTTATTATTAGGGCCCGAGCACCGATGGTGTGAGGACCCTATTGGAATTGCTCCGTTTATTCTTCTTCTTCTTCTTCTTCTTCTTCTTCTTCTTCTTCTCCAAAATGAATCGCATTTTAGAGGGCCTAAACATGCCCGAAAAGTCATCAAACTTTGCACACGGATCAGAACTGGCAAAAATTTACGTCTGATATGGGTTTCAGAAGTGGGTGTGGCAAAATGGCTCGACAGCGCCACCTATTCACGCTCAATGAAGTGCCCCTCCTGCTACGTTTCACGTACACGTATGAAAATTGGTACACGCATGTAACACACCAATACCTACAAAAAAGTCTCTTGGAGCAAAATCCGAAACCCAACAGGAAGTTGGTTATTTTTAATTTTCTGAGCAATTTTTGTGTCATTTTTGCCATTTCCAGGTGTCGTATTAAAACGAACTCCTCCTAGAGTTTTATTCGGATCAACACCAAATTTGGGCAGTCTAATCTAAAGCCCTTTGTGACGTTAAATTGCGAAGATCTAGAGTTTTCATTGGAGGGCGTGTCCGTGGTGGCCTGTCAAATTTCGATGATTCGCCATGAAAAAGGAAGTTGTTATAACTCAGCCATACAATATCTGATCTGCCCCAAACTTCACATGTTTGATAAGAGTCTGGTCCTGAACACATACGTATGATCATATTCAGTTATAGTCATAGCGCCACCTGCTGACAACAGGAAGTGACATGTTTTACGCTGTGAGAAACTCCTCCTAGTGATTTCATGAAATCAACATTATATTCGGTCAGTCTAATCTAAAGGCCTTTGCCATGATAAATTGTGAAGATCTTGAGTTTTCGTTGAAGGGCGTGTCCGTGGCGGCCTGACAAAGTTCGATGTTTCGCCATGGGAATAGAAGCTGTTATAACTCAGCCATACAATGTCCGATCACCCCCAAACTTCACATGTTTGATAAGAGTTCTGGCCTGAACACATCTAGAGGCCAATATTGTATTATAATCATAGCGCCACCTGCTGACAGCAGGAAATGTCTTATTTTACACTAACTTAAACATGCAATGTCCAATTTGCACCAAACTTCACATGTTTGGTAAGAGTCCTGACCTGAAGACATCTAAAGGCCAATATTCAGTTATAATCATAGCGCCACCTGTTGGCAGCAGGATATTTAATGTCTTACACTAACTCAAGCATGCCATGTTCAATCTGCACCAAACTTCATATGTTTGACAAAAGTGCTGGCCTGAACTCATCTACATGCCAATATTCAGTTATAGATATAGCGCCACCAGCTGGCAGCAGGAAGTTTGGCACATATTAATGACTTTGATATATTCCTCCTAAATTTACTATGTGAAAAGCATAGTGCCCACCATTCGCCACCGATCGGCGGTGAGCCCGGGTGCGAGGGCCCTTTCATCGCTGCTTGCAGCTTTAATTAGGGCCCGAGCACCGATGGTGTGAGGACCCTATTGGAATTGCTCTGTTTATTCTTCTTCTTCTTCTTCTTCTTCTTCTTCTTCTTCTCCAAAATGAATCGCATTTTTGAGGGCCTAAACATGCCCGAAAAGTCATGAAACTTTGCACACGCATCAGAACTGGCGAAAATTTACATCTGATATGGGTTTCAGAAGTGGGTGTGGCAAAATGGCTCAATAGCACCACCTATTCACTTTCAATGAAGTGCCCCTCCCGCTACGTGTCACGTACATGTACGAAAATCGGTACACATATGTAACACACCAATACCTACAAAAAAGTCTCCAGGTATGAAATCTGAATCCCAACAGGAAGTCAGTTATTTTTAATTTTCTCAGCAATTTTTGTGTCATTTTTGCCATTTCCAGGCGTCGTATTAAAACGAACTCCTCCTAGAGATTTATTCGGATCAACACCAAATTTGGTCAGTCTAATCTAGAGCCCTTTGTGACGTTAAATTGCGAAGATCTAGAGTTTTCATTGAAGGGCGTGTCCGTGGCGGCCTGTCAAATTTCGATGATTCGCCATGAAAAAGGAAGTTGTTATAACTCAGCCATACAATGTCTGATCTGCCCCAAACTTCACATGTTTGATAAGAGTCTGGTCCTGAACACATACCCATAATCATATTCAGTTATAGTCATAGCGCCACCTGCTGGTAACAGGAAGTGACATGTTTTACGCTGTGAGAAACTTCTCCTACAGATTTCATGAAATCAACATTATATTTGGTCAGTCTAATGTAAAGACCTTTGCGATGTTAACTTGTGAAGATCTTGAGTTTTCGTTGAAGGGCGTGTCCATGGCAGCCTGACAAAGTTTGATGTTTCGCCATGGGAATAGAAGTTGTTATAACTCAGCCATACAATGTCCGATCTGCCCCAAACTTCACGTTTGATAAGAGTCCTGGCCTGAACACATCTGAAGGCCAAAATTCAGATATAATCATAGCGCCACCTGTTGGCAGCAGGATATGTCATGTTTTACACTAGCTTAAGCATACTATGTTCAATCTGCACCAAACTTCGTATGTTTGATAAAAGTGCAGGCCTGAACACATCTACATTCCAATATTCAGTTATAGGCATAGCGCCACTAGCTGGCAGCAGGAAGTTTGGCACATCTTAATGACTTTGACAGATTCCTCCTAAATTAACTATGTGAAAAGCATAGTGCCCACCATTCATCACCGTTCGGCGGTGAGCCCGGGTGCGAGGGCCCTTTCATCGCTGCTTGCAGCTTTAATTATTATTAGGGCCCGAGCCCTAAAAGGGCGAAGGCCCTATTGTTTTTCTAAGGATTATTATTATTATTATTATTTTTTTTTTTTCAATGTTTTTGGTGGTTTTGGGGCCCTTACCATGCTCAAAAACTCTTAAAAATTGGCACACACATTGGAATCTGCGGTCATTAGGACGCCGCAAAGACTGGGACCCGGGCGTGGCACAGGGGCTCTACGGCGCCCCCTGCAACGCAGTCAGAAAACTTGATGTATATCCCACACATACTTGCATGTATACATATGAAACTCGGTACACATGTAGATCTCATTGAGCCAAACAACTTTCGCACTCATGTAATAGGCTCCACCCAACAGGAAGTGAGCTATTCAGGGCTGTTTAAAAAGCGCATGCTCTGGAATTTGATATACTCCTCGGAGGCCTTTATTCCGACAGACACAAAACTCGGTCAGCATGACCTCAAGACATTGGGGATGCTAAATTGCGGAGGGATTTTTGATATCTCGAACGGTTTGGCCGTGGCAAGGCGACGAATTTATGGCGAGAAATGAGAAACAGGAAATGGCTAATAACTATTCCACACATTGTCTGATTCTCATGAAACTTCAGGAGTTTGTTCGTTGTATGATGCCGATCACATAGATGTGACTATTGAGAGTCAAAGTTATAGCGCCACCAACTGCCAGCAGGAAGTGTGTCATTTTTAAAATGCTTTTAAATCAGCCTCTTAATTTTATTCGATTTGCTTCAAACTTCATCAGAATAATGTGAAAACACGGCCAATGAGAATCTGTAAAGGGATTGTGGATACGTTAAATGCTGTTGCCATGGCAACGTGTCAAACTTTAACATTTGTTTCCCGTGATTTTGGGCCACTTAATAAGCTTAGATTTTCATGAAACTCAATACACACATCAGTATTAATGATAGTTAGACACTGGCAAAGGCTCATAAACGGGCGTGGAGGAGGCGCTCTATAGCGCCACCTTTAGTCAAAAGTTGGGGGGTTAGTTTTAGCTACAGACACCAAACTCTGTATGTATATTGGTCTCATCAAGCCGGACAACTTTCTAATTTAAACCCATTAGCTGCAACCAACAGGAAGTCTGCTATTTTGATTTGAATGTGGATTTTTGGAAAAATCAAGCTATAAACAAATTAATACTCCTCCAAGCAGGAATAAGTAGTTCACATCAAACTTTGTAAACATGATGCCAACATACTGAAGATGTTAAATTGCGAGCAGATTTGGGATATCTTGAACGGTTGATTTATAGTGATTTTTTTTAAATTAGCAGAAAAAACATAACCGTAATATTAAAATGCAGCATCCAAACACTTTAAAAAAATTTTCATACATAGAACTAGTCATTTTGAGAAATAAATGCTTAGTTCCATCGATATAAAATAATCAACAAAAAATAGAAAATTAAAAAACTATTAAACATCTACTCTCACTCTAACTCTCTCACTCTAACTCTTTGTCGGGGGATGGGCTTAAGTCTGTGTATGTGTGTGTGTAAGTGTGACTGAGGTAGTTGAGTGGCTGTGTGTGTGTGACAGAGAGAGAGAGAGAGAGAGAGAGCATTTAAAATGCATTATCCTAACTCTTCACAACTTTTTACATATGAAAAACAAGTCATTCTAAGGAAATGTGTTTATCATGTTTTCAGAGGCTGCAAAAACATTTGAAATATCACACTTGTAAACTAGCTGATGAAGACTGTAATACCAAGAATGAACACAAGATGACCTCATAGGATAAGGAATCTTTTCAACTCTAATCCCATCTCATTCTCATTGTGTCAGAATGACTTAAAAGCATTTTGATTTTAACCCTTTCAGTGCTGTGACACTTCAATCCAAACTGGTACAGGGATACTGTTAATGCATGTGCCCGCTGGGCACCGTTTTCCTGATGGCACCAGGGTTGCGGATGCACTGGCGGCGAGGCCCGTCATCGCTGCTTGCAGCTATATTTCTTCTTCTTCTTCTTCTCCAAAATGAATCGCATTTTAGAGGGCCTAAACGTGCCCGAAAAGTCATCAAAGTTTGCACACGCATCAGACCTGGCGAAAATTTACGTCTGATATGGGTCTCAGAAGTGGGTGTGGCAAAATGGCTCGACAGCGCCACCTATTCACGCTCAATGAAGTGCCCCTCCCGCTACGTTTCACGTACATGTATGAAAATTGGTACACACATGTAACACACCAATACCCACAAAAAAGTCTCTTGGAGCAAAATCCGAAACCCAACAGGAAGTCGGTTATTTTTCATTATCTCAGCAAATTTTGTGCCATTTTTGCCATTTCCAGGCGTCGTATTAAAACGAACTCCTCCTAGAGTTTTATTCGGATCAACACCAAATTTGGTCAGTCTAATCTAAAGCCCTTTGTGACGTTAAATTGCGAAGATCTAGAGTTTTCGTTGGAGGGCGTGTCCGTGGCGGCCTGTCAAATTTCGATGTTTCGCCGTGAAAAAGGAAGTTGTTATAACTCAGCCATACAATGTCTGATCTGCCCCAAAATTCACATGTTTGATAAGAGTCCTGGCCTGAACACATGGCCATGCTCATATTCAGTTATAGTCATAGCGCCACCTGCTGGCAACAGGAAGTGACATGTTTTACGCTGTAAGAAACTCCGCCTAGAGATTTCATGAAATCAACATTATATTCAGTCAGTCTAATCTAAAGGCTTTTGGCATGATAAATTGTGAAGATCTTGAGTTTTCATTGAAGGGCGTGTCCGTGGCGGGCTGACAAATATCGATGTTTCGCCATGGGAATAGAAGATGCTATAACTCAGCATACGAAGTCTGATCTGCCCCAAACTTCACATGTTCGATAAGAGTCCTGGCCTGAACACATCTAGAGGCCAATATTCAGTTATTATCATAGCGCCACCTGTTGGCAACAGGAAATGACTTATTTTACACTAACTTCAACATGCAACATCTGATCTGCACCAAACTTCACATGTTTGGTAAGAGTACTTGCCTGAAGACACCTAAAGACCAATATTCAGATATAATCATAGCGCCACCTGTTGGCAACAAGATATGTAATGTCTTACACTAGCTCAAGCATACTGTGTTCAATCTGCACCAAACTTCATATATTTGACAAAAGTGCTGGCCTGAACACATCTACATGCCAATATTCAGTTATAGACATAGCGCCACCAGCTGGCAGCAGGAAGTTTGGCACATATAAATGACTTTGACATATTCCTCCTAAATTTACTATGTGAAAAGCATAGCGCCCACCATTCGCCACCGATCGACGGTGAGCCCGGGTGCGAGGGCCCTTTCATCGCTGCTTGCAGCTTTAATTAGGGCCCGAGCACCGATGGTGTGAGGACCCTATTGGAATTGCTCTGTTTATTAGGGCCCGAGCCCTAAAAGGGCGAAGGCCCTATTGTTTTTCTAAGGATTATTATTATTATTATTATTATTTTTTTTTCAATGTTTTTGGTGGTTTTGGGCCCCTTAACATGCTCAAAAACTCTTGAAAATTGGCACACACATTGGAATCTGCGGCCATTAGGACGTCGCAGAGACTGGGACCCGGGCGTGGCACAGGGGCTCTACGGCGCCCCCTGCAACGCAGTCAGAAAACTTGATGTATATCCCACACATACTTGCATGTATACATATGAAACTCGGTACACATGTAGATTTATGGCGAGAAATGAGAAACAGGAAATGGCTAATAACTATTCCACACATTGTCTGATTCTCATGAAACTTCAGGAGTTTGTTCGTTGTATGATGCCGATCACATAGATGTGACTATCATAAGTCAAAGTTATAGCGCCACCAACTGGCAGCAGGAAGTGTGTCGTTTTCAAAATGCTTTTCAATCAGCCTCTTAATTTTAATTGATTTGCTTCAAACTTCATCAGAATAATGTGAAAACACGGCCAATGAGAATCTGTAAAGGGGTCATTGATGCATTAAATGCTGTTGACATGGCAACGTGTCAAATTTTAACATTTGTTTCCTGTGTTTTTGAGGCACTTAATAAGCTTAGATTTTCATGAAACTCAACAAACACATCAGTATTAATGATAGTTAGACACTGGCAAAGGCTCATAAATGGGCGTGGAGGAGGCGCTCTATAGCGCCATCTTTTGTCAAAAGTTGGGGGGTTAGTTTTAGCTACAGACACCAAACTCGGTATATATATTGATCTCATCAAGCTGGACAACTTTCTAATTTACACCCATTAGCTGAGACCAGCAGGAAGTCTGCTATTTTGATTTGAATGTGGATTTTTGGAAAAATCAGGCTATAAACAAATTCATACTCCTCCAAGCAGGACTAAGTAGTTCACACCAAACTTTGTAAACATGATGCCAACATACTGAAGATGTTAAATTGCGAGCGGATTTGGGATATCTTGAACGGTTGATTTATAGTATATTAAAATGCAGCATCCAAACACTTTAAAAAAAAATTCATACATAGAACTAGTCATTCTGAGAAATAAATGCTTAGTTCCATCAATATAAAATAGTCTACAAAAAATAGAAAATTAATAAACTATTCAACATCTGATCTCACTCTAACTCTCTCACTCTAACTCTGTGTCGGGGGATGGGCTTAAGTCTGTGTATGTGTGTGTGTAAGTGTGACTGAGGTAGTTGACTGGCTGTGTGTGTGTGACAGAGAGAGAGAGAGAGACAAAGTGCATTTAAAATGCATTATCCTAACTCTTCACAACATTTTACATATGAAAAACAAGTCATTCTTAGGAAATATGTTTGTCATGTTTTCAGAGACCGCAGAAACATTTAAAATATCACACTTGTAAACTAGCAGATGAAGACTGTGATACCAAGGATGAACACAAGATGACCTCACAGGAAAAGGAATCTTTTTCAGCTCATTCTTAGTGTACCAGAATGACTTACAAGCACTTTGCTTTTAACCCTTTCATTGCTGTGACCCTTCAATCCAAACTGGTACAGGGTTACTGTCAATGCATGTGCCCGCTGGGCACCGTTTTTCTGGTGGCACCAAGGTTGCGGATGCGCTGGCGGCAAGGGCCCGTCATTGCTGCTTGCAGCTTTATTTATTATTATTATTATTTATTTTTTTATTTTTTATTTTTTCGACTAAACTGGGCATTTTGGGGGCCTTAACATGCTCAAAAACTCTTGAAAATCGGCACACACATTGGAATCTGCGGTCATTAGGACGCCGCAGAGACTGGGACCCGGGCGTGGCACAGGGGCTCTACAGCGTCCCCTGGAACACCTTCCCAAAACTTGATGTATATCCCGCACATACTTGCACGTATACATATGAAACTCGGTACACATGTAGATCTCACTGAGCCGAACAACTCACGCACTCTATGTCATTAGCTAATCCCAACAGGAAGTGAGCTATTCAAGGCTGTTTAAAAAGCGCATGCTCTGGAATTTGATATACTCCTCTGAGGCCTTTATTCCGACGGCCACCAAACTCGGTCAGCATGACCTCAAGACATTGAGGATGCAAAATTGCGGAGGGATTTTTGATATCTCGAACGGTTCGGCCGTGGCGAGGTGACGAAATTATGGCGAGAAATGAGGAACAGGAAATGGCTAATAACTATTGCACACATTGTCTGATTCTGATGAAACTTCAGGAGTTTATTCGTTGTATGATGCCGATCACATAGATGTGACTATCATGAGTCAAAGTTATAGTGCCACCAACTGGCAGCAGGAAGTGTGTCGTTTTCAAAATGCTTTTAAATCAGCCTCTTAATTTTACTCAATTTGCTTCAAACTTGGTATGTATATTGTTCTCATCAAGCAGGACAACTTTCTAATTTACACCCATTGGGTGGAGCCAACAGGAAGTTAGCGCTGATTTGAATGTGGATTTTTGGAAAAATCAGGCTATAAACAAATTCATACTCCGCAAGCAGGAATAGAAGTGTAGTTCACGCAAACTTTGTCAACATGATGCCAACATACACAGAGATGTTAGAGTGCGGCCGGATTTGGGATATCTTGAGCGGTTGATTTATGGTGATTTTATTAGATAACGGTAAAATTATAGCATTTTAGGCCACGGCATCCATTGATACAATAGTCTACTAAAAACAGAAAATTAAAAAACTATTAAGTATCTAATGTCACTCTAACTCTGTGTGGGGGGATGGGGGTGTGGTATATGTGTTAAGTGTGTGTGTTCGCTGTGAGTGTTGAGTATGGGGCAGGGTGGTTGTGTGTGTGTGTGTGAGAGACAGAGAAACAGTGCATTTATTTCCTGGGATTGACGTGGCGGCGGCCCGAATTGCTATTTTCATGACACGAGCAAAAAGAACCTAAAATGCTGGCTCATTTTTGATCGTACATATAAGAGTAATACATCATTTAAATCTGTAGAGGATCTACTTTTATTTGAGTACACTCACAATATCAACAAAACAATATGTTTTTGCAAAACAAGGAAAATAAACGGGGTGCGCATTCAGCAGTCTCCGTCTCCACACGTATCATTTTGAAATGCGTCAGTAAAATGAACTAAAACTCAGCGAATCCATGACACACACACATGAGAGAGATATCTATAGAAAGCTTGATATTTTTACTTTTAGATGAAACCTCTCTTGCCAAAAACAAATATTCTCTGATGAAGTAATTCGCATGAAACCAACTCCATGTTCAATCTCTCCCGTCTGCTTCATTATTTTTAATTAGATCACGCCCACGAGATGCTTTCGCTTTCATAGTGTAATGGCCACGTGAGGGCGCGCGCCAAACGTAACCGCCCACATCACCGTAAACAAAGCGCGGAGACTTTTTCTTTTCCAAGTTCATCTGGGCTACTTGTCGTTTCTGTAAGAAGATGCGATGTGAGGAATAAGAATTCGGAGGAAGAACACGACGTGACACACGGCGCGATTCATCGGAGGAGATATTTACATGAGTAAGTCTTTCTTTTATTAGCCTGCTTGCGTTAGTTGTTACTGTGTTACTGTGACAGAACTTGTACACATTTTACTAGTTAGACTTTTTTTCAAACTATAATTCATGGCTACAGCAAGTGAAACATCATGAAGTAGAATTAATTTCATTGCATCAAAATGTCTCACGACACCAGGATGTTTTTTTAAACATTCTACACTATAGAAAACGATGCGATATAAAGATAATAGTGTTTACACTTACGCTTAACAATAATAATATAGTTTCCCAAATATAAAACGTTTTTGTATTGTATAATACATACAAAGCATGCTTATGTTTATGACTTAAAGATCATATTATTTAGTTATTTATTTATCGTATAACAATATGATGTAATATGAGTGTTTACATTGAGTGTATGTTTAGACCATGTTTATCAATACTCTGCTCTCGAATAGATGTTTAACGTGAAAAACAATAATTATTACTTATATATAGATATAAAATGTCCTTTTTACGTTAGTACAAATGCGCGAGTCTATGGCTACAAGCTCATACACTATATATATATATATATATATATATATATATATTACAGATGCTCCTGATATTAACATGCTCACAGATGTTTTTCTTATGTTGTTTGTTTTTTAGTGATCTGATACCTGCACAACAGATGAATCCTGCTGTCTTTCAAACTGAGAGCGCTGTACTAACATCAGATGTTCAACTACACATATTCTAGTGTAAAAAAGTTCCTTGACTACTGATGATGAGTTTAGAGATATCAGGTATGATTTACTTTTTTCACTTGTTGAACAGAATTCAGAAAACAGTTTTCAGAAACTACACAAAGTCTGTTCACATCTCTGTGGTTAGATCAGGGTGTTCAGTTGTGTGTATTTGACCTTCATTATGTATATTTTGATTATACTGTGTTGTAAATAAAATACAAATAATCTAAAACTCCATTCTTTGAATCTCTCATTGTTTCTTACCTGACAGTCACAGTCTCATTGATGGGCCATTAGGGAGGGCTCTTTGTCTCTCAGGTGTGAATTGCTAAATATTCATGGGTCATTGCCACTCCTTCGCATATTCCCTTTCGATCACAAAACATGTCTTAGAAAATTTACATCAATATATTGTTTTCTCTGAACGAGTGAACGAGATGATTTTCACATCATTTTGTAGAAAAAACTCTAGCCTACCACATCCAGTTCTAAAAAGTCTTGTGGACTAATGTTCTGAATGTCTTTCATGGCCTTGTTTCAGTGACTTAAAATTTTTAGTTTTTCACTAACCACGCATAAACGTTGTTTTCTCAAAAACACAAAAATGTACATTCATGTTGCTTACATATTATTGTAGCCCAGTTTGTGCTGATTACAGTGTAGCCAGACTTTAGCCATGAATATGTTTTTAAGATACTGATAAAAGCACAAATGTGAGCGCATGTCAGAACTTCTCCAGGGCCCCAAAACACCCTCAGACCCCAGAGGGTTAAAGTGCATTATCCTAACTCTTCACAACTTTTTACATATGAAAAACAACTCATTCTTAGGAAGTATGTTTATCATGTTTTCAGAGACCGGAAAAACATTTAAAATATCACACATGTAAACTAGCAGATGAAGCCTGTAATACCAAGGATGAACACAAGATGACCTCATAGGATAAGGAATCTTTTTCAGCTCATTCTCAGTGTACCAGAATGACTTACAAGCACTTTGCTTTTAACCCTTTCATTGCTGTGACCCTTCAATCCAAACTGGTACAGGGTTACTGTCAATGCATGTGCCCGCTGGGCACCGTTTTTCTGATGGCACCAGGGTTGCGGATGCGCTGGCGGCGAGGGCCCGTCATCGCTGCTTGCAGCTATATTTATTATTATTATTATTAGTCTTTTTTGTGCTGCTATTGTTTTTCTTGGATTTGCTTCTCAGTTCCACACAATTTTAAGCTTTTTTTTTCTTGGTTCATTCCATGTTTTATAGACAATCTCCATTACTCTAATTCAGATCAGCACAGTTGGTTTTAAATGAATCAGATTTTAGTTCAGGACTTCAGGAGTTAGTAATCTGCATTTAATATGCATTTCAAAAATATGTGTTTTTAAACCATGATTAACTTTTCTAGATTAAACCTACTCCTGGCTTCATTTAAACCCTGTCCGGGAAACCGTCCCTATATGTATTAGAATCTAGATTTAGATTTTCATACATGCGTTTGTAGTTGATGGCCTCTGAACAGTTTTACAGTTTTGGGTTTGACAAAAACAAAAAAAATCAAAACAAAAGCACACACATCACTGGAAAAACTATCAAACAGGGTGACTGACAAAACATACTGATAATAAAAACAAAAGAAAAAACATCACATATAGGCTCCAAAAATACAAAAGTTTAATATCAGACTTTCACAAAGATATCATTTTGAGCATGCAGGCTGTCCATCATTTTTGGGTTTGACAGCTACATGAGCAAATGTGTCTAAACATGTTCCAATTCAAAAGTAATTGCAAATTGTTCTTAAGAGGGCATCTTACCCCATTTTAAATGTGTTTATTGTATTGAAGGCTCCTCTCTTCAGGCGCTGGTTTCAGCAGTATCAGTGTGTGTGTTTGTGTGTGTGTGTTATCATAGTGGAAATTGTAAGTTATCAGAGCAGTTTATCACAGTGTCCTGCAGCAGCACACACTCCCTCACGGCCCTGAGTGTGCGATAGCACAGCGTAAACGAGTCACGGGAGGACAGACACGCGGATCACATCCCTTCCGGCAGACCACAGATAACCAGCAGCTCTAGAAAACTAAACCTCAATAATATGACCATTGGCTGCATGAGAGAACATTAATCAAATTAATTTGGAAAATGTTGCCATATAGCCACACATTTTTCTATTCAATTATGATATTCTTTTCAATTCAAATGCACATTTCTTTCACAAATTGATGCAGCAAATCTTACAGAAACATACAGACACATATACACATGCACAAACACACTCAGCATTACAGTCACTGAAGGCTAACTCATCCTCACTGTCATCACATGGAAGCGCCAACTCTGCACTCGTCCTATTGCCCTTTCCATAAAGTACGAGTGATTTGGATTTCAGAATGTTATAATTAGAATTATTAACAAGAACAGTTACACTGTAACCTCTCCTGCTCCATTTACCTATACATTTACATACACAGGCAGCTTTTGAGCACACTATAATATTTTGGTATATACTGCCCTCCTGTGGTGTAAAGGTGTAAGTATAAGTGCACTGTTATTCCAACATGATCCCATCCGCTTTATCTACAAGCTGAAATAATTTGTTTTTTAGTAATTTAGTAGATTTAATTAAAACAGATCCATGGATTCAAATACATTAAGCATTTAGTGGCTTGGCAATAATATCAGAAATGCTTCCTTATAGTGGCTTTGCTCTAGTGAAAAACAAATATACTAAAATGGATTTAAAATACAATTGCTAAGTATACTACATACATTTACATATTATGTGCTTAATAAAAATACCCTGCAATTGTACGTTTAGTATACTAAACTGGTATATTTACAGTCTGCTAAATTGGAACAACTAATTTTGTACTTAATGCACTTTATTTGTGCAGAAGTACTGCTGAAGGCCAACTAAAGATATACTGAAGTATATTTGATTGTGCTAAAGTGGAACTATTTCAAGTATAGACTTAAGTTGCACTTAAAGAACGATATTAGTTAAAGATCATACAGTCCTCATCAACAGTGACATTAAAACACACTTTAAACCTAATATTTAAAAAAAGTGCATTGTGCACAAGTAGTACTACAAATAATGTTTAATTACAGTTCTATATCAGTAAGTCTCAAGCGATATGCAAGTAAATGTGTTCATAGACTTGAACTATGCTTGGTGTGAAATAAATGTATTTTAAATATATTACTTTTTTACTTGGGTAGTTTCTGTATCCTACGCTGGATGATGTTTTTAAAGCTTTCTTTTTCGTCACCAAGGGCAATTAGTATTACAAATTTCATTTGCCAGATTTATTTGTCACATCACACTTCAGCGTTATAGTGTGATGGAAAATGAAGGTTTTTGCAGAAATCCGTCAAAAATACTGGAACAACAGTTCCAGCTCTGTACACACAGACCAGGGTAAAGATAGGAAGTGTGCTCAGATCTGCTGTGAGAGTCGCCCTCACCGGTGAATCATGGAGTTCCTGGGTATCGCAGTCCTATGTGACAATTCTGGTTTATTGATGACAGGTGGGAAATGAATGTTTACATTCTCCAAACTAGGGCAATATATTATTTAATATAAATAATAATGCAACAGGACAGCAGGTGTGTCTCACTGTTTTCTTCCAGGAGGCTGCAGACTTAAAGGACCACAGGTTTCAGAGCACTCCTCCTCCTGACCAGGAAGGAGGCACTGTGTGTGCTGCTGAGGGGACGATAGACTACAGTGAGCCCGAAGAGACGACACTCCAAAGAGGAGGAAATCTGCACTTGCTGATCTCCTTGGACAGACGTTCAACAGCAGTAGTGCCAGTACTTCCACGCCTTCAGCTGCCTCCACAGCTGAACTGTTACGTCCCTAAATGTCCTCGTGGGAGTGCTTGTATTTCTTTTTTTTTCTCCCCTTGTCTCTCTTGTTCTTTCTTTCCCTTATCGATCTTTTTAGGCTACATCCCGTGACTGCTGATTGGCTCCGTAAGCTGTCAATCATCATTATTCAGATGTGACGCGGACCTATCTGCTGCGAGTGAAGTTTTTACCGGCAGAGTTAAAAGGACGCTGGAAGGATTGAATGGAGAGCGCTGTTTCTTTGGCTCCCGGACTTTTGTGGTTTTCTGCTTGTTTTTGTTTGTTTTGATTTATGCCAAAATTCTTTTGTGTTTTCTTTGACATCTGTTAAACTTTGCCACTTTTCGATTCGTTGCTCTGTTATATTTTTGTTTTGGATGGCGTTGCTCTCTGAGCTTTGTTGAGCTAATGCTCTGTGATGTTTACTCTTTACCCAAGAGGAAGGTGGATAGGGAAGATGTCGTACGACTTCCGTTGTGCAACACTTAGGTAACGCTGTGTATAGAGACCCCAGGTAAGAGGTGAACGCCACCTTGTGTATGTTTTTGTTCTATTAGCCGAGAGTAGGGAAGCATATGGCGCTTGGCGCTGAAGATTTATTTTCTTTTTTTTCCTTTTTCCCCCCTTAAGCTAGGTTAGAGGTTGGAAATAAGGTAGACTTTTTTTGTTTATTTCTTTTCTAGCGTCCCCTTTTTTCTTATTATTTTTGTTTGGGTTTTCTTTTCCCAACATTGTAAAAACTTTGTATTTTTTTGGTTGTTTCCTTATTTATATACTTATGTAAATATACCTTTTTTTTTTGTAAATATATTTTGTATGTTTCTTTTCACTTTGTACATTAAAACCACTTTTGTTGGCAGTTCCTTTGTTGTTGCATTTTCTCTTGTCTCCTCCTTTCTGCAGCCTTGCCACAATCTCAGTGTTACTCCCTTTAACCCCTAGACCATCTTAAGGGTCATAACAAACAAGAGATGAGACCATACCAAGAGGCTCCAGCTTTACCGCTGACCGATGATCCATTGGAATGGTGTAAATCTCAGGCACATGGGTACCCTCTCCTGTCCACGCTGGCACAAGGGTATCTGTGTGCCTCAGGGACTGTTGTATCAGCAGAACGAATGTTCTCCACTGGTAGGGACATCATCAGAGGAGTCTGCTCACCTCTGAGCATGCTGATCAGTTGCTGTTCTTTTTTTTTTTTTCCTTTAAATATTTTATTATTTGAAATTTTAACAGACAATCACTTTTTTGAATACAAACATATAAAACTTGCATTTTAACATTTAAACATAACAAAGGAAAAAAGAACATAAGAAAAATAATAATATTAAAATAAATAAATACAGCAAAAATAAATAAATAAATACATTCCTCCCCACATAACAACATGACCCATAAGTGCTATCCAGTCGTAAAAGCAGGCCCTGACGCATAATAAACATATTAATCAGAAGTTTGAAGAAAGGAAATAAAAGGGGACCAAATTTTTTCGAATAACAAAATCTTGTCTTTTAGGGTATATCTTATTCTTTCAAGATGTAGAGTACTTGTCAACTCTGTCACCCATAATTTAAGAGTTGGAACTTCTTTTTTCTTCCCGAACAGAAGGATAAGTTTTTTGGCAGAAATCAACCCATATGAAACAAACTGTTGTTGTACTCGTGTAAGTCTCAAAAATTCTTTGGAAACTCCAAATATAATTAATATAGGATCTGGCTCAATATGAATGTCCAATGTATCTGAAAAGACTTGGAATATTTTGTTCCAGAAATGCTGTAATTTGGGACACAAGACATAGCAATGAGACAGGGTGGAATCTGAAAACTTACATTTGTCACATAATGGAGACCCTTCTGGAAATATTTTGTTCAATTTACACTTGGAATAATGGAGCCTATGAAGCACTTTAAACTGAATGAGGCAATGTCTTGCATTAATGGAGCATCTGTGAATCTGTTCAAGACTTTGTTCCCAGATTTCACTTGGAATTTCTACTGCAAGTTCTTCTTCCCAGGCAGATTTAATGCTCTCCACAGATGGACTTTTTACCTGTTCTAAACCCTTGTAGAGCAAGGAGATGGTACTACCATCTCAAAGACATCTTTCCAGAAATGTGTCCAGATACATGGGTGTAGCTGTGACATAATTGTAAATGTTAGACTTCACAAAGTCTCTTATTTGAAGGTAGCTAAAGAAGTGATTAGAAGGAATACTGTATTTCTCACACAGCTGCTTAAAGGAAGCAAACTTTCCATTTATATATAAATCCCCTACATTTCGTAACCCTACATTTTTCCAAAACTCAAATGCACTATCTAACATCAAAGGGCAAAAAGAGGGGTTAGCTGAGATAGAGAGCAAAATTGAAATTTGGGTGAATTTGAAATGTGTCTTTAACTGTTTCCAAATACGAACAGAATTATGAATAACACGATTATGATTATAAAGTGAACGAGCTATACCTTTAGGTGATAAAAGTATTGCATTAAGAGAATATGGGAGACATTCCTCCTGTTCCAACACCAACCAATTCTCCCCCACCGGAGTAAAATCCATCCATGAAGTCAAGGCCCTTAGGTTTGCAGCCCAATAATAGTAAAGAAAATTAGGCAGGGCAAGCCCTCCCTGTATTTTGGGTTTACATAGGTGGTGTTTAGATATCCTATGGGCTTTATAGTTCCAGACAAAGGGAACCAGGATAGAGTCCAGCTTTTTGAAAAAAGATTTGGGCAGAAATGCAGGGATGTTCTGGACTAAATACAAAAATTGAGGGAGAAATATCATCTTAATCGAGTTTACCCTACTGTTACGACCCCAAAGTCGTCTAGGGGTTCTGGGGTCGTACATTTAAAAATATAGACGTTAAAAACATACACATACAAGCACTGTGCGAGACAAAGGTTTCTGTGCAACAACAATTTATTAAAGGTGAAAACTACAAGAGTAAAATGGAATCCAAAAGAGTGGTATATACAGTATTTACAATATCAACATGAATAGGCAAAAATACAAGACAAAGGGAACGGGAAGAAGGGACGTGGGCGGTGCTAAATTAAAGAAAACAACAAAACCCCCCTAATCCTGACTACGAAAAGAAAATGTAGAAATAAAAAGTCTTCAGCATCTGAGACGCCCTAACTAAACTACACTTTCTATCCAATAACAAAAGTACAAGGGGTGGCACTTGCCCCTAACCTAGTGTACTATACAGGATGGTATTCCTACGTGTTGCGATGTATGTCACGTGACGTTCTTACCTGTCCGCTTCTTCCCGGCCTTGTAACATATAACGCGTGATCAAATATGTACAGTGAGGGAAGAGGGAACAAAAATATACAACTGGGCAAAAACGTACACGAAAACCAAGCAACATAAACAACAGGGGATATGACAATATTATGTGATGGCGAGAGAAACACAATACAAAACAGCAACGACATGGGGGCTTGCGGGTGGTCTGGCGTGCACTTTTATCTGGGGAGGGTCTTGTCCGATTGGGGCGGCAGGATGGGTGACGTCAGCAGTAAATGAAGATTGGCAGGTGACAGGACCAATGACAGGTAACTGAAAAAAGTGAAAGTAAACAGAAGAGACAGAGGGGAAACACATAACACAAAACACAAGCACGTAACACCCCCACCCATAAGAACAAACATATATGACAATTTTGTTTGTTAAATCACAAAGTCACAGCATATATATAAGTAAAACTAAACACATCTAGAAAGGGCATCCGCCATTACATTTTCTGCTCCTTTCTTATGGTGAATTTCTATATTATAATTTTGCACAATCAGTGCCCAGCGCATGAGTCGCTGACTCTGATTGTACATGCAGGAAAGAAAAACCAAGGGATTGTGATCAGTATAAACAGTAACCGGAAGAGAACTGGAACCAATGTATACTTCAAAATATTGTAGTGCTAACAGCAATGCAAGAGCTTCCTTTTCAATGGTTGAATAGTTGAGTTGGTGTTTATTAAACTTCTTGGAAAAATAACAGACAGGGTGTTCAATGCCATTTCGGTCTTCCTGGAGGAGTACGGCACCAGCACCAACAGCGCTCGCATCAACCTCCAGTTTAAAAGGGAACGCCAGGTCTGGAGCAGCAAGAACGGGGGCACAACATAACAAGGCTTTAATACTTTCAAATGCCTGTTGACACTCGGCTGACCAAATGAACTGCTGGGATGGACTAAGCAGATTTGTGAGGGGACAAACTACACTTGAAAAATTTCGACAAAAACTGCGGTAGTATCCAGCCATGCCTAAAAATCGACGCAACTCGTGCCGGGTGTTGGGAACAGGAAATTCGGCTATGGCGGAAACTTTGGCAGCAACGGGACGAACTTGACCTTGGCCAACTTCTTTACCAAGGTAGGTAACTGTTGCACGAGCAAATTCACATTTGGCCAAATTTAAAGTTAGTGTAGCTTTAGTGAGCCGATCCAAGACAGTGTACAACAGAGAAATGTGTTCTGACCACTCAGATGAGTAAACCACTAAGTCATCCAAATATGCATTGCAGTTTGGGACACCAGCCAACACTGTATTAACCAATCTTTGAAAAGTAGCCGGCGCGTTGTGTAGCCCGAAGGCCATAACCTTATATTGCATGAAGTGATCAGGTGTTACGAAGGCAGAAATATCTGAAGCTCTTGGAGTTAATGGCACCTGCCAATAACCTTTTAATAAATCTAGTTTGCTGACAAAGCAAGCGGAACCAAGGTTGTCAACGCAATCCTCCATACGAGGCAAAGGGAAGCAATCAGGAACTGTGATAGCGTTAACCTTTCGATAATCCGTGCAAAAACGGAAAGTTCCATCTGGTTTGGGAACAAGAACACATGGCGAACTCCATGGACTACAACTAGGAATGGCTAGATCATTTTCTACCAAATACTCAACTTCTTTTCTCATGACAGCTCGCTTATTTGCATTAACACGGTAAGCATGTTGTTTGATAGGGGAAGAATTATTAACATTAATATCATGCTGTAATACCGAAGTCTGTGTAGGTATATCACTGAAGAGTGTGGGAAAATTTTGAATTAACTGGATAATGTCCTGTCGTTGTGATTCAGATAAATGGGAGAGATGTGAAGGTAATTCTTTTAACATTTCCGAGTTGCTTAGCCTGGCGCACTGTTGAGGGGCATTGCGCAGCACAAGACCGTCCTCATCAGCACCACCAGATACTCGCACAGAAGATGTATCCGTACCAACTACTGCAACAAAAGAAAGAACAGGTGTGGATGTTTGCTCAGAAGTTTTTTCTTGTGGGTTTTCTCTCAGATGATACGCTTTTAACATGTTTACGTGACACACTCGTGACTGACGTTTCCTGTCAGGAGTACAAATTACATAATCTGTCTCACTCAACTTTTTCTGCACTACGTATGGACCAGATAAGCGGGCAGACAAGGCAGAACCTGGGACTGGTAGTAGTACAAGCACCTGGTCACCAACCTGAAAAGAGCGCAGGACTGCCCTGGTGTCATATTGACGCTTCATGACTTTCTGCGCAGCTGTAAGCGATTCTTTTGCAAGGTTGCAAGCGTTATGTAGATGTTCTCTAAAACGACTAACATAATTAAGCACATTAGTTTTAGGACTTGCCTCAATTTCCAAAATGTTTTCTTTTAGGACCTTGAGTGGACCACGAACATTATGCCCGAAAACGAGCTCAGCGGGCCTGAACCCGAGCGACTCTTGGACCGTTTTGCGCACTGCAAATAACACCAACGGTACTCCTTCATCCCAGTCTCTACTTGTGTCCGCACAGTATTTCTTTAACATAGACTTAAGCGTCTGGTGAAATCTTTCCAGCAAACCTTGACTTTCCGGATGGTAGGCAGAAGAGACTCTGTGGGTTATGGAAAGTGATTGTAAGACCTGATTGAAAATCTTGGACATAAAATTTGTCCCTTGGTCAGTCTGCACAATTTTTGGTAAGCCAAATGTAGCGCAAAATTTAATCAATGCCTTGATAATGACAGGGGCAGTAATTTTTCGAAGTGGGATGGCCTCAGGGAACAGGGTAGCAATACACATTATTGTTAGCAGAAACTGATTCCCTGATTTTGTTTTAGGGAGTGGGCCTACGCAATCAATGATAACATGTTCGAATGGCTCTCCAGTAACTGGAATGGGAGAGAGGGGAGCCGGAGGAATAACCTGGTTTGGTTTTCCCATACACTGGCAGGTATGACAAGTTCTGCAAAATTCCACAACATCTTTTTTTGATCCAGGCCAAAAGAAATGTCTAAGGATTCGATCGTATGTTTCTGTGACACCCAGATGACCTGACAAAACATGATCATGAGCTAGACACAGTACGTGCTGACGATAAGCAGAAGGAATGACAATCTGGTACACAACATTCCATTCAGCATCACTGTCAGTATTAGAACACCATTTGCGCATTAACAAGTCATTCTCCACAAAATAAGCAACTTTTTCGGTGCTAATCTTGTCAGGAGCAACAGCAGAGTTAAAGCATTTCACCAAAGACTCATCTTTCTTCTGCGCAGTAATAATCTGAGAACGAGAGACGGGTAAACTCAGAGCATCATCAATATTTGACTTCAAAATCTCCAACTTCGTTTGTTGTTTGACAGGAATGACGTTTTCCTCTAGTGGTGGAAGATAATTTTCAGCGAACACAGGGGCTATGAATGAGTCTGACAAGTCAACGGGATCGCCCATTTTCCGTGACTGAGCGCGCGTCAGAACGCAAGCAGGGAAGGTGTCAGGGAAGCTCACAGACAATGCATCTGGACACAGAACCAGACTAGGGTGATCAACGACCTCTAATGCGGGCATTACTTTACCACCGGCCAAATCATTGCCAAGAATAAAAGACACGCCTTTAATGGGAAGAGAAGGGCGAACACCGACCGACACAAAACCGGTAACTAACTCACACTGTAGGTGTATTCGATGCAACGGCACCTTCACAAACCCCATTTCAATACCCTGAACTAAAATACTAGACCCACAAAATGACTGTTCAGACAAGGGTAAAGCATTGGCAACGACGAAGGAGTAAGCTGCCCCAGTATCCCTAAGCAACTGAATTTCCCGCTGATCTTCGGGTTTACCAGACAAGGAAATTAACCCCTTCATCAAGAAAGGCTTATAGCTAGGATCAGCACCATCCTCACCAGGTAACACACTAGTTACATCAGAAATGGAATTTGCAAACCCCACACTTTTAGGTGGCGGTTGCTGTTTGCGCTTCAGCGCGAGACAATCTGCAATTACATGCCCTTGTTTATGGCAGTAAAAAGACTCTCTTACCTCCTTAGGTCGTGGAGAAACAGGCTTAACATGGGGAGGCTGAGACTGAGCTGACTGGACAGAAGTATTTTTCTCTGAACGTGCTGGGACAAACACGTTTTTGTGCGTGAGCACAAACTCGTCCGCAAGCACCGCTGCTTGCGATAACGAAACTACTTTCTGTTCATTCAGGTATACAACAATGCTTTCAGGCAAACAATCCTTAAATTCTTCCAACAGAATTAACTCTCTAAACGAATTAAAGTCCGTTACCTTACTTGCACTACACCATTTATCAAAGAGAATGCCTTTCTCTCGCGCAAACTCAACGAATGTCTGACTAGAAAGTTTTTTGTGATTTCTGAACCGCTGTCTGTATGCTTCAGGTACAAGCTCGTAAGCACGGAGGATGGCAGATTTAACTATTTCATATTGCAAGCTCTCCTCTAAGGACAGCGTTGAACAGACCTCTTGGGCCTTGCCAACCAATTTGCATTGGAGAAGAAGGGACCACACATCTTTCGGCCAATGTAAGGAAGATGCAATACGCTTGAAAGCGCTAAAATATGTATCTACCTCCGTCTCCCTAAATGGAGGCACTAAAGCGATATGTTTGCTAACATCGAAGGTGGTTAAAGGATCTACGACCGAAGCAACAAAAGAAGCATCAGCACGGGCGGGCTGCGCAGCAGCTGTAGGAGTAAGTTTTAATGTATCCAGCTCAAGCTGTCGCAACTTCACTTCTTTCTCAGCTTCGATCTCAAGCCTGCAGATTTTGAGCCTCAGGTCCATCTCAGCCTGACGCGCCTGAGCCCTTTCCTGTGCCTCAAACTGTAAACGGGCCAGGCGGACTTTCAATCGTCCTTCCTCCTTAGACCCAAAAGAGAGAGGGGAGAACGGATCAAAAGGCGGCAAAACAGCCTTGGCCTCAGACTCCGCCTCAGCCTCGGCAACCGTCTCGCTCTGTGCTTCATCCAACGTCCCGGCACTAAGCGGCCGCGCGTCAGCACCAAGAGGCCCGGTCTCTACAGTATCAACGCCAGGCATCGCAAGAATCCTTAACTCAACCAACCTTTCAAATATAGCACGCTTAATAGTTTTCTTAAGAGCTTGTCTTACCACAGAAATTTTGTAATGGTCCGCAATCTTCAATAAATCATCTTTTCTGCAATTATCAAATTGTTCTATTGATGGATGATTAATAAACGATTGTAAATCGAACGAAGCCATGCTTACTGCCAGTACCAGACACAATACAGACAGCGCAACACTACACTTCAACACCGTCTCCTGCACAGACCACTATACGAGAAGCACTGTCACTTTTGCACCAGCACAAGATATATGTATATCTTCTAACGTCTTGGATGGGTCTTAAATATCCCGGACGAGCCCCCATAAATGTTACGACCCCAAAGTGGTCTAGGGGTTCTGGGGTCATACATTTAAAAATATAGACGTTAAAAACATACACATACAAGCACTGTGTGAGACAAAGGTTTCTGTGCAACAACAATTTATTAAAGGTGAAAACTACAAGAGTAAAGTGGAATCCAAAAGAGTGGTATATACAGTATTTACAATATCAACATGAATAGGCAAAAATACAAGACAAAGGGAACGGGAAGAAGGGACGTGGGCGGTGCTAAATTAAAGAAAACAACAAAACCCCCCTAATCCTGACTACGAAAAGAAAATGTAGAAATAAAAAGTCTTCAGCGTCTGAGACACCCTAACTAAACTATACTTTCTATCCAGTAACAAAAGTACAAGGGGTGGCACTCGCCCCTAACCTAGTGTACTATACAGGATGGTATTCCTACGTGTTGCGATGTATGTCACGTGACGTTCTTACCTGTCCGCTTCTTCCCGGCCTTGTAACATATAACGCGTGATCAAATATGTACAGTGAGGCAAGAGGGAACAAAAATATACAACTGGGCAAAAACGTACACGAAAACCAAGCAACATAAACAACAGGGGATATGACAATATTATGTGATGGCGAGAGAAACACAATACAAAACAGCAACGACATGGGGGCTTGCGGGTGGTCTGGCGTGCACTTTTATCTGGGGAGGGTCTTGTCCGATTGGGGCGGCAGAATGGGTGACGTCAGCAGTAAATGAAGATTGGCAGGTGACAGGACCAATGACAGGTAACTGAAAAAAGTGAAAGTAAACAGAAGAGACAGAGGGGAAACACATAACACAGAACACAAGCACGTAACACCTACCCACAAGAGAGATAGGAAGTGTTCTCCAGAAACTGATCATGGATTTAAGTTTAGACAACAGGGGTTGAAAATTGGCCTTAACTAAGTTAGAAAACTTTTTTGTCACCTCAATTCCTAGGTATGTGAATTGTTCTGAAGCAATCTTAAAGGGCAAATGCTGAAGCCAAAAAGAATCTTCAATATTGACTGGCATCAACACACTCTTTTCCCAATTAATTTTATATCCGGCAAATGTACCATAATAATTAATCAAATTAAGGATATTTGGAATGCTACTCTTGGGCTCAGAAATAAATAAAATTAAATCATCTGCATATAACGCTAATTTATTATCAGTACTTCTAGTTTTATAGCCTTTAATTCCAGTATGTGTTCTAATAGCCTCAGCTAAAGGCTCAATCGCTAATGTAAACAAAAGCGGTGACAGTGAACACCCTTGTCTTGTATCCCTGTGTAATTCAAACCGAGAAGACAATGTTTGATTTGTGAGAATTCTTGCACACGGACTAGAGTACAACAATTTAATCCATGAAATGAAATTATCTCCAAGATTAAACTTCCTCAGTACGGCAAATAGGTAAACATGGAAACATTTCAGTGTTTAGGCCTTGTTTATCTTTAATACAAAAACATGCATTCCCAGCAGATTAAGGTGAGAATCAGATCTGCAAGATTTTTTAAGTGAACTACTCCTTTAACTGCAGACAAGGAAATGACATTCATTATGTGGCACAGTACAAATATTTTGAACGTCCCTTATTTTATTTGTCCCTTGCAAATCAAGCCTCTTTACTGTACAGTACTGTATATTACAGTACAGTACTGCTAATTTGCTGAAGGGGTTTGATTGCCTGGTCCAAAACCAAGTTAGAATTACAGAACCATTTAGGAAAATAGAAAATAGGATCTCAATCCACATTTCAGGTGTTTCTGTAAGTGTGATGGCAAAAGAAACTTGTTACTGATTACAATTACATTCCCTTCCTCTATAGTAAAGGAGCAACAGAGATTTTTGAAATTGCTACTTTTATGGAACAAAAATAATGCCAAAAGTATTTGAAATAAAAAGCTTGTTGAATTACACAACTGGGAAAAAAAATGCATTGCAATTAACAGTGCTTACATTTTAATGCATTGTATTTTCAGGGGTTGCATTTTTGTGCGCTGCATTTTAACATGGTTGTATATTTAAGTAGTGAATATTTCAATCGGAAACATTTCACCAACTTTTTCATTGTTAAAAATTCAATAATTAATATTCACCTCACAAAGTCCATTTCCAAAATATTCAGTTTGTTTAATAATTCCAACAATAACATTCGTCAGACAATTTTCGGTTAATTTTATTTCACTTTACAAATTTGTTTCCGAAAATTCAGTGGTTCAAATTCGACAGCTCTTAGCAGCGCACATCCGGGAACTGCAGGAAAAGCAGTAGAGTACCGGTAGAAGATCGCCATCTGCTGTTAGACGTCCTCACCAGCAGGTGGTGCTAGCGGCTGTAAACGGCTTCATCAACAGGCCTGTGCAAAGCGATATGTGCCAAGATGGACCAAGCGGTGAGTATTAAATACCAATGAAGACATAAAACCGAACTTTACTTCTTCAATTGCCTATAGTAATATGTCATTTCTTTTTACCTCGTGTAAACATGATCTTCTTTCACTGTAACGTTAAAGGTGATATAACGCAATAAATGTAACACATCACATCCAGTTTTCCTGTAGTTGGCAGTTATGTTACGTTTTAGAGAAACCAACGTAATTCGCAGAGAACGACTTGTCTTTGCTATTGACTTTTATTTGCAACAAAAATGTGCACTACAAAAATGTTTTGTTGTGTTTCCAGTCCAAATACTGTAGCATAAGATTCTTAAATCGAGAAGTTTTTAGTAGACAAGCAAGGGTTAGGTATCTAAGGAACCAGAGGTCAGACCAGGTCTGAACTCGGTTAGGCTCTGGCCCACATTTCCGAAGCCCGCTTCATGTCCCACAAGAGGAAGAAATCTCTCTAACAGCCCCCCACTTGTCTCAATTCTCCCAATTGTTCTGTATGTTGTCTCTCCGTGTCTGTGTCTTTTTAATTCTTGTCAAATAGGTGTGTATTTTTATTATTTATTGTTATTTATTATGTCTGATATATGAATCTTATATGTTAATTATTGTCCTTGTTTTGTGTATAATAAGTGTTAATTTAATATTAATTTAATATTACCATTGTGGTATACCCTTTATTCACTAATGACTTATATAATATATTATATATTATATATATATATATATATATATATTTATATTATATTATGTTATGTGCACGTCCCCGATCATACCTATCTGACCCTTTGACCCCAATTATTTATCCCTCTTCCTGTATGTTCTTCTAATTAAGTGACGAATAGTGATTAAAAAATAGATGAAAGGGATTATGAAATTCTAAACTTTAAAAATTTAGGGTTCAAGCACTAAGGGTCCAGACATTTAGGGTTCAGACACTTGTGGAATTACAAATTTTAAAATTTAGGGTTCAAATACTTAGGGTTCAGACATCTAGGGTTAAGACACTTAGGGTTCAGACACTTATGGAATTACAAATTTTAAAATTTAGGGGCAAAAAACTCCAAGCATCAGAGCAAAGTCCAATGCTGGTTAGGCGCTGGCCATAGGGGTTAGGGTTAGGTATCTAAGAATCCAGAGGTCAGACCAGGTCTGATCTCGGTTAGGCTCTGGCACACATTTCCGAAGCCCGCTCCATGTCCCACAAGAGGAAGAAATCCCTCTAACAGCCCCTCCACTGGTCTAAATTCTCCCAATTGTTCTGTATGTTGTCTCTACGTGTCTGTGTCTTTAGAATTCTTATCAAATAGGTGTGTATTTTTATTATTTGTTGTAATTTATTTATTAAATCTAATATATGAATCTTATATGTGAATTACTATCCTTGTTTTGTATATAATATATGTGTTAATGTAATACTACCATTGTGATATACACTTAATTTACTAATAATAATCCAATGATTTATATAATGTGTGTGTGCATGTCCCCAATCACAATTGATGCTGTATGGTTTTTATATATCAAACAAATTCTCAATTGTGTTGATTTAAGAATTATTGTTCATCATACCTGTGACCTTTTGACCCCAATTTCTTTTCCCTTTTTCCTGTATGTTTTTCCAATTTAGTAACGAATAGTGATTAAAAAATAAATAAAAGGGATTATGAAATTCTAAATTTTAGGGGCAAAAAACTCCAAGCATCAGAGCAAAGTCCAATGCTGGTTAGGCGCTGGCCATCTACATCAACTGGCCGCCTCTCTATGTTTCTTGAAATTTCCCCGAGGCTGCACGACTCTGCAGAGGGCTCGCGACAGCCCCAAGAACCAATAAATTGCTGCTCAAAAAATCCCAAACTAGGGCTAGGGGGTCAAGGGCTGTTCCTTGTAGGGCTGTGTGCTAAACTGATGTTAAGTTTAGGGTGTGTTGGGGTTAGGGTTAGGGTTAGGGTTAGGGTTAGTTAGGAGGGTTAGGGTTGGGGTTAGGGTTAGGGGCTCAAAAAATTCCATAGCTTAGACAAAGTCCAAAACTGGGTTGTGCACTGGCACACACTTCAACTGCCCGCTTTAGGATTTGCCCAGACATGTCCCATGGCTTCCAAAACGATCCCCAAGGCCCACAGAGCTTAAAATTGTTTGAAATTATTGCAAAAAATTCCCAAATTAGGGCTAGAAGCTCTAGGGCTAGAAACACTAGGGCTAGAAGCTCTAGGGCTGTTCCTTCTAGGTGTGTGTGCTCTACTAATGTTAGGTTTAGGGCGTGGTGGGGTTCCACCACTCAAAAAACGAAATCTCAACATCTGTTTGGATGGAGAACATATCTTCTAAGTCCTCTAAAATTCTGAAAACCTACTTGTGGCTCTCTACATCATCTACACTCATGATGGAGGCCGTTTTTCGTGGATTCAAGCCATCATGTGACGTTTAAGTTCTCTGAAAGTCCTTCCTCAGTGACTTCGAACTGTATCTGACTGGAATTCTTCACATCAGTCACTTAAAGCACCCATTAGTAGAGGGCATGGTCCCCATCACACCCAATCACCTCTCTCAGCACTTTTTGGTGCGTCATTAATTAGTTTAGCACATTTATCTATTTTGATTTTGGAATTTTTGCATATTTCTGCATGAAAAATTGCATCTTTCTGCATGAAAAATTATAAACAGCCTAAGTAGTGAGCACTTTGGGGACCATTTTGGGCACCATGGGACATCTCCTGACAAAATCCCAAAGTGCAGAGACGTGGCACTGGCTGAGTTAGGGGCTCAAAAAATTCCATAGCTTAGACAAAGTCAAAAACTAGGTTGTGCACTGGCACACACTTCAACTGCCCGCTTTAGGATTTGCCCAGACATGTCCCATGGCTTCCAAAACGATCCCCAAGGCCCACAGAGCTTAAAATTGTTTGAAATTATTGCAAAAAATTCCCAAATTAGGGCTAGAAGCTCTAGGGCTAGAAACACTAGGGCTAGAAGCTCTAGGGCTGTTCCTTCTAGGTGTGTGTGCTCTACTAATGTTAGGTTTAGGGTGTGGTGGGGGTTCCACCACTCAAAAAACGAAATCTCAACATCTGTTTGGATGGAGAACATATCTTCTAAGTCCTCTAAAAATTCTGAAAACTATTTCTGTGGCTCTCTACATCATCTACACTCATGATGGAGGCCAGTTTTCACTAGTTCAAGCCATCATCGCGACGTTTCGGATTCTCTGATCCTTCCTCAGGCGAGCTCGAACTGTATCTGACTGGAATTCTTCACATCAGTCACTTAAAGCACCCATTAGTAGAGGGGCATGGTCCCCATCACACCCAATCACCTCTCTCAGCACTTTTTGGTGCGTCATTAATTAGTTTAGCACATTTATCTATTTTGATTTTTGAATTTTTTGCATATTTCTGCATGAAAAATTGCATCTTTCTGCATGAAAAATTATAAACAGCCTAAGTAGTGAGCACTTTGGGGACCATTTTGGGCACCATGGGACATCTCCTGACAAAATCCCAAAGTGCAGAGACGTGGCACTGGCTGAGTTAGGGGCTCAAAAAATTCCATAGCTTAGACAAAGTCCAAAACTAGGTTGTGCACTGGCACACACTTCAACTGCCCGCTTTAGGATTTGCCCAGACATGTCCCATGGCTTCCAAAACGATCCCCAAGGCCCACAGAGCTTAAAAATTGTTTGAAATTATTGCAAAAAATTCCCAAATTAGGGCTAGAAGCTCTAGGGCTAGAAACACTAGGGCTAGAAGCTCTAGGGCTGTTCCTTCTAGGTGTGTGTGCTCTACTAATGTTAGGTTTAGGGTGTGGTGGGGTTCCACCACTCAAAAAACGAAATCTCAACATCTGTGTGGATGGAGAACATATCTTCTAAGTCCTCTAAAAATTCTGAAAACTATTTCTGTGGCGCTCTACATCATCTACACTCATGATGGAGGCCCGTTTTCATTAGTTCAAGCCAGCATCGCGACGTTTCGGATTCTCTGATCCTTCCTCAGGCGAGCTCGAACTGTATCTGACTGGAATTCTTCACATCAGTCACTTAAAGCACCCATTAGTAGAGGGGCATGGTCCCCATCACACCCAATCACCTCTATCAGCACTTTTTGGTGCGTCATTAATTAGTTTAGCACATTTATCTATTTTGATTTTTGAATTTTTTGCATATTTCTGCATGAAAAATTGCATCTTTCTGCATGAAAAATTATAAACAGCCTAAGTAGTGAGCACTTTGGTGACCATTTTGGGCACCATGGGACATCTCCTGACAAAATCCCAAAGTGCAGAGACGTGGCACTGGCTGAGTTAGGGGCTCAAAAATTCCATAGCTTAGACAAAGTCCAAAACTAGGTTGTGCACTGGCACACACTTCAACTGCCCGCTTTAGGATTTGCCCAGACATGTCCCATGGCTTCCAAAACGATCCCCAAGGCCCACAGAGCTTAAAATTGTTTGAAATTATTGCAAAAAATTCCCAAATTAGGGCTAGAAGCTCTAGGGCTAGAAACACTAGGGCTAGAAGCTCTAGGGCTGTTCCTTCTAGGTGTGTGTGCTCTACTAATGTTGGGTTTAGGGTGTGGTGGGGTTCCACCACTCAAAAAACGAAATCTCAACATCTGTTTGGATGGAGAACATATCTTCTAAGTCCTCTAAAAATTCTGAAAACTATTTCTGTGACTCTCTACATCATCTACACTCATGATGGAGGCCCGTTTTCATTAGTTCAAGCCATCATCGCGACGTTTCGGATTCTCTGATCCTTCCTCAGGCGAGCTCGAACTGTATCTGACTGGAATTCTTCACATCAGTCACTTAAAGCACCAATTAGTAGAGGGGCATGGTCCCCATCACACCCAATCACCACTCTCAGCACTTTTTGGTGCGTCATTAATTAGTTTAGCACATTTATCTATTTTGATTTTGGAATTTTTTGCATATTTCTGCATGAAAAATTGCATCTTTCTACATGAAAAATTATAAACAGCCTAAGTAGTGAGCACTTTGGGGACCATTTTGGGCACCATGGGACATCTCCTGACAAAATCCCAAAGTGCAGAGACGTGGCACTGGCTGAGTTAGGGGCTCAAAAATTCCATAGCTTAGACAAAGTCCAAAACTAGGTTGTGCACTGGCACACACTTCAACTGCCCGCTTTAGGATTTGCCCAGACATGTCCCATGGCTTCCAAAACGATCCCCAAGGCCCACAGAGCTTAAAAATTGTTTGAAATTATTGTAAAAAATTCCCAAATTAGGGCTAGAAGCTCTAGGGCTAGAAACACTAGGGCTAGAAGCTCTAGGGCTGTTCCTTCTAGGTGTGTGTGCTCCACTAATGTTAGGTTTAGGGTGTGGTGGGGTTCCACCACTCAAAAAACGAAATCTCAACATCTGTTTGGATGGAGAACATATCTTCTAAGTCCTCTAAAATTCTGAAAACTATTTCTGTGGCTCTCTACATCATCTACACTCATGATGGAGGCCCGTTTTCATTAGTTCAAGCCATCATCGCGACGTTTCGGATTCTCTGCTCCTTCCTCAGGCGAGCTCGAACTGTATCTGACTGGAATTCTTCCCATCAGTCACTTAAAGCACCCATTAGTAGAGGGGCATGGTCCCCATCACCCCCAATCACCTCTCTCAGCACTTTTTGGTGCGTCATTAATTAGTTTAGCACATTTATCTATTTTGATTTTGGAATTTTTTGCATATTTCTGCATGAAAAATTGCATCTTTCTGCATGAAAAATTATAAACAGCCTAAGTAGTGAGCACTTTGGGGACCATCTTGGGCACCATGGGACATCTCCTGACAAAATCCCAAAGTTCAGAGACGTGGCACTGGTGAAGTTTGAAACAGACGAGCTGGGTTTGTTGCTTTAGAGGTTGCAGACGTATCCCCTTGTGAAGCAAAGCCGATCCCCAAGGCCCACAGAGCTTAAAAATTGTTTGAAATTATTGCAAAAAATTCCCAAATTAGGGCTAGAAGCTCTAGGGCTAGAAACACTAGGGCTAGAAGCTCTAGGGCTGTTCCTTCTAGGTGTGTGTGCTCTACTAATGTTAGGTTTGGGGTGTGGTGGGGTTCCACCACTCAAAAAACGAAATCTCAACATCTGTTTGGATGGAGAACATATCTTCTAAGTCCTCTAAAAATTCTGAAAACTATTTCTGTGGCTCTCAACATCATCTACACTCATGATGGAGGCCCGTTTTCATTAGTTCAAGCCATCATCGCGACGTTTCGGATTCTCTGATCCTTCCTCAGGCGAGCTCGAACTGTATCTGACTGGAATTCTTCACATCAGTCACTTAAAAGGCACCCATTAGTACAGAGGGGCATAGTCCCCATGCGCCAATCACCGCTCTCAGCACTTTTTTACGGTGCGTCATTAATTAGTTGCTTGCATTTATCTGTGTACAGTTTTAGAATTTTTTACATATTTCTGGCAGAAAAATTGCATCTTTCTGCATGAAAATTATAAAACAGCCTAGTGAGCAAGGCAGCACGGGATCATTTTGGAGCTGCCAGGACCCTCCTGACAAAATCAAAGTGCAGAGGCAGTAGCGCTGAAAGCTGGAAGTTAGGGCTCAAAAATTCCATGGCTTAGACAAAGAGTCAAAACTAGGTTATTACGCAGCACACACTTCAGCGCTGCCAGCTTTGGGATTTTACCCAGACGTAGCCCATGGCTACAAAACTGATCCCAAGGCCCACAGGCTTAAAAGAAATTTGAAATTATTGCAGAATTCCCAAATTAGGGCTAGAAGCTCTAGGGCTAGAAACACTAGGGCTAGAAGCTCTAGGGCTGTTCCTTCTAGGTGTGTGTGCTCTACTAATGTTAGGGTTAGGGTGTGGTGGGGGTCCACCACTCAAAAAACGAAATCTCAACATCTGTTTGGATGGAGAACATATCTTCTAAGTCCTCTAAAAATTCTGAAAACTATTTCTGTGGCTCTCTACATCATCTACACTCATGATGGAGGCCAGTTTTCACTAGTTCAAGCCATCATCGCGACGTTTCGGATTCTCTGATCCTTCCTCAGGCGAGCTCGAACTGTATCTGACTGGAATTCTTCACATCAGTCACTTAAAGCACCCATTAGTAGAGGGGCATGGTCCCCATCACACCCAATCACCACTCTCAGCACTTTTGGTGCGTCATTAATTAGTTTAGCACATTTATCTATTTTGATTTTTGAATTTTTTGCATATTTCTGCATGAAAAATTGCATCTTTCTGCATGAAAAATTATAAACAGCCTAAGTAGTGAGCACTTTGGGGACCATTTTGGGCACCATGGGACATCTCCTGACAAAATCCCAAAGTGCAGAGGCGTGGCACTGGCTGAGTTAGGGGCTCAAAAAATTCCATAGCTTAGACAAAGTCCAAAACTAGGTTGTGCACTGGCACACACTTCAACTGCCCGCTTTAGGATTTGCCCAGACATGTCCATGGCTTCCAAAACGATCCCCAAGGCCCACAGAGCTTAAAAATTGTTTGAAATTATTGCAAAAAATTCCCAAATTAGGGCTAGAAGCTCTAGGGCTAGAAACACTAGGGCTAGAAGCTCTAGGGCTTTTCCTTCTAGGTGTGTGTGCTCTACTAATGTTAGGTTTAAATTTGGCAGGTGGGTTCCACTCAAAAACAAATCTCAACATCTATTTTGGATGGAGGCTTACATACAAATCTCTAAAATTCTAGAAACTATTTCGCTAACTGGCTCTACATCGTAGAACTGACAGTGGGGCCCGTTTCGATAGTTCAAGCCATCGCGCTGTCGCGACGTTTCGGATTCTCTGCTCCTTCCTCAGGCGAGCTCGAACTGTATCTGACTGGAATTCTTCACATCAGTCACTTAAAGAACCCATTAGTAGAGGGGCATGGTCCCCATCACACCCAATCACCACTCTCAGCACTTTTTGGTGCGTCATTAATTAGTTTAGCACATTTATCTATTTTGATTTTGGATTTTTTTGCATATTTCTGCATGAAAAATTGCATCTTTCTGCATGAAAAATTATAAACAGCCTAAGTAGTGAGCACTTTGGGGACCATTTTGGGCACCATGGGACCTCTCCTGACAAAATCCCAAAGTGCAGAGCCGTGGCACTGGCTGAGTTAGGGGCTCAAAAAATTCCATAGCTTAGACAAAGTCCAAAACTAGGTTGTGCACTGGCACACACTTCAACTGCCCGCTTTAGGATTTGCCCAGACATGTCCCATGGCTTCCAAAACGATCCCCAAGGCCCACAGGGCTTAAAAATTGTTTGAAATTATTGCAAAAAATTCCCAAATTAGGGCTAGAAGCTCTAGGGCTAGAAACACTAGGGCTAGAAGCTCTAGGGCTGTTCCCTCTAGGTGTGTGTGCTCTACTAATGTTAGGTTTAGGGTGTGGTGGGGTTCCACCACTCAAAAAACGAAATCTCAACATCTGTTTGGATGGAGAACATATCTTCTAAGTCCTCTAAAAATTCTGAAAACTATTTCTGTGGCTCTACATCATCTACACTCA